>OY744529.1:106567605-106647605 GCA_963556195.1 Sepiola atlantica
TGATTCGGCCAGTCTCCTTATGCGTAGTGATAACCGGGGAAGGGATGCCAAGCCGCTTTTGAGATTCACCTTTGAAGAAAACAGGTCGCTTCACAGATTACAAAAACTATGGATCTCATTAAAAAGATACTTTATCCAATGAAACTTACTGGTGAATATGGTGAAATGTCTGTTATTGAAAGAAATATCAGACCGAATATTGTTTGTAATTGATAAAATCGATTGGAATTTCAATTTTTAAAAACACATAAAGAACACATAAGAATGATAAATACCATAACTGACTGCCTCGTCAGAATCAAATATTGATTTGTCAGGTTCAAAACTATAGATGACAAAATGTGTGTGTATGTGTTAGGAAAAAGGTTAGAAAAAGTAACAGTGTAAAATTTTCCGGGTAGACAATGGAAGTGGTCCTGAATCTCTAAGCGACCTCCTAAAGAAGCTAAAATCTTCAAATATGTTCAATTTTGATGATATTGAAATCATATGTACAAATATATGTTTCTGACTGGCCAATCAAGTGCCGAAACAATCAAGAAAACAGTGAGTCACAAATTTATGTATTCTATTGTTTTTGATTTGATCGTAGGCCGATTCCACACACACACACACACACACACACACATATACACACACACACACATATATATATTTATTAATTAATTTTTGTTATTAATTAATTTATAATAATAATAAACAGACCCGTGTTCTATCGCTAGTAAAGACAATAACAAACAAAAAAGCTGTGTAACATCATAGACGATAAAAAAATCGTGTATAAAATGTGGCAGGGCGTTCTGGTCTGGGGGTAAAATACTAGACTATGGATATTTATATCGATAGTTCGATCCCTGACTGGGTTAGTCATGCTGATGTACGTAAAATTAATTAATAAAATAAATTAATTAATAAATATATATAAATTGATGACATGTCAGATTAAGGGCGATTTAATGCAGTATTCTGCACATTCTTAAAAAAAATGGAGTGAACTGGTGTTCTATCGATAGTAAACAATAACAAACAAAAAAGCTGTATATATATATATATATATATATATATATATATATATATATATATATATATATATAGCAATAGATAAAGTGAAAGAATAAAATAAGGTGCGAATCAAATTTTATTACAGTTTAATGTTCAAGCAAAGTACTTTAAAGTCCTTAACTCATGAGTTTTCAAAGAAAATCTTCTCCTCAGAGGACCATTACCACAATGACATTACTGCAGGTAATAAAAATTAAACTTTGAAAATATATAAAAAAAATATATATAAAAATACATAAAGGTTTATAAAACATCAAATATATCGGCTAAAAACATACTTTTTTGTAAACCTATACAGTTCATCCAAACCAAAAAGTTCAAAATAGCCCCAGGAAAGATATCAAAGAGGTTGATTAAAAAATAATCCAAGTGGTGAATGGTGGTCCAAAAACGAAAAAAGTTATCCAGGCGGGAAATTTGTTTGCTATCGATGCAGTAGATAACAGTGAAAAGTATATTCAAGGTGTATGCAAATTTATAAAACAATAGAACAAACGATAGATAAAACAAATCATATGAAAAGTTCAGTCATATACATTGTATAATATATATTTTTTAGATTCATATTTTTATTTATAAAAACATGTACAAAAGATGAGATTGTAGCTTTTGTACATGTTTATATAAATAAAATATTGATGTAGATAAATAGCTCTATTTATTATTGAGCACTATTATATTAACGCAGTAGAAATTCTCTGGATGTTTAACCTGTGAAGACAAACTGAACCTGGATTACTTTAAAAACACAAAAAGCACATTTAATAACAAAAATGCTGAATAAAAACAGCACTAGCGACCCATTACTGGGAGCTCAAAAGAAAGCAGACGCTCGCCAATAATTGAGTGGAAAATAGTACGACCAGCCAGTACATGTAGAAATTTAGACGACCTGTGTAGATTATGTCTGAATGAGAAATTTGAAATTCTTAACTTTAAAGATCCACAAAACCTATTAAACTGTAGAAATTAAATAGCAAACAACAGTATACACAGAATAAATTTTACTTTAGGATAACAACACATAAGAAAAATAAAATTAAACAATTAAATAAAAAAAAACTAATCCAACACCTAAAAAGGGAAATAGAAAAGACATGCATGTGTTATAATAAGGTCACCTATTTATTCGACACATACACAAAAAAGGGTGAGTCACTAGAAAACTGAACAAAAGAATAGGAAGTAAAAGTCAGTCGAACCTTTGTTTTTGAAAAACCCTGGCATTGGCTAATGGAAACATTAACCTGTGAGAGGGAATAACAAATAATCTGATTGGTTAGCTAGCTAGATGAAACATCACATGTATATAAAAACACCTGGTAACACAAATTCCATGCATTTTAGCCTGACGATTCCCTACGGGGATGAAACGCCGAAGTCTCTGTGTAGCTTAATTGCCATAAATATATTTTTTATAACTTACTATATATATATATATATATATATATATATATATATATATATGTGTGTGTGTGTGTGTGTGTGTGTGTGTGTGTGTGTGTGTGTGTGTGTGTGTATTATAAGTGACGAGAATAAAAATTGAATAAAATGCAATATTTATTAAATCATCAATTGTTCAAACAAGGGTTATAATATAAAACACTTTTTTTTTCCTTAATCTATGGATTTTCAAAGATATGCTCTTATCACCAGAGGAAATTCAACAGATAAGTCAGTAAAATTGACTTTAATGCAAACATTTGAAAGTATAAAAATATAAAAAATATGAAAATATAAACAATTTTAAAAGTTTAAAATATGCAACAAAAATCATTGAATAAGCATAGAAAGTTCGTGTAAACAAATCCGAAGATTCAAAGTATTATGGTTATGGGTTGAAGGTAATCCGAATTTGTGAAAATTTCCATTCTGGGAGATTGAGGTATTCAAATCCAAGTGAAAGTTCGTTGGCAGTAAAATGGATCACACCAAAAAATATAAGTCCTGAAGGAGTTGTTAAAAATCGAGAAAGCAGATGGGTCAAAAGCCATATTTTACTTCCTGGGCTGGGTAAATAGTGGTAGTGTTTGTTCGAATAAGAATGTAGTAATGTAATTAAGTTTTAAGCTATAATGAAGTAAAAAATTTAAAATGGCAGAATGGACAAAACGGACAAAAAGGGCAAAGGAGGGAGGAAGAGAAAGCGAATAGTATGGATATAACGAAAGGGAGAGCTAAAGGTAGTAGGAGAGCAGGAGTGTATATGAGAGCTGGAGGGGGTAGAAATGAAGGGGGAGGGATATGGAGGCGAAAAGGGAGGGATAGTGTGAGGTGAAACTGATTTAAAGAGGTCAGTTAGTTTAATCTTGATATTAAGGGGACGGGGAAGAAATCAGGATGATAAGCACAAGCAGGAGAAATTACCAAGATTAAATGAAGTCAAAAAGATTTAAAATGGAGAGAGGTCGTTAGAAATATAAATCTTAAATTAAATTCTTATGAAAGTCTCCAATAATCTAGAGGAAAACTAATGTCAAACCAGATCATGAAATAATAGACTAAAAGCATTAGGTTTGTATTAATAAATATAATTAAAAGAGTCTTAATTTGAAAAATAGTTTTCAAGAATAAAATTTAAAAGTTAGTAAATAACAATAGATAAGATGCAGTCACATTAGCAAAATCATCCTATAAGTAAACGTTAGAGGAGTCGTCAAAAGTTTTTTTTATATAACTTTTGTTTGAGATGATTTAATAAATATTGTATTTTATCCAATTTTTATTCTCATATATACTATTGTTCTATCTCGTGTTTCAAGCTTTGACTATTTAAGATAGGATATAATTTGAAGATATAATCTTTATATTTATTTTATCACTTCAAATATATGAAAGACAGAGTGGAAAAATAATTAAGCGCAGGGAAAAATAAACATCATTGCTTTTGAATTTTTCCTGCGTTTAATTGTTTTTCAATTTTGTCTTTCATACATTCTGTCTCCACAACATTTCATTTTATGAGATATCGTGTATTTTATGCTTACATATATCTATATCTATATCTATCTATCTATCTATCTATCTATCTATCTATCTATCTATCTATCTATCTATCTATCTATCTACTAGACTACTCGTGACCTATTCGGTCATTATTTATTATATCTATCTACTACTAAAACTATATATATATATATATATATATATATATATAGAGAGAGAGAGAGAGAGAGAGATAGAGAGAGAGGGCTTTATGCGCTCCACTACTTTTGGAGCTGCTCCTGCTCCTGCTCCAACGCCCAAAATTGAAGCTGGCTCCTCTCACGCTCCCTATTTTCAAAAAAGAGCCGCTCCAGCTCAAACTCATATAAAAAAGGAGCGTCTCTTTTTCAGCGCTCCATAATGAAAATGTACCTTCTTTCATAAACATTCTATTCTGCCAATGAGTGGTTGAAGGACAGGGGTGGGCGTCAAAGGATCTCGTCAATATGGGTGGGGATGTCACTTTAAGTGTAAGTCCGTAAGATAATATTTGATAAAATCTCGCTAATATTTTGAGATGTGTTAAGGGTTATAGGAGAACATGTCGCATGAAGCATAGGATTATACGTAAATTTTCGTTTCCTAGAAATAGAAAAATCCTTGAAGTATTTTAAAACAATATTAATTTTCATTACATTAACAACCTATTTTTTCAGGGAAGGAACATTTGACCCGATATTTTTTCTATTTATTTTGGAAGGGAATTTAGATTTGTTTTAAGTAAATAAAGTTTTACTTTTAAACATTATTAGTGATTATTTTCTTTTTAAATAAAACATTTCTCTGTGAGAGGAGAGACAGCCAGGGCAACATTAATCATCGTGATGTTGTTTAATATTTGTTTGTTTTAAGAACGTAACTATACTGTATAATGTATATTATTATTTACCACAGAGAAACGCGCAAGTACTTTCAAACAAATCGATTTATCCATTTTTTTCAATAGTACAATTTGGGACGAAAAAAACCCAATGACGTTAATTTTTTAAAGATTGAATAAAAAAAATATTTTTCATAAGTTGCCCAAAAAATATCAATAAATTGTCAATAAACAATTCAGAGATCCATTTAATGCCTTAAAATTTCATACAAAATATCTGGCCTAGACCTTGGGAGTTGAAAAAATATCGGGTCAAATTTTCCTCCACCGAAAAATTAACTGGATCAAGTTTTCCTAGGTCGGACAAAAACATTTATTAAATTTATAAATTTGAATTAAAAAAGGTGAAAACGTCTATATTTGAAATCACTAACCAAAAACAAACTGTTTACAATTTTAATATTCGATAATAGATTTTTTAAGATAAAGAAAGATATCTAATCTACTTTCGGTTCTAAAAAAACAACAATTTAGTCAGAAAGTCTAATTATTTGCTTTTTTAAATTAAAATTTAAGATATTTTCTTTAATTTAATTAAGTTTTAACATCGGTTTAATTGTAGAATAGAGACCGCTGTTTTCTTTTCCTCATTTCACTTGGTATTGCCCAAATTTACGATGAAACTGATTGTTGGTCTTAATTGTATTTTTGGTCCTGAAATAAAATTCTCATTTACTTTTTAAAGTGTTGAGAATCTAACTTTAATTCTAGGTTTTAATCGCTGGCGGCCATGTTGGTTTTTATTGTTTTTTTCCTTGGACTAAAGATATTTTTACCTTGGACTAAATATATTTTTTCCTTGAACTAAAGATATTTTTACATTTTATCACACACAAAAAAAAACTTTGAACATTCTATTTACAAAAGCCAGTTTTAACGGAATTTAACGAATTTAAAAGCAAACATGAAAAGGTTAAAACATACTAGTTAATTTAAAGTAAATTTAAAGATAACAAAATGTCGCCGAAAAGACGACAGGTAAAAATGTGGTATAAAAGTTCAATTTGATGTATACTAAAAAATAAATTAGAATTTTTTGTCAGGACAAAATGTACCATTTCACTCCAAAAATCGATTTTATCGAGCATTTGGGGGAATACTGAGCGAAATGGGCAAGAAAATCCAACGCCCCCTATAGTACAATTGAACCTAAAATTATTTGTTTAAAAACAAAAAATTGGCTTATTTATTCAATCAGCAATAAACATCCTTGTCATAAATACAAAAAAAGTTCAAATCTGTAAGAAAATAACTTCAAAGACATCTATAGACTCACTGGCGCATTTGAAGACATTTGTTGCCAAATTGTCTCCTGCCTTAAGAAAACTGTCCCATCAAAAATGTAACATGTCGATGTGAAAATCTGAGAAGTTCAAATGCTTTGTTTTCATGTGTAACTCTCTCTCTCGTTCTTTCTTCCTCTCTCTCTCCCTTCCTCTCCCACTCTCTCTCCCTATCTCATATACATTTACCAGATATATAATTTTTAAAAATAACTTAGCTGAGACTTTCTTTTCCTTTTCATAAAAAATTAATGTTTAAAAAAATAAAATAACTTTGGGGCGAATATAAAATAAGCCTTCTTCTCCTTCACTCCAGCAAAAAGGAGCATGCTCCTGGAGCATGCTCCTTTTTGGAAGGCTCCGTAAATCCATGTATATATATATATATATATATATATATATATATATATATATATATATATATATATATTTAGATTTTTCACTTAGAAGCTAGTATATTCAGTAAAGACCGGGATTAGTCCAATAAAAATAAGCTCGATGATACTCGATTACAGGGTACAGAGCATTTATATGCGTTTTTTTTTTAAGGTTTACCAAGGTTCTTGCTTGGCAGTTCATCAGCAAGAACCTGCTGGGGTAGAGAAACACGTGTAGGGAAAAAATTCTTGTACTTTGGAAATCTGAAAAATAAATAAACTTTGAAAGGAAAAAAGTATTTTGTTGTGATGAATGATTTCTTGAACGAAATGTTTTGGTACACCTTCAAAAACACACACACACACACACACACACACACACACACATATATATATATATATATATATATATATATATATATATATATATATATAGTGAAAGTGAGAAGAGAGAAAGAGAGAGAAGGGTTCTGTTATGACATCACAATGTATTCTGAAATCTTTTGACTTTGTGAAAATTGAAGCCAAAAGATTTCAGAATACATTGTCATGTCATAATAGACCTCCCCTTCCCTCTTTTCCTACTCTCTCATCTCTTCCCTCTCTGCTCTCTTACTCTGTTTCTATCTCTTTCAATCATTTATATCATTCCAGTCCTCTCACACCTTATTGCTATTCGCCCATTACGCTATTCTTCCCGCCATCCCCCATCACAGTACATGTTTAGTGTGCACCATAACATGCAAGCAAGCTAATAACATCATCAAAACTTTTTTTTAGTCGTTGATAGATTATTATTTTTGACACACTAGGAGTTTTCACACATTTCATTATCAGTGATTGCTCACTGACAATAACTAGTGGTGTTCCCTGGAGTCTGAATGACAACATGTCGCCCCAGATTTCTCTTACTCTTTTGATAACCATTGCAAATCATTTTGTTTTATCGCAACAGCCGTTTACTATTGATTTATTCCTGGCAACGACCGTTGATCTTCTCTGGTATTTGCGTGGCAATAAACCTCCCCAAAGTTCTGGTACTCTTTGCACTCTTGAGATGGAGGTTTAGTCTATGCTCTGTCCCTCCTCGATGTTAGGCCACCCACGACCATTTTGTGTGATACTAACCAAGGCTAGTGCCACCACTTGTGCGTGTATGTGTGTGTTTTTTTGTTGTTTTCTTAAGGGAAGTCAGCTCATGGGATTTCTGGCAGTAATCATTATTATTATTATTTCATCGTAGTCTCAACTTTTGGATGTTTTTAGTTGGATTTTTTTTCTTGAACATCAAGTCAATTCCCTTTACTTTAGACATTCAAGCTGTACCTTAACACTTTTGTCGTTCCTAACAGCCAAGTCTTTCGTAGAATTGGAAAAGAAATTGTCTTGTCTTGCCATTTATGGTGGCTTTTCGTTATGGTTCCAAACGTTCCAATTACAACGGGAATCACCTTTACTTCTTTACATTTCCATAATCTAACTAATTCCCATTTTAGATCTTGATATTTATTTATTATTTCGTGTTCTGTCTTCTGCACTCTGATATCGAAGGGGCAGACTATATCAATGATTAAGCAAGTTTTCTTGTTTTTGTTTATCAGAACATTATTATTATTATTATTTACTCACTAGGAGTTATCACACTGGTCATCGTCAGTGGTCACCCACTGCCGACAACCTGTGGTATTCCCTGGAGTCTGAGTGACAACAAGTCTCCTCAGGCCTCCAGTATGCTCCACCTCTTTTCGTTCATCACCGCTGATGACCTTGCGGTAATCGCAACAGCCACCTACCAACGATTTCCCGCTGATAAGGGCCATTGGTCCCCTCTGGGGCCCGAGTGGCAACAAGCCTTCCCAAGGTCCCAGAACTGTCCCCGCTCTTCCAGTGGAGGTCTGGTTTTGCGCTTTCCCTCCTCGACCCTCTGTCCATAATTTTCGTGGCGTCAGCCTATGCTTGCGCCTCTCTCGTGCGGTTGTATTTTCCCCGGTTCTGTTGTTTTGTGCTTCCATGTGTTTGTTCTCCATTCGTTGCTTATGTGGGTTGGTTTCCGCATTCGAGGACATTTCTCAGGATTGTAGCTGTTTTGATCATTACTGTCCTTTGTATGGTCTCAGTTATCCCTTTGATTCCTATTTATCCTAGTCTTTTCTCCATGTTTTTGGGGACTGTTCCTAGTGCTCCTATGATTATTGGTGTTATACTGACTTTCTTCATGTTCCATATTCCTTTCAATTCTCTGGCAATTTCAGTATATTTGCTTCTCTTTTCCGTCTCTTTGATCTTCACTCTGTGGTCTGCTGGAACGGCAAAGTCCACGATTTTGCAGGATTTTTCTTTCTTGTTGATTATTATCATATCCGGTCTCCTTGCTGTTATGGGTTTGTCTGTTTGTACATTCATATCCCATATGATTTTGTGTTTTTCGTTTTCTAGTACAGTTTCTGGTTTGTGTTTGTACCGTTTTCTTGCATATTCGAAATTCAGTTGTTTGCACATTTCCCGGTGTACTTCTTTCCCCATGCTGTCATGTCTGTTCTTGTATTCCCTTTGTGCTAGCTTGCTGCATTCACTTATTATATGATTTATCGTTTCGTCTCTTTGTCCACACAATCTGCATTTGCTGTTTTCCTGGGTTTTATCTATCTTTGCTTTAATGAAGTTTGTCCTAATCACATTGTTCTGTGCGGCCGTCAGCAGAGATTCCGTTTCTCTGTTCAGGTTTCCTTTTCTTAGCCATGCCCAGCTGTTTTCATTGGCTTCATCGCTTGTGAGTCTTATAAAGCGTCCATGTAGTTGTTTTTCTTCCCACTTTTCCTTTCTTGTCTTTTTGTTTCTGGGTTCAGTGCTTCCGGGGTTGTTTGTTGGGCTGGTGTCTCTTGCTGTGGTGATCAGTCTTTCCGTGTTCTGGGTTACATATTTCTCCAGCTCTTTTTTGGTGTCTTCCACACAGTCTTCTATACTTACCAGTCCTCTACCTCCTTCATTTCTTTTCACGTAGAGTCTGTCCGTGTCGTCTTTTGGGTGCAGTGCATTGTGCATAGTCATTAGTTTTCTAGTTCTTTGGTCAAGGTGCCTGAGTTCTTCTTTGGTCCAGCCTATGAATGGTCCAGAGTATCTTATTAGTGATACAGCCCATGTGTTTATCCTTTTTACTAGGTTTCTGCTAAATAGTTTAGTTTCTAAGAGTTTCCTTGTTCTTCGTAGATATTCTTTTCCAATCTTCTCTTTCATTTCTGTATATTTGATTGTGTCTGCTTCCAGAACTCCCAGGTATTTGTAACTATCTTGTTCTCCTAGCGCCCTCATCTCCTCTTGGTTGGGGAGTTCTATACCTTCTGTCTTTTCCAGTTTTCCTCTTTTGATCTCTAGCAGTGCACATTTTTCTATTCCAAACTCCATTTGGATATCCTGGCTGAATATCCTGGTTGTGTTTATCAGCTTTTCCAGTTCTGTTTTGTTTTTTGCAAACAGTTTAAGGTCATCCATGTACATCAGGTGGTTTATTCTTTGTTCTGTATCCGTAAACCTGTATCCGGCATCACACTTTCTGAGTATGTAGTTGAGTGGCATCATGGCTATTATAAACAGTAGTGGTGATAGAGAGTCTCCTTGAAAAATGCCTCTCTGTATTTTTATCTCAGACAGGTATTGTCCTCCGGCTGTCAGTTTTAGTCTCCATGTTTCCATTGCTTTCTGGATGAGATTAATAATCCTGTCTGGTATCTTGTATATTTTTAAGCATTCAATTATCCATGTTTGGGGGATTCTGTCGTAGGCTTTCTTGTAGTCAATCCATGCCATGGTTATGTTCTTTTGTCTGCTCTTCACCTCCTTCAGAGTCTTTTGATCAATGTATAGTAGATCATGTGCACCTCTTTGTCCTTTCCGGCATCCTTTTTGTTCCTCGGGGAGCAGTCCACGTTTGTCCAGGGATTGGTAGATTTGTTCTCTCAGTTGTGCTGTGAGAATTTTCCACATTATTGGTAGACATGTTATCGGTCTGTAGTTGCTGGGGGTCGTTCCCTTTTTGGGGTCTTTTTGTATTAGTGTTGTTCTTCCTTCCATCATCCATTCTGGTATGTCTGTTTTGCGGATACATCCGCTCAGTTTCTGCGCTATTCTTTGATGCAGGGTCGTGAATTTTTTAAACCAGTATGCATGTATTCCATCGTGGCCTGGTGCTCTCCAGTTTGCCATTTTTCTTAGGGTTTTCTTGATCGTTTCTTTGTTGATTTCTGTTTCGGTTCCTTCTTCGATTTCTTGCAGTTCATCTTTCATGTTTTTCTTGTTGGGCATTCTTGTTGTGCTTTTTTGGTTCTTCCCATATCTTGCTCCAGAATTGTTTTGTTTCTGTTGGGTTCGGTAGCTCTGTCGTTGTTTTTTCTCCATTTACTTTTTGTAAAACTGGCTTTCATTGTTTTCAAAGGTCCTGTTCTGTTTGCTCTGTTCTGATTTGTACCTGTATCGTCTCAGTCTTCCTTCTATTGCTGCTATCCTTTGTTTTATTTCTTCATGTTTCTCATTTAGTTTTTCCTTGCGTTTCTGATTTTTGCTTCCTAATCGTTTCATGTCCTCCTTCCTTCTGTTCACGGTTTTAGCTTCTTTCCGAAGTTTGGTGATCTGGGTTTCCAGTCTGATTTCCCATCCAGGTTTTGTCGGTCCTCTCTTTTGTCCATTCTCTTCGTTTCTTAGTTTCATACTTACCGATTTTGCCCCTGAATATATCAGGTTGTTTAGGTCTGTAATAGTTTCTGTTGGGATGTGTGTGAGGAGTCTGTTTACTCTTTCTGTTTCTGCTTGTAACTTCTTCGCTACTTCATTCCTGAGAGATGGGAGTTTTGTTTTGTTTTCTAACATGTATCGTCTTATGTTCTCCACTTCACTTGCTTCTTTTTCGTTGAGTTCTATCTCAGCAGGTTCTGTGGTTCCGCAGTCTTCTATCTCCCCTGGTTCTGTGATTCCGTAGTCTTCAATCTCTTCAGTTTCAGTGTGTATGTTTTGCCTGTCCTCTTCCTGTGGTATCTCCTTTGGTGGTGTTTCTTGCTCCGTTTCGCCATTAGCCTTCTGTCTGATTTCCGTCAGTTCCATCTCCGAGAACCATCCTCGCTTGAGGATCTGTCTTGCTTGATCTGCTATCCTTTGTTCCGTTGTATGTGGGTCACTAGCAATGTCCCAGAGATGTTTCATTCGTTTTCGGTAGCCTCTTTCTATAGGGTAGCGGCTTTTATAGTAGCACTCCATCACCAGTCTGTTCTCTTTCATGGTCCATTTCTTTCTATATCTTTCCAGTTTGCTGTTTTCGCTCTGGTTTACTTGTCTCTGGTCTGTGTCCTTGTCATACCTGGAATCAGAGAGGTTACTTACCTGGTTCTTGTCCGTTGTCTTGTTTCTGAAATGAGAAGGGCCAACATTCGCAGGATGCGGACCGGGTCCCCCATGTTGGCCATCGAGGGAGCACCTGCCCATCATGACACTCAGATCTTTCTTCTGAGTCCCACGGCGTTTATTTGTGTTTATAGACATTTATCATGGTTTAGTGTTTGTGGCAACACCAGGCCCAGGCTTAGTTTACCTGTGATCCTGTCACAGGGATAGTGTTTCTCTCATTTTCATGAGGTTCAAGGTGCACTATCACACATACATAAAGAAACATTTACGAGAAAAAAAAAAAAAAAAAATAAATAAATAAATAAATAAAAAAATTAAAAAAAATTAAAAAAATAAATAAATAGATAAATAAATAAATAAAAAATAAATAAATAAATAATAATAATGAATAATTGATAAATAAATAAAAATAAATAAATAAATAAAAAAGATAATAATTATATATATATATATATATATACACATACACATATACATATACACACCAGGCACGTGCAAAAATGGCCGCCTCTTGTGTTTGAAAGATAAAAGCCTAAACGTAATCTTTAAAAAAAAAAAATTATTATTATTATTATTATTATTATTGTGATTATTATTATTATTATTATTATTATTATTATTATTATTATTATTATTATTATTATTATTGTGATTATTATTATTATTATAATTATTATTATTATTATTATTGTGATTATTATTATTATTATTGTGATTATTATTATTATTATTATTATTATTATTATTATTATTATTGTGATTATTATTATTATTATAATTATTATTATTATTATTATTGTGATTATTATTATTATTGTGATTATTATTATTATTATTATTATTATTATTACTATTATTGTGATTATTGTTATTATTATTATTATTATTATTATTATTATTATTATTATTATTATTATTATTATTGTGATTATTTGTACTCACTAGGAGTTTTCACACAGATCATCGTCAGTGATTGCTCACTGAGAACAACCAGTGCTATTTCCTGGAGTCTGAGTGACAACTGTTACATAGGCCCCACTCCTGCCTGGACCGCGGCAGTTCTCTTAAACCACTTAAACAACTGGTTACGGTCGCAAAAACGCATATGTTGCATAACATGCATGAAAATTAAAGCCACGAAGGTCTATTAAACGTCTCCAATAAAACGAAAGCAAAACGAAAGTTCAGAAGCGTTTTCGAACCCTCGTAACACTCAATTTTAAGGTACTTTTAGTATATTTCCTTAAGGGGCACTTTTATGGCACTTTCAAGCCTTCAAACTGTCGGTCCATTTTCACATTACCCTTTAAACACTTCTCGTTATTAAAACATTTCTCTTTTTAAATATTTCAAATCAAGCATTTTAAACATAGTTCTCTTTTAAATTCTTTTCTCATTAAAATTTTACATTAAACATTGTTCGTTAGGCATATCAAATTCAGCATTGTCCACTTTTCCCTTCGATTTCTAGTTCTTTTCGTTTTACAGATTAGGACCCAAAATGTTATGCACAAAAAAAAGTTACCTTACATTTTCTTTCGTCACCTGGTCGTGGGTCTGTTTGCACACTAATCTCCGTTGCTGGCTCATGATCGTAGTGGTGTATCTGTTTTATGGGCAAATTCTGTCATCATGCACAAAAACGCTCAGAGACAAGACTTTTTGAGAGAGATTCCATTCGTTTATTTCACACTTCAATCAGAGAGATTTCGCATTCGTCGGTTCGTTCATTCAAACTCCTTTCCTTCTTTCATACTGCTTTGTGGAAATGTGACGGATGCAATCGGCTATTTTCTTGTCCCGTCGTTGGGATCTTACTCTACGTCTTAGCCCATATCTGGCGATGTCACCCCAACTCTGTGCATTGCAGAGCTCAGTTTATGGACGTCTGTCCATCTAGTGCCTCCATGGTGAACTGTCTAGAGAACTAATTTCTCACCAGGGATCTGTGACGTCAGAGCCCTTTGACCCTTCAACGAATGTCATAACAGAACTCAATATCGCTTTTTGTCTAACCTTTTTGATCTGAGCGTTTCATCTCGGCCAGCATGCTCCAGTATGTTATGATTCCCAGAATGAATAATTTTGTTTGTCCTAAATTATCAATGCACCTAATTTGTACTTCATCCTATTTCTTTCACCCGGTTCATAATTCATACTAGCTACTTTACCCGTTTTCAAAATACAGGGCCCGTCATAATGTAACACAACAAGTCTCCCCAGATTTCCAGTATTCTTCACCTCTTTTCGATAAAGATGCGGTATCACAACAGCCTCTTACCATTGATTTTTCGCTGGTAAGGACAATAGGTCTTTTCTGGGATTTGGGTGGCAATAAGCCTCCCCAAGGTCCCAGCTTTCTCTGCACTTTTCCAGTGGAGGTCTGGTTTGTGCTGTCCCTCCTCGGTCTTCTCATCCTCCTCGACCCGTTACAAATATTTTGTCTGGTGTCAGCCTAGGCCGGCACCAGTTAAAAAAATAAAAATAAAAATAAAATAATAATAAATAAATAAATAAAATAATTTTTTTTTTTGTAAATTAATATTTTTTTTAAAATAAGAAAAAAAGTCTAATTTTTTTTAATTTTTATATTTTTTCCTTTTTTCCTTTCAATTCCTTAATTTTCTCCTCTTCTCTTTCCTTATTTAAAATTTTTTTTTTTTTAATTCTTTTTAATTTTGAAAAAAAATTTTTTTGTGTAGGGGTGGGGGGGGCGAGACAGGAGGAGCTTATAGTGTTTCTTGTAATTTCTGTTTCTTTTGTTCATTTTTGGTGTAGTGATAGCTGAGGCCGGTGTAATTTATTGGGGGGGGGGGGGAATTATGAAGTGCTGTTTCTTGCAGTTTCTGTTCCTTGGCTCTTGTTGTGGTGTTCTTCGTGTGGTTTTGTTTTCTCCGTTTTAAATTCCTTGTGACTGGTTAGCCTTTGCAGCTTATGTGTGTTAGTTTCCGCATTCGAGGATTTTCCTTAAGATTGCAGCTGTTTTGATCATTGCCGTCCTTTGTATGGTTTCGATAGTCCCTTTGATTCCAATTTCTTCCAGTCTTTTCTCCAGGTTTTTTGGGATTGTTCCTAGTGCTCCTACGATTATTGGTATTATACTAACTTTCTTCATGCTCCATATTCCTTTCAGTTCTCTGGCTAGTTCTTTGTATTTACTTTGTTTTTCTGTGTCTTTGATCTTCACTCTGTGGCTGCTGGAACGGCGAAGTCTAAGATTTTACAAGATTTTTCCTTTTTGTCTATTATAATAACATCAGGTCTCCTTGCTTGTATGAGTTTATCTGTTTGTATATCCATATCCCAGAGGATTTTGTGTTTTTCGTTTTCCAGTACTGTTTCTGGTTTATGTTTGTACCATTTGTCTGCATATTCGAAATTCAATTGTTTGCACAGTTCCCAGTGTATTACTTTCCCAACACAGTCATGTCTGTTCTAGTATTCTTTTTGAGCAAGTTTGCTATATTCACTTATTATATGATTTATTGTTTCGTCTCTTTGTCCACACAGTCTGCATTTATTGTTTTCCTGGGTTTTATCTATTATAGCTTTAATGTAGTTTGTCCTAATCGCATTGTTCTGTGCAGCCATCAATAAAGATTCCATTTCTCTGTTCACTTTTCTTTTTCTTAGCCATGTCCAGCTATTTGCGTTGGTTTCTTCTCTTGTGAGTCTTATGAAGCGCCCATGTAGTTGTTCTTCCCATTTTTTTTTTCTTGTCTGTTTGTGTCCAGTTTTGATGTTTCCTGCATTGTTCGTTGGGATGGTATCTCTTGCTGTGGTGATCATCCTTTCTGTGTTCTGGTTTATGTATTTCTCCAGCTCTTTTTTAGTGTCGTCCACACAGTCTTCTATACTTACCAGTCCTCTTCCCCCTTCATTTCGCTTCACGTAGAGTCTGTCTGTATCGTCTTTTGGATGTAGTGCATTGTGTATAGTCATTAATTTTCTAGTCCTCTGGTCAAGGTGCCTGAGTTCTTCTTTAGTCCAGCTTATGAATGGTCCAGAATATCTTATTAGTGATACTGCCCAGATATTTATTCCTTTGATTAGGTTTCTGCTATATAATTTTGTTTCTAAGAGCTTTCTTGTTCTTCTCAGGTATTCTTTTCCAATCTTATCTTTCATTTCTGTTGATTTGATTGTGTCTGCTTCCAAAACTCCCAAATATTTATAGCTGTCTTGTTCATCTAGCGCCCTCATCTGCTCTTGGTTGGGTAGTTCCATGCCCTCAGTCGTCTCCAGCTTTCCTTTTTTAATCTCTAGCAAGGCACACTTTTCCATTCCGAATTCTATTTGGATGTCCTGACTGAAGATTCTGGTCATATTTATCAGCTTTTCCAGTTCCTTTTTGCTTTTTGCAAATAGTTTTAGGTCATCCATGTACATCAGGTGGTTTACTCTTAGTTCTGTGTCTGTAAACTTGTATCCGGCATCACATTTCCTGAGTATGTAGTTGAGTGGCATCATGGCTATGATAAACAGTAGTGGTGATAGGGAGTCTCGTTGGAAAATGCCTCTCTGTATTTTTATCTCCGTCAAGTATTGCCCTCTAGCTGTCAGTTCTAATCTCCATGTTTCCATTGCTTTCTTGATGAGATTAATAATCCTGTCGGGTATCTTGTACATTTTGAAACATTCAATTATCCATGCTTGAAGGATTCTGTCATACGCTTTCTTGTAGTCAATCCATGCCATAGATATGTTCTTTTTCTTGCTTTTAACTTCTTTCAGGATCTTTTGATCTATGTATAACAGATCATGCGTCCCTCTTTTCCCTTTCTGGCATCCTTTCTGTTCCTCGGGAAGTAGTCCACGATTGTTCAGGGAATGATAAATTTGCTCTCTCAGTTGTGCCGTTAGGATTTTCCACATTGTCGGTAAACAGGTTATTGGTCTGTAATTGCTTGGGGTCGTTCCCTTCTTGGCGTTTTTTTGTATGAGCGTTGTCCTTCCTTTGGTCATCCACTCTGGTACGTCTGTTTTATGGATACATCCTCTTAGTTTCTGTGCTAGCCTTTCATGTAGGGTCGTGAATTTTTTAAACCAGTACGCATGTATTCCATCATGACCTGGTGCTTTCCAGTTTGCCATTTTCTTTAGTGTTGTCTTAATAGTTTCTTCATTAATTTCTGTTTCCGTTTCTTCTTCAATTTCTAGAAGTTTATCTTTCATGTCTTTCAGCCATTTAGCATTTTTGTTGTGATCTTCAGCCTTTTCCCATATCTTGCTCCAGAAATGGTTTGCTTGTGTCGGGTCCGGTTGTTCTGTTGTTGTTCTTTCTCCGTTTACGTTTTTGTAAAACTGGCTTTCATTGTGTTCAAAGGTCCTGTTCTGTTTGTACTGTTCCGATTTGTATCTGTATCGTCTCAATCTTCCTTCTTTTGCTGCTATCTTTTGTGTTAGTTCTTCATGTTTCTTATTTAGTCTTTCCTTGCGATTCGGATTTCTGCTCTTCCCTCGTTTACTGTTCTCCTTCATCCTATTTATGGTTTTAGCTTCCTTTTGAAGTTTGGTGATCTGGGTTTCCAGTCTGATCTCCCATCCAGATTTCGTCTGTCCATTCTTTTGATCAGTCTTCTTTTCCCTTGTTAGTTTCATACTTATTGATTTTGCCCCCGCATATATCAAGTTGTTTAGATCTGTGATAGTGTTTGTTGGGATGTATGTGAGTACTCTGTTTACTTTCTCTGTTTCAACTTTTAACTTCTTCCAGTCTTTGTTCCTTAGGGATAGAAGTTTTGTTTTGTTCTCAGACATTAATCGGTTGATGTTTTCCACTTCTCTTGCTTATTCCACAGATAGTTCTATAGTTTCGTCGTCTGGGGCCCTCTTCAGTTTCTGTGTTTATATTTTTCCCGTCTTCTTCCTGGGAGTTTTCGTCAAGTGGTGTGTCTTGATCTGTCACACCATTTATCTTTTGTTTAATTTCCATTAATTCCATCTCCGAGAACCATCCTCTCTTGAGTATCTGTCTTGCTTGATCTGCTATTCTTTGTGCCGTTGTATGGTAGTCAGTAGAAATGTCCCATAAATCTTTCATTCGTTTCCGATATCCTCTTTCTGTGGGGTAGCGGTTTTTGTAGTAGCATTCCATTACCAGTCTGTTCTCTTTTGTGGTCCATTTCTTTCTATGGCTTTTTGGTCTGTTATTTTTATTTTTGCTTTCTTGTGTTTGGTCAGTGTCCTTATCATATTTTGAATTTGATGGGTTACCTACCTGTTTTTTGTCCGTGGTCTTGTTCCTGAAATTAAAGGAGCCAACATTCGCAGGATGCGGACCGGGTCCCCCTATGTTGACCATCGAGGGAGCACCTGCCCATCATGACACTCAGATCTTTCTACTGAGTCCCACGGAGTTTATTTGTATTTATAGACATTTATCATGGTTTGGTGTTTGTGGCAGCACCAGGCCCAGGCTTAGTTTACCTGTGATCCTGTCACAGGGATAGTGTTTCTCTCATTTTTATGAGGTTCAAAGTGCACTATCATACATACATAAAGAAACATTTACGAAAAAAAAAAATAATAAATAAATAAATAAATAAATGAAATAGATAAATAAATAAATGAATAAATTAAAAAAATAAAAGTAAAAAATAAAAAATAAGTAAATAAATAAATTAATTAATAAAAATGAAATAAAATAAAGAAATAATAATAATAATGAATAAATAAATAAGTTAAAAAAAAAAAAAAATTAAATTAAAAAAGCTAATAATTATATATATATATATATATATATTTATATATATATATATATATATATATATATATATATATATATAACTTCTTTGTAATATAGTAGGAAAAATCCCAGCAGAGTACTCGATTAATTAAGAATTAAAGTTAAAAATTAAGAGCATAATATTTTTATTATTTTGGTACAGAAAACTTAGTACAACATTTGTACCGTCGGTTTCAAGCTCGGAAAGTCTTAGCCATCCGACTCTCTTCAGCTTCTGTTGTCATCTTTTTTGGAAATGTGAAGTCACATTATACTCTCATTGGGACGCGTTATTTGCTAAGTGTGTTGTGTATGTTTGTTTGAATTTAAATTTAGTGTAATGAAACTGTTGAAATTTAAAACCGGAGGAGATTTGGAGAGATATAATAATATAAGATTAAAGAGAATAAAAATAAAATAAAAATAAAATTAAAATTAAAATTAAATTTGAAATTAAAACATAAGAAATAAAAATATAAAAAAATAAAAAAATAAAAAAGTTTCTAGGTAATTCCCGTGAGCCAATTTTATGAATTTGTATCATTAGCCGTTACTGTTTTTGTGTTTGAAGGTGTGCGTTCTAAAAGGAAAACCGGGGGGAGGGGGGGGAGGGGATAGGGGGGTTCAATTCAAACAAAAAGCAAAAATATTATCTCCCGACCCCCTGAATTGAAACCTCTGAAGCTTCTTATTAGTTAACATTAAAATTCACAATAAATATAACATTTGTATATCTACCAAAAAGACGTCTTCAATTGATCGGCTCGAGACTTTAAATCATCATCATCATCATCATCATCATCATCATCATCATCATCATTATTATTATTATTATTATTATTATTATTATTATTATTATTATTATTGTTGTTGTTGTTGTTGTTGTTGTTGTTGCTGCTGCTGCTGCTGTTGCTGCTGCTGCTGCTGCTGCTGCTGTTGTTGTTGTTGTTGTTGTTGTAAAAATAAAATATGAAGAGCTGGGAATCAGAACGAGTGAACAGAGTTCATTAGAGATGCTTATGTTGCCAATTCATCTCGGACTCCAACACAGCCAGAATTGACACAATGAAAAAGTGAAAGCCCATGGTAATGCCTGGCCTAATTTATCCACTGCTAGCAGAGACAAGGCATGTAGCATCTTCAGCCATATGCAAATCCATGATGATGATGATGATGATGATGAAGAAGAAGAATAATAAGAAGAAGTTGGAAAAACCGAGGAGGGAGAGCACCAACCAGACTTCCACTGGAAGAGTGCGGAAAGTACTGGGACCTTGGGGAGGCTTATTGTCACTCAGATTCTAAATAAGACTTATGGACAATGCTAGTGAGAAATCGATGGTAAATGGTTGTTACCATGACGCAAAATAATTTGCATTTGTTATCAAAAGAGGTGGAGGATGCTTGAAATCTGAGAACACTTGTTATCACCCAGACTTAAGGGAAACACTACTGGTTACTGCCAGTAAGCAATCACTGATAATGACTTGGGTGAAAACTCCTAGTGAGTAACAATAATAATAAGCATACGAAATAGTAATGGCTCTGATATAAATACTAACAGTCCAAATAGAAATAACAAAAATAAAATAAAGAAAAAATCTTCAAATCCTGGTATAAAACACAATAAAGCACATAATTATTATTGTTCATCGCTGTCTTCCTAGACGCTCCGTTCTCTAAACAACAAGAGAGTTCATAAATAATTTATTTATCTAATCACAAAAAAAAAAATTAAGAAACAAATATATTACACTGATCCATTCGGTGAAAAAGTAAACTATAAGATTAATAATTCAATAAATAATTTATTTATCTAATCACAAAAAAAAAAATAAGAAACAAATATATTACACTGATCCATTCGGTGAAAAAGTAAACTATAAGATTAATAATTCAATAAATAATTAATAAATCGGTTATTCGTCACTTGGACATTGTTTAGTTCAATATCGAGAAATCCTGATTCCTTATTTATAATTGTATCACAGTCCATAGTTTTCTTCGAATGTCCGGCTGGCTTGGCAGGCCGAGAGCAGACTCAAGGCGTTTCCACAAATAATTGCGATAGAGAGGCGCTCATACAGCCAAGACAATTCACGATTGTCTCCGGTGTTGCGCGTCATTAATAGACCAAGGCTGCCGGTGAAGTTGCGTGTGGCAGAGCCAATCACTCCACTCGTCTCCACAGTGATCGGTTGAAATACAAATCTGTCGAGAAGATTGGCATATTTTGACCGCTTGCAGCTCTCTGCTGACGCTGTTGCATGTCTAGGGTTTGTTGCTGATTCTATCACTGATGAAGGCGCAAAAGTGTCGACACAAGTCACATCTCATATCAGGGACTTGTAAATACATTATCATCAGTATAATTAGCATTAGTAGCCAAAAAGCTGCTGAAATGGCGGCATGTAGTGTAAGTCTAGTGGAGGGCGGTTAAAACTTCATTTTGTGTCATTTTGTTCAGTAGTTTTAAACAATAAAAAAAAAAAAAAAATTATTTATGCCTCCCACTAGGAGTTTTCGCATGAGTCATTCTAAGTCAGCGACCACTGGAAAAAATACAGGTGGTGTTCCATGGAACATGAGTGATAACATCGCTCTTCAAATTTCCAGTACTGTCCACTTCTTTTGATCACCATTGCAACTCACTTTGCGTTCTCGCACCAGCCGTTTATGAATGGGTTTTGATAACAACTGATGGCTTTCTCTAGAATTTGGGTGACAATAAGCCTCCTTACGATCCAAATACTTTCTGTACGCTTACAGTTGAGGTCTGAATGGTGCTATCCCTCCTCGGTCTTTCCATTCTCTTGGACCATTCACAACCATTTTCTGTGGTACCAACTGAGGGGGGAGGCATTATTATTATTAGCAGTAGTAGTAGTAGCAGTAGTAATAGTAGTAGTAGTTTTAGTGATAGCAGCATCATTTGAACCTTGTATGACATAAAAAGTGTGTCATGCCAAATTTGGTGGAATTAATACCAATAGTTTTAAGCCAAAATAATCTATATAATAATATGCTAATCCACAACATGTTCGTACGTACGTTATCACTTTTCCCATTAAAAATGAGATTATCCGATTAGGAAAGATGGTGATTGGTCATTAATTTGATGTCGCTAAGGTAAAACATTTTATAGTGAATTGTTCCAAAATCGATTTTTATCGTTTCGTCGACTAAAACAAAAGTACAATTTTAAATAAATACATATCAAAATGTGAAATTCGTTTTATTGATTTGAAGAATATTTAGCTGACAATTATTTTACAGTAATAAGACAGAGACTATTTATGGCTTTAAAAATAAAATTCCTACAAATTTGAATAAATATAGAAGAGACATATTCGTTTTATTTATTTATTTATTTATTTATTTATTTATTATTAGTGTAGTGTTCATATAATACACTAAGCCATTTCATCTTCGTACGTACGTTATCACCTTTGTGCCAGTTGACACGGTTAAGATTCGGATAAAAATTGTTGTTTGGGATAAATACAATTAAGGCGCGCAGTGTGAATATAATTGTATTGGCGCGTGAAAGATAAAAAATAACGCCCACGCAAATTCCGGTGTGGCCTTATATATTAAATCAACTCAAAACGAGTGGACGTAGTAGGGAGCACACCACGTGATATTTCTGTCCAATGGGATTTCTCCAAAGACATTTTTCTAAACTTTTCTCCTTAAGCTCGCTGGAGCCTATCCAAATAGTATTTAAGCACACACAAACATCAAACCCTCTCTCTCAACTGACTCTTCATTCGGAGGTTACACGCATCTTACTATCACTCTTCCATTTCACCTTTCGCGCGCTTCATACAATTTCACAGGCGAACATTACCTATTGCCTCTCTTAACATTTTATAACACATGAGCATTTCAACAAAACAAAAGACATTCTCCTTTTTACTTACCCTGAAACTAAAGAAAGGACTTCTGAACTCATTACAAAAGGAAATATGTTATATTTGTTAATGGTTTATTTCAGTGAATAAACTTCCGTTGGTTTTGCATGTAAGTCTTCTTCTTATTATTTTTATTTTCATTTGTGGAGGAAGTTATCACCAAAAGAAGGCATGACGACCACCACACCTTTCACACACATAAAAAAAAATGAGATCGCTCGACCAGGGATTGGTGATTAATTTGATGTCACTAAGGTAAACAGAAATTCCAACTTTAGCCATTTTAAAATTAATTCTTCCAAAATTATGCCGTTCTGTCAATTAAAACAGTACAATTTTAAATAGATACATTTCAAATGTTGACGTTCATTTTGTTGATTTGAAGAATAATTAGCTGATAATTATTTTACGGTTAGAAGACAGAATATTTATTGTTTTAAAAATGATTAAATCGCTACAATTTTAAATGAATAAAGAAGAGACATATATGTTTTATTTATTTAAAAAATAATTTAGCCGACACTGATAAGTATTTTTACGAAGGAAGAAAGAGTAATTTTTTTTCTTAATAATATTGACCCTGTCAGACATTTATTATTTCAAAAGGAATATTATTTTTAACAGTAAATTATACAAATTTATGTAGAAGGCACTGTGGAATTTCCATGGGTTCCCACTAGTTTATTATTATTATCAGTAGTAGTAGTAGTAGTAGTATATACGACTATAATCACATTGACACACCGGTTCTTATTAGATCACTATTGAAGCAACGTTGAACCTGGTCACTACTTAGATAGGTGACCATTTGAGAATGTCACGTGCTGTATGTAACATCCGGTTTTAATGGCTTTGCTAGACGAGGGTCGGCTACCAATATGCAACAACACCGAACAGTCCTTGGACGTTCCTTGTGATCTGTGCGGACCAGATACTTGAAGGCAATGACAGATCTTCAGATTTCAGTAGTATTAGAATGCTGGACTCCCTCCCCTATGACACACCCGGTATGCTAAGGATGCTTCATGGCAAATTTGGTTCAATTAACCCCAATAGTTTTGGAGCATATAAGTGTGTATTGCTTTTAGTTTTAGTAGAGTTACTCTCCTATAGCACACTAAGTATCTCAAGGATGCTTCATGTAAAATTTGGTTCAATTAACCCCAATAGTTTGGAAGCATATAAGTGTGTATTGCTTTTAGTTTTAGTAGAGTTACTCTCCTATAGCACACTAAGTATCTCAAGGATGCTTCATGTAAAATTTGATTCAATTAACCCCAATAGTTTGGGAGCATATAAGTGTGTATTGCTTTTAGTTTTAGTAGAGTTACTCTCCTATAGCACACTAAGTATCTCAAGGATGCTTCATGTAAAATTTGGTTCAATTAACCCCAATAGTTTTGGAGCATATAAGTGTGTATTGCTTTTAGTTTTAGTAGAGTTACTCTCCTATAGCACACTAAGTATCTCAAGGATGCTTCATGTAAAATTTGGTTCAATGAACCCCAATAGTTTGGGAGCATATAAGTGTGTATTGCTTTTAGTTTTAGTAGAGTTACTCTCCTATAGCACACTAAGTATCTCAAGGATGCTTCATGTAAAATTTGGTTCAATTAACCCCAATAGTTTTGGAGCATATAAGTGTGTATTGCTTTTAGTTTTAGTAGAGTTACTCTCCTATAGCACACTAAGTATCTCAAGGATGCTTCATGTAAAATTTGGTTCAATTAACCCCAATAGTTTTGAAGCATATAAGTGTGTATTGCTTTTAGTTTTAGTAGAGTTACTCTCCTATAGCACACTAAGTATCTCAAGGATGCTTCATGTAAAATTTGGTTCAATTAACCCCAATAGTTTTGAAGCATATAAGTGTGTATTGCTTTTAGTTTTAGTAGAGTTACTCTCCTATAGCACACTAAGTATCTCAAGGATGCTTCATGTAAAATTTGGTTCAATGAACCCCAATAGTTTTGGAGCATATAAGTGTGTATTGCTTTTAGTTTTAGTAGAGTTACTCTCCTATAGCACACTAAGTATCTCAAGGATGCTACATGTAAAATTTGGTTCAATGAACCCCAATAGTTTGGGAGCATATAAGTGTGTATTGCTTTTAGTTTTAGTAGAGTTACTCTCCTATAGCACACTAAGTATCTCAAGGATGCTTCATGTAAAATTTGGTTCAATTAACCCCAATAGTTTTGGAGCATATAAGTGTGTATTGCTTTTAGTTTTAGTAGAGTTACTCTCCTATAGCACACTAAGTATCTCAAGGATGCTTCATGTAAAATTTGGTTCAATTAACCCCAATAGTTTTGGAGCATATAAGTGTGTATTGCTTTTAGTTTTAGTAGAGTTACTCTCCTATAGCACACTAAGTATCTCAAGGATGCTTCATGTAAAATTTGGTTCAATGAACCCCAATAGTTTGGGAGCATATAAGTGTGTATTGCCTTTAGTTTTAGTAGAGTTACTCTCCTATAGCACACTAAGTATCTCAAGGATGCTTCATGTAAAATTTGTTTCAATTAACCCCAATAGTTTTGGAGCATATAAGTGTGTATTGCTTTTAGTTTTAGTAGAGTTACTCTCCTATAGCACACTAAGTATCTCAAGGATGCTTCATGTAAAATTTGGTTCAATTAACCCCAATAGTTTTGAAGCATATAAGTGTGTATTGCTTTTAGTTTTAGTAGAGTTACTCTCCTATAGCACACTAAGTATCTCAAGGATGCTTCATGTAAAATTTGGTTCAATTAACCCCAATAGTTTTGGAGCATATAAGTGTGTATTGCTTTTAGTTTTAGTAGAGTTACTCTCCTATAGCACACTAAGTATCTCAAGGATGCTTCATGTAAAATTTGGTTCAATTAACCCCAATAGTTTTGAAGCATATAAGTGTGTATTGCTTTTAGTTTTAGTAGAGTTACTCTCCTATAGCACACTAAGTATCTCAAGGATGCTTCATGTAAAATTTGGTTCAATTAACCCCAATAGTTTTGAAGCATATAAGTGTGTATTGCTTTTAGTTTTAGTAGAGTTACTCTCCTATAGCACACTAAGTATCTCAAGGATGCTTCATGTAAAATTTGGTTCAATTAACCCCAATAGTTTTGAAGCATATAAGTGTGTATTGCTTTTAGTTTTAGTAGAGTTACTCTCCTATAGCACACTAAGTATCTCAAGGATGCTTCATGTAAAATTTGGTTCAATTAACCCCAATAGTTTTGAAGCATATAAGTGTGTATTGCTTTTAGTTTTAGTAGAGTTACTCTCCTATAGCACACTAAGTATCTCAAGGATGCTTCATGTAAAATTTGGTTCAATGAACCCCAATAGTTTTGGAGCATATAAGTGTGTATTGCTTTTAGTTTTAGTAGAGTTACTCTCCTATAGCACACTAAGTATCTCAAGGATGCTACATGTAAAATTTGGTTCAATGAACCCCAATAGTTTGGGAGCATATAAGTGTGTATTGCTTTTAGTTTTAGTAGAGTTACTCTCCTATAGCACACTAAGTATCTCAAGGATGCTTCATGTAAAATTTGGTTCAATTAACCCCAATAGTTATGAAGCATATAAGTGTGTATTTCTTTTAGTTTTAGTAGAGTTACTCTCCTATAGCACACTAAGTATCTCAAGGATGCTTCATGTAAAATTTGGTTCAATTCACCCAAATAGTTTTGAAGCATATAAGTGTGTATTGCTTTTAGTTTTAGTAGAGTTACTCTCCTATAGCACACTAAGTATCTCAAGGATGCTTCATGTAAAATTTGGTTCAATGAACCCCAATAGTTTTGGAGCATATAAGTGTGTATTGCTTTTAGTTTTAGTAGAGTTACTCTCCTATAGCACACTAAGTATCTCAAGGATGCTTCATGTAAAATTTGGTTCAATTAACCCCAATTGTTTTGGAGCATATAAGTGTGTATTGCTTTTAGTTTTAGTAGAGTTACTCTCCTATAGCACACTAAGTATCTCAAGGATGCTTCATGTAAAATTTGGTTCAATTAACCCCAATAGTTTTGGAGCATATAAGTGTGTATTGCTTTTAGTTTTAGTAGAGTTACTCTCCTATAGCACACTAAGTATCTCAAGGATGCTTCATGTAAAATTTGGTTCAATGAACCCCAATAGTTTGGGAGCATATAAGTGTGTATTGCTTTTAGTTTTAGTAGAGTTACTCTCCTATAGCACACTGAGTATCTCAAGGATGCTTCATGTAAAATTTGGTTCAATTAACCCCAATTGTTTTGGAGCATATAAGTGTGTATTGCTTTTAGTTTTAGTAGAGTTACTCTCCTATAGCACACTAAGTATCTCAAGGATGCTTCATGTAAAATTTGGTTCAATTAACCCCAATAGTTTTGGAGCATATAAGTGTGTATTGCTTTTAGTTTTAGTAGAGTTACTCTCCTATAGCACACTAAGTATCTCAAGGATGCTTCATGTAAAATTTGGTTCAATGACCCCCAATAGTTTGGGAGCATATAAGTGTGTATTGCCTTTAGTTTTAGTAGAGTTACTCTCCTATAGCACACTAAGTATCTCAAGGATGCTTCATGCAACATTTGGTGTAATTCTGTTGAATAGTTCTAGATCTTATAAGTGCCCAATACAGACACAAATGCCCAATTATAATATAGATTATTATGTGATAATTATAGTGTATTGTTTACTCTTGTTTTTTATTACTTTAAACTCATAATTATATGGTCTGATACTTCTAGTCGCTCGCTATAGAAACAAGCCCCAAAGACCGTGTCAAGCATAGATTTTAGAATCTTTATGCACATGAAATACACAATACCAATCCGCTTTCAAACTAATCAGCTTTAAATTTCCTGGACTACTCTGTGTGTAGCATAGCTGAAAGCAAGACTAATCAATATATCTACAGTATCTGCAGTATTCACAGACAATTCACATTGTCAGTGTAATGTTTGAAATAGATCAGGACCGATTGATTCACTGCTGTCACTTCCCATTGGCACGCGTTAAAGTCGATGTTGACAGCAATTATGTTACATAGAATAAAAACTGTAATAAAACTACACAATAATATGTATACCCATTTTCATGCGAATATAATTGTCAGGCATGGTTGTTTTCTTAAATAATTAAATATGTCCTCAAGTACCTGACGTACCCTGCAGTTGTTAATTATCAAGCAAAGTGCATTAACATTATGGTGGAAGCATGTATTGTAATATAGTATTTTTTTAGTTGTCTTTGGTCATTTCCTGCTTTCATAAATATTATTGTTAATCATAATTTTTTCTTTGATTGTTTTAGGTCATTTCCTGCTTCCATAAATATTATTGTTAATCATAATTTTTTCTTTGATTGGAGGACGACTTCTGTGTAGTTTGATAATCATTGGCAATGGCTTCACTTTGGCTTGCTTCTCATTGGAATAAAAATAACCACTGTTATTATGGAAAGAAATGGGAATGTAGTGCCTGTTGTGGGCATCTGGAACCATAATAAAAGACATAAAAACAAGGAGGAAGAGGAGGAAGGGGAGGAGGTGTAGGAGAAGTAGTAGGAGTAGGAGGAGGAGGTGGTGGTGGTGGATGAGAGTACTTATCTTTAATGGAGGCTTCAGAGTAAACAGATTTTCTTTTTGTCCTAATTTTAGAGAGATTCAGTGCAACGCCATTTTTTTTTTCTTTTCCCTTTTTCTTGTTGATAACCCAAACACTACAATTATGGCCAGACAAGGAAGGAAAAGAAAATGACGTCCTAAGTGAAAACCAATAGATATGAGCCATTTTAGGTGTGTGTGTGCATATACGTGTGCATGCATATAGATATGTGTGTGTGTGTTTGTGTGTGTGCACATAGCATTGAGATGCCATTTGCCAATAGCGCCCGACCTGGAGCCAAGTGGTTAGAGTCACCGGCTATCAACTAGATGGTTGTACGTTCAATCCCGGCTTGGTGCGGGTGCTAGTCAAGAGCTGAGATACAGTGAAACAGTCTACCTGTGGATGAATATATATATATATATATATATATATATATATATATATATATATATATATATATATATATATATAGCATTGAATGAAAATTTAAGGAAAAATGTTGTATCTTTAAATATGACTTATCATGATAATAGAAAGCTCAATATACTGGATAGAGTAATAAATACAATAAAAACAATGATGAAAATAAAAGTTGGAAGAATTACAAATATTATTAAATCATCAAAAGTTCAAAAACAAGGAGAAATCTCAAATCCTTAATCCATAAATTTTCAATTTCCAGAATTTATCTTTGAAAATTAATCACCGACGAGTACTTAATGTGTTTTTATAAAATAAAATAAAATAAAATAAAATAAATATATACTAGTTGAGGATAGAGAAACTCAACGAGTATATTTTATTTTATTTTATTTTATTTTATTTTATTTTCGATTTTCAATGGTCTCAATTCACGTGACTTTCCAAATTAAAAATTTTCTTTTTTCCTCTCTTTTCTTTTTCTCCCCCATTTCATTTTTCCCAAATATGATCTGAGGTAAGGATCGGATTTTAATTCTACCTGATGAGATCTCAGTTTCTAACAGCTGTTGATCGATAACATCGACATGCCAGTGTCGAAGATTTTGTACATGCCTGTATAAATAAAAATGATCATATATATAAAAGCTCTATTTGATATTGAGCACTTTTTATAAGCCAGGTTGAAATTCTTTGGATTCCTATCCTGTCGATGTTTACTTTATATATATATATATATATATATATATATATATATATATATATATATATATATATATATATATCGTGAGAAAATTTTTTTTTGCATTCAATCAATAGTTACTTTTAAAATAACAGGCAATAAAAGAATTTAAAAACATGAATGCTGAAGGTACTTATATTTAGATAAAAGGTGTGTGGGGGGGGGGGGAGCAGGAGAGGATCAATATTATATTCAGAAAAGAGCCAATGAAATTACTTGAAAATGTAAATTTTCAAGGTAACTAGGGAAAAAACCCAGATGTATGTAAGTAATCAATATTTAGGTAAAAAACATGAAAGAATCAGAGAGTTTAAAAATCTTGAAAGGATCTTCATGAAAAAAAACCAAAAAAAAAAACCCAAACCCCAAAACATAACACGACATAATCGATATTGAATAGACAAATTTATTGAAGAACTTTTTTTAAAGACTGAATATCCTCTACGGAGGGGCTATCCCCAAAGGGGGTTATCCAGAAGGAAGGAGGAGGGGTGGGGGTGGGGTCTATCCATAAGGGGTGGGGGCTATGATAGTGAATGCATTACTCGACACCATCGCTGCCAGTAAGGCACGCAGCAAGACTCACTCCATTTCACAAGACTTATCCTTTAGCCAAGATGCGTTCCCACAATGGAGGGACACAATTAAGCAAGTGTCAACAACTCCAGAAGTCTCCACTGCCACAAAATAAATCTGTTTTCAAAAGAAAAAAAAATTATTTATTATTTCAATCGCTGCGCCGTGAGTGACAGAACCTAGTTCCATTGTGGGCTTGAACAAATTGCGAGTGAAAAATGTGTCGTCACAGGTAGTATTTAAAACCAACAACTTTCCTCCTTTATATTTCTACAAGTGAACGCCTACAGGTGCAGGGTTATGGGTGCAGGGTTATGGGTGAAGGTCTACGAGTGAACACCTATGGGTAATGGCCGACGGGTGAATGCCTATAGGTGAAGGCATATGGGTGGATACCTATGGGTGAAGGCCTACTGGTGAAGGCTTATGGATGAACGTCTATGGATGAAGGTCTACGGGTGAACACCTACAGGTAATGGCCGACGGGTGAAGGCCTATGGGTAAGGGTTACTGGTGAAAGCATATGGGTGGATACCTACGGGTGAAGGCCTAATGGTAAAGGCTTATGGGTGAACGTCTATGGATGAAGATCTACAGGTGTAACACTGATGGGTAATGGCCGACGGGTGAAGGCCTATGGGTGAAGGTTTACTGGTGAAGGCATATGGGTGGATACCTATGGGTGAAGGCCTACTGGTGAAGGCTTATGGATGAAGGCCTACGGGTGAAAAAGTATGGGTAATGGCCGACTGGTAATGGCCGATGGGTGAAGGCCTATGGATGAATGGTTACTGGTGAAGGCATATGGGTGGATACCTATGGGTGAAGGCCTACTAGTGAAGGTTTATGGGTGAACGTCAATGGATGAAGGTCTACGGGTGAACACCTATGGGTAATGGCTGACAGATGAAGGCCTATGGGTGAAGGGTTACTGGTGAAGGCATATGGGTGGATACCTATGGGTGAAGGCCTACTGGTGAAGGTTTATGGGTGAACGTCTATGGATGAAGGCCTACGGGTTCGATTTAGGAAAGGAACCCAGCTGTATCTAAACCTCTTCTGGTGGTGTTTATCCGAGTTGTCCATCGTATTTTGAAGCATAATGTTGATGATATCTTTGAAAAAGAATCTATTTTGAAGTTGATCTATTTCGAGGAATAGCCAGAACTGATGCTACCTACATCTGAACTTTCCAATCGTGATGGGCCCAAGCCCGCCTAAAGGGTTGGTTTTAATTTTGGATTTCTTTCTTTAAAATATTGTCAGAAATTCTTTTTATAGAGTTCCTTTTAAAAGTAACAGCATATTTTTTTAAAAAGTAACAGCATATTTTTTTTAAAAGTAACAGCATATTCCTTTTAAAAGTAACAGCATATTTTTTTTAAAAGTAACAGCATATTTTTTTAAAAAGTAACAGCATATTCCTTTTAAAAGTAACAGCATATTCCTTTTAAAAGTAACAGCATATTTTTTTTAAAAGTAACAGCATATTCCTTTTAAAAGTAACAGCATATTTTTTTTAAAAGTAACAGCATATTCCTTTTAAAAGTAACAGCATATTTTTTTAAAAGTAACAGCATATTCCTTTTAAAAGTAACATCATATTTTTTTAAAAAGTAACAGCATATTCCTTTTAAAAGTAACAGCATATCTTTTTTTAAAGTAACAGCATATTCTTTTTAAAAGTAACAGCATATTCCTTTTAAAAGTAACAGCATATTCCTTTTAAAAGTAACAGCATATTCCTTTTAAAAGTAACAGCATATTCCTTTTAAAAGTAACAGCATATTTTTTTAAAAGTAACAGCATATTCCTTTTAAAAGTAACAGCATATTTAGACAAAAGAAACGTAACTGCGCATGCAAGTTATTTTGGCCCAAATGTATAAAATTCCGAAAGAAGTGATATTTTATTCTTAAAGCTTTTTACTCTCGACCATTAAGATGTTATTTATTTTGTTAATGTTTTTAAATGATTAAATGATCTTGTTGGCAGAGGATGAAAATTGTGCATACATTAAAAAATACAAACAAAAGCAAAGAACAGATAAACGATTAAAACAATTTGGTTTGGAGAAAAGAATCAATTTAAAAATAATTCTTTTTATCCTTGTTGTTGTTTCTTTGGAATGTGTATTGCTAGAAAGAATGATGATTGAGTTTCGCCTGGCACAGGAAGTAAGTGTAGTATCTGTTCCGATGGATACTGCACCCCATAGAACGCCGGTCTGTGGGTTTGTCCTGTGCAGTTCTAGGAGGTCCACCATCCCAGGCTTTGCCTCCCCTCTTTAGGGAGGAGTAAGTTTATTTCTTACTGCTTGAGGCGTCCCTATCGGGGAATGCCGACGGGGCTGCCCAGGCAATTTTTAATGGTCAGAGTGCTCACCTCTCGGGCGCTGGCTTTTCAAGCCCCACTTTCCCGACCCGATTTTGGGTCACATCTTACCTGTGGGAGTAAGATAAAACTGGCCTTGTGCCTAACCTCCTGGAGAGGAGATAAATAAAAAAAATGCTTAAGAGAAATTCTCTGCACTCCCTATTTTTGCACTTCAAAATTACATCCCTTCGACCATTCAGAAATCAAATTGTATCGAGAACTCCTGATGTATCGGCTAATGCTAGTGACATTACATACAAAAAGAAAATGACCTGAATAATGAGCAGGTGGATGTGTGGCTGCAAACAATTGTGCTCTATCAGAAATTTGGTTTTGGTGAGATTACGGATGCTTTATGGTTTTGACATCTCAGATGATTTGCACTAGAGAGTGTGGTAGATTAGGGAAGATGTAGCTCGAGTGCATAAGAAGTGATATAACTGCATGCAATCTGGCTAATAGTAACCTTTTGGACCGGACTACATAGATATCAAACGTAGATGTTGCCTAGTGTTGGCCACCACTCGCAGCATCCTAAACAGCAAACTTGGATGAAGAAAAAGAAGAAGAATTTGTCATAGAAATAAAAAAAATAAAAAATTTTGCGACAAGTTCATAATACTGAGCTATCCTTAGGATTCCTAATAATTGAAAGAAATGGCACCCCGTTATATTGAAAGAGATGGAACTCCATAATAATTGAAAGAAATGGCACTCCATTATATTGAAAGAAATGGCACTCCATAATAATTGAAAGAAATGGAACTCAATTATATTGAAAGAAATGGCACTCCATAATAATTGAAAGAAATGGCACTCCATTATATTGAAAGAGATGACACTCCATAATAATTGAAAGAAATGGAACCCCCATAATATTGAAAAAGATAGCACCCCATAATATTGAAAGAAATGGCATGGACGGCGGCAAACCCCACTTTTTGACTTGCCCCCCCCCCACTTTACGGTCATCAATAATGAAGTTATATATGCATGTGTTTAACAGGGCCCACCCACTTTTTAGGAGAGCCCCCCCCCCCACCCACTTTTATAACTGTCCCGCCAGTCCTGAATGGCACCCCATAATATTGAAAGAGATGGCACTAAATAATAATTGAAAGAGATGGAACCCAAGAATAATTGAATGAGATGGCACCCCAGAATAGTTGAAAGCGATGAAACCCCATAATAATTGAAAGAGATGGCACCCCAGAATAATTGAAAGAGATGTCACTCCAGAATAATTGAAAGAGATGGCACCCCATAATAATTGAAAGAGATGGCACTCCATAATAATTGAAAGAAATGGCACCCCATAATATTGAAAAGGATAGCACCCCATAATATTGAAAGAAATGGCACCCCATAATATTGAAAGAGATGGCATTCCATAATATTGAAATAAATGGCACCCCATAATAATTGAAAAAGATGGCACCCCATAATATTGAAAGAAATGGCACCCCATAATATTGAAAGAGATGGCACTCCATAATAATAGAAAGAAATGGCACCCCATAATATTGAAAGAGATGACACCCATAATGTTGAAAGAGATGGGGGGTGACGGAATTAAGTTCATCTCGGAATTAAGCGAAGCTAGAAATCTCGTAAGCAAAATCTCGTCTGATTTCTCGGCCACATCGAAAACTAAAACTTAACTAGAACTTGCGAAATGCTAGATTTTACGAAAATCTCAATTCTATTTTTTGTATTAAATCTTCATGCAAACTATCAAACTCTCTTAATTCTTCACTGTTCACTTGACGTGTTGCAATTTTGACTTGAAATTCTTTATTTTTTCTAAAAATGATATTACAATTTATTTTCTTTTATTTTCATTCGAATTTTTCGGAAAAAAACAATATTATTTTTAAAAAGCTTGAAATTTCTGCACCAAAATAATAGTCGCAATATGAGTGAAGGTAAGAAATAAAGTAAATATCAATAATGAAGAAAAAAATAAGATAAAACTTTTTTTTAATTCGTACGATATAATTTTGTAATTAAAAGAAAATAAATGAGATTTATTAGTTGAATAACAAATACAATTGATGAATCTGTTATTTCCAAGATTAAATTAATTCCGAGATTAAATTAATTCCGAACCATGAGATGACACCCCATAATAATTGAAAAGGATGGCACCCCATAATAATTGAAAGAGATGGCACCCCATAATAATTGAAAGAGATGACACCCCATAATAATTGAAAGAGATGACACCCCATAATAATTGAAAGAGATGGCACCCCATAATAATTGAAAGAGATGACACCCTATAATAATTGAAAGAGATGACACCCCATAATAATTGAAAGAGATGGCACACCAGAATAATTGAAAGAGATGGCACCCCATAATAATTGAAAGAGATGACACCCTATAATAATTGAAAGAGATGGCACCCCAGAATAATTGAAAGAGATGACACCCCATAATAATTGAAAGAGATGGCACCCCAGAATAATTGAAAGAGATGGCACTCCAGAATAATTGAAATAGATGGCACCCTAGAATAATTGAAAGAGATGGCACCCTAGAATAATTGAAAGAGATGGCACCCTAGAATAATTGAAATAGATGGCACCCTAGAATAATTGAAAGAGATGGCACCCTAGAATAATTGAAAGAGATGGCACCCCAGAATAATTGAAAGCGATGGCACCCCATAATAATTGAAAGAGATGGCACCCCAGAATAATTGAAAGAGATGACACCCCATAATAATTGAAAGAGATGGCACAGCAGAATACTTAAAACCTATAGAGTTTAACTAAATGGATTGTTAATATTTATTATTAACTATCTGTACCTACCCTACGCTGCTAGGGATGCAGTGAAGAAATTTTAGTTTTTAATTTAAATTTGTTTGTACATTTTTTAAACTCAGAAAATGAAATAAAATTTTAGTTGCAAAAGTTTATAATCTTCAATAAAAATATGAGTTATTCCCCTTGACAATTGTGATTTCTTTTCGTTTGTAACTGAAAAATGTTTTCATTTTCCCAGTTGTCCGGCAATGCTATATCATTTTTTTTTTTTATAAACCTAGCAAAGTATGTTATTATAGTGTGAATAGCATGGTACAACAATAAAATATGAAAATTAGCAAGTCTTTTCCCTTATTTTATTCACTAAATATGGCATATTATCAGCAAATACACCCATCTCGTACGCGATTGCATTAGGGAGATCGTTTATGAAGATCAGGAATAATAAAGGTCCAGGTATGGACATTTGGGGCACAGTCGTGTTTTCTAAGTCAGAATCTATCCATATAACACTCATCGTTGGCTAGTTTTTGACCTTGAAGTGGTATTCTTTTAGCTCTTTACATCAAGTGGCTTCATGCCTTGTCTGGAGCGATTTCCATAAAACGAAAAAAATGAAAACAAATATGATTGAATGTATTTCCATCGTGAATGACCTGGATTTTTCTTTTAGCTTAGAAGAATCTGATTATTAGATTAATATAATAATCAAGAATATTGTATGGATTGATTTTTCTGAGAAGACTTTCATACCAGACTTTGTCAAAAGCCTTAGATATATCAAGTGCTACCACTCTAGCTTTATCTGCCTCATCCAGTGTATAATATATGCGTTCAGAGATGACCATTAAGATATCCGCAGTAGAATGGGATTGCTTTAATCCATACTGATGGTCAGAAAGAAGTTTAGCATTTTCGAGGTAGTGGACTATCACTAGATTGAATAATGATTCAAAGATTTTAGCAAAGAGTGGGAGGAAACATATGGGGCGATAATTTTGCAGATTAGTTCTTTCACCAGAGTTCTTGAAAACTGGTACAACAGTGGCAGTTTTCCAGCTATCAGGTAAGTAAGATTCGGCAAGGCATTTGTCGTAGAGTTTGGAGAGGACAGGGGCCAGCTCAGCAGAGAATTTTGTTAGTACTATAGCAGGGATAAGATCAGGCCCACATGGTTTGGAGATATCAAGGGTATTTAATGAAATTAGGGAGGGAGTGGTTTTTAGAATCTAAGGTGGAGCTGAAGGCGAACTGCTGGGCAAGCAGTTCAGCCGTATCCGTTGCCGTGCAAGGAATATTATGGTGGTTTAATAATGAGGGAATTGTTGATTGCACATTGTTCACAACACTATAATAGATTCTCCAGAAATCGCGAGTTGCTAATTTCTGAGACTCAATGTGTTTTTTAGTCATCTGAGTATACCTACTCTTAGCTGCAGCTATTACACTCATTACAATGGCGTCTTGATGATATAAATGTTTGTCTATTTGTAGCTGACTTATTACAATTTAAACGATGGAATGCTTGCTGCCTATGCGCAATAGTAGCTGCACAGGTCGAAATGGACCATTAGGCAGAGTGAGGCTTACTATGAATTTCCATGTCGGGACAAATGCTTCTATGTCTGCTTTGACCCATTCTGTGCACTCTATTCAGCAGGGAGAGAAAAGGTTTTACTCTAAGGGGCATCTCTGATGAGATCTCTGATGGATTCCCAATAAGCACGTTGGTAATATCTCGTCTTGAGTAATGGCATTTCGGTTTGAGATCGGATGGTGATATTAACCATTATTACAAAGTGATCAGCATTCCCGAGTGGGCTATGGGCATCAGGCAGTGTTGTCAAGAATAGGTTGATAAGTGAGGCTTGCTGGTCGTCACAATCTGGGAGGCAGGTCGGGAAAGTGACAGTTTGTGAAGGGGGAATGTGCAATCGATAAGCTATGTGTGCTGTTACCAACTGATTCTGAGTAGCTCGAGAAACAAAGCCAATCTCTATGGTGGACATAAAATCACCAAATACATGGATTTGGGCACCCGGATCCAAGGAAAGTGTTGCATTTATACTATCGGAGACGTAGTTGGGTTGAGGAAATATAGGGAACGAAAACGATGTTGTAGGGTTAATCTAAAGCAGATGTAGGCCTCATCTTCAGATTCTTTACTAAGTTCTCTAGTCGAGGAGAGGGTGCTATGGATATAGACTACGAGCCTGTGCATATGTGTATTAGTATTTACGGCAGAGTGGGATATATCCTGGCATATCAAAACGATTAGAGAAGGTTGAAGAGTTTACATTAGTTTTGCTTATCTGGGGAGTTTACAAGGAGGAAGGATTCTCCTTCATCGAGGTTAGTTCTAATCCCTTGAATATTTGTGAAGGAGAGCATCAAGGGAGGATGCATTTTTTGGGGGATGGGGTAGGGTTAGGGCTTGATCATTTTACTCTTTGTCATTGTCATTAATATTAATTTTAGAGTTGGACAAAGTAGATGTTTGTTGGATATCAGACAACAAAGTTCACACATGTAGACTATTAGCCGAGTCTTTATCTATGAGGTTGTGGCCTTGGGAAAGCCCACCGGAGATAAGTGCAGAGTCCCTTTCCATGCGTGGCATGTCACTACAGTCATCTCAATATTCTACAACTGTTAATAGGACAGTCGCTCTTAGTGCTACGTAAGAATTAGGGCTCCTGTACTAGCAGTCAGAAACATCAGCCAGACCAGTTGTCCAACCTCTAGCTTTAATCTGTCAGAACAAAAGCAGCCCAGACTAGTCATGATTGTTCTGTTTGATTTTCCAGCTCTAGGAAGATTGTCGACCAGGACTACGGAGGATTTCGGCCCTCAGTGGTTCGGTATCAAGACGTCAAAAGTTAGGACACAGTAGTTTTACATGAGAGTTTTCATTCTCATAGATGGATGATAAACTTTATATGTTAGAGAACAGGGCCAAAGCGAATGTGTTGGGATTTTTCCCGTTAGAATGAAGGACGAAGACTGTAGTCCGCTGGAAGAAAAGCTGGTGGCATAAAAACGTGACTAGACAAAAACAGAGATAACAAACAACGTGGGTAGATAACGAAAGGATATTTATATGGATAAAAAAGAGAAGAAAGAAATAGAATGTTGCTTGCAAAAGAAGTGCCTTTGCGGACTCACTGAAAATGCCAGTTGTCTTGTAACAGGATTCCTTCTGGGGACAAGGCTGTGAAGAATAGTTCAGAACATCAAGATGGCTTGTTTCGCTCAAATGGGCACTGCATACACGCTTGACTGAATTAGCCCGCATGGTGTGAAAAGACAGTGGCTACTGTCTTATCGGCTATAGGACCCCCGGCAACGGGTGGGATAGCCAACTGCTGTAAAGACCGGAGGGCCTATTCATTATGGCCTCGTGCGTATTATATATGCTAAAAAGCATGTGCCCGCTCGCACCTGCCGCAGCAGAGGAGAAACGATGTTGACGGCAGCGAAGGCTGGAGAGAAGAGGCCGATATTTTCAAAATAGGCGCTCTCCTGGGTTTTCTGCAGAGATTGAAGCAGTGGTCTGTGATTGGCTGATTTTCATCCAATCACAAGGCACTTAGAATTCACTGCTCTTAATAATAATTCCATAAATGCTAATGAATGGAGGCAACTGTGAGTATTTATTCACTACTTATCTCTACATAAAAATGAATGAAATAGCAGCTTAATCATTTACAATAAATCATTTATGTTGTGTTTAACCATTAAATAACCCCAAAAGGATTATGTTATGGTGTAAGCTGATCTACCTATTTTAGGAATAAATGGACTTACCCAGATACAATACATAGTTACATCTAAACGTCATGGCAGCCATTGGTGCCATTCATTTGGCGTCTGGTGGCGATAGCGGATACATACTAGTCGAGGATCCGATCTGGAGAGTCAGTCCGACAGAAACCGGGCCATTTCAGTTGTCTTTTATCTGTCGGGCTGAGTTATTCATCCTGGGTAGTTGTAGAAGGTTCACCCTCCCAGAACATGCCCCCTCTCTTTGGGGTGAAGTTAGTTGATTGCTAACTGCTTCCAGTATGAAGGATGTAAATCCTGCTATTGTTTGCAGTTATGGCCCCAGAATCATGACGCGCACTTCTGTAACATACTTTTGTTCATACACTTTTGTTAACTATACAACTGTTTGATATGCCATAAAATAGACAAACCAAGCCGAATCATTTCCAATAATAATAATAATAATAATAATAATAATAATAATTAAATCATTCAGTAGATTACTCAGGTCCACTAAAACTCAGCAAAAGTGTATGTATAATAGGATAATGTACAATTGTCATGGGAATGTACAGTGCACGAGTCATGATATACATGCATGTATGTGTATGGAGGGAGGGACATCAAGTGTAGTTTTTGCGAATTCCGAGGAGGGTTTAAAGGATGCAGTGTCTCAGCAGCCAACAACCGATGTAGGCACTTGTTCCATGCTTCAGCCATTCTGAGCATGAAAGAATGTTTCTGAATCATGGGGGCCATGTTGTTTTCTGACTTTGTAGGCATGTTCACACAAGGAGATCAAAAAGGTGTTCAGGATTGTTGTTATTGATATGGTTGTTTAAGCATTGAATAACACTATCCCCCTTCGATGTCGTTGGCACCCTCATAAGCGTCAACTAATAATAACCCCCTTTCTTCTCAGTCACCAAATATTACAGGAATAATCCTCATTTACTGTGCAAAAAGGGGAAAGTTCCCAAAAAGGGGAAAGTTCCCTGCTCGGTTTGTGGAAAGGGAATCGGTGCAATTGATTTTTTGTGATACCTGTAAGCATTGGATACACAAAAAGGTGCAGTGGGATTATTGGTAGGTTAAAAGAAGATAACTAATTTGTGTGCAAAAAGTGTCAGACAATGGAGATGGATGAGAACTCAGATGTGGAGAAAGTATATCTGGATGGCGAAGCTATTCCGGTTGTCAGGAAGTTTTGTTACCTTGATGATACCATTGGAGCACAGGATGGAGCAGGTCCTAGTATGATGGCAAGATAGAGGAGTGGATTGAGTCAATTAAGGGAATATCGGCTATTACTAACCAGCATAGCGTTACCTCTGTCGACCAAGAAAGAGTCTATCAGGCATGTGTACGCAGTGTGATAATGTATGCAAGTGAAATGTGGACAGTGACGGTTGAGAACATGCGTTGCATGTAGAGAAATGATATGAGAATGATAAGATGGATGTGTAATGTGAGTCTTAAAGACAGGCTAAGAGCTGATGACCTCAGAGAAAGACTAAATCTGGACAGTATGTGTGCAGAAGAGTAGACTTCGATGATGAGAGTTCTTGAGTTAGTAGATGTAGAACAGTTGAGGTAGCAGATTCAGTTCACAGGAAACATGGGAGGAAGTGATAGAAATGAACTTGAGAGAAAAAGGGATAAATTAAGATAGGTTAGTAGGAAGTCAATTTCCTAAAAGCCGTCCAACACATGTCAGCAGGTACAACGGACGTTAAACCGAATATGATGATGATGTTACCAGTTATGACAGTAAAACTCTAGGCACTCCAGTTGATTGTCTGTTGTGGTTAACCAATCACAAATCTGATGACCGTTACACAAAGATCAAATCTCTTTGTAGGATCTTGAATTTAGTCCTGATCTCCAAGATGTTGTAATTCTCCACCCCAAAAAATAGTTCCTGGCTTGAGTGATGGTAATTAATGATAATCTGTAAAAACAGAGAAATCTCTTTGCAATTATCTGCATAAAACACAATCGTTTTTGTGTTTTTTGTCATAAATAAATTCAACTACAATATATGAAGATATATACAATTACAAGAAGAATGCTCGCCCCAGGACAAGTAAAATTAATTCCCCGAACAGAACAGTTTTGCACGACCTTTATGCCCCCCTTACGAATATTTTAAAGTTAAGATATAATAATACTAAACCTTATGTCTAGAATCCTTATTCTAATTTTGATCAAAATGCAATACCTAATATTTTATTCTTAGAAAATATCTAAAATGACTTAAGATGAAGGATCTTTAAGAAGAAATTGAAATTCAAGTAATCTTGCTATGGATCAAATTCAATGCAACACCATATATATATATATATATATATATATATATATATATATATATATATATATACTAGATAAATACTCAGCACGGGTGAAATAAATTCCTCAAACAGCACTTTTATTCCCTCTTGCGAAGATTAAAATCAACATATAATAATACTAGACCTTATGTCTAGAATCCTTATTCTAATTTTGATCAAAATCCATTACATGGTTTTTATTCTAGAAAATTACTCAAATTTAAAGCTAAAACTTAAAGGATTCTTAATGAGAAATGTAAATTCAGGGAATCTTGCATCATTGGTGTCTAATGATTACGGATAAAATTCAATGCAAATCTGAAATATTTGAATTTTCAAATGGGAAGTTTTACCCATATTATGCCCATAAAAACTATTTAAAATACTCTTGAAAATACCCCAAAGAAACTGAAATTTTAGGAATACTTATTAATTGATGTCTAATGCCTTCTTCTTCTTCTTCTTCTTCTTCTTCTTCTTCTTCTTCTTCTTCTTCTTCTTCTTTTCACTTAACGCCACCCTTACCTTGTTCAGGGGTCATACTTCAATGATATTACGTAAGCTCACTCTCCACCTCTCACGGTTCAGTGGGTCAGCAGTCTCCAAAATCCACTCTCTGTGGTCTTATCCAACCACTTGCTTCCAAGTTTCCTAAGCCGGCCAACCTTCCTGCAATTTATGACATCCATGCTTCTGCAACGGTTTATCCAGAAGGATGAACATTCCACATGGTCATACCAGTACAATCGATTTATCCGTAGGTTAACCTCCATGCTGACAAGTGTAGTGCTTTCAGCAAATCCTCTGACCTGATGTGTTGGGTTTGGTCAGATTTCACATTACAAATCCATCTGATCATGGATCTGTCATTGCGTTGCAGACGGGCGAGAGAGGACTGGGTGAGGGCCCAACATTCACTGCCATATATCATGACGCTCCTGATACAGCTGCTATAAAACTTACCCCGGATGTAGAGAGTGACAGCACGTGATGTTATCAGAGGCAACAACTCACAAAACTTTGCCCAAGCTGTCTTCATTCTTGTGTGCGTACTGAGTTCAAATCCCCCACCTGCACTCCTAGATAGAAATAGTCTATTCACTCCAGGGTATTATCATCTAGTGCCATCTCTTTGTGAGGACGACCGTCAATAAGATGCGCTGGTCCCATGCATCTCGTATATTTGGAGTTGGGGTTCAGGGCTAACTTAACCTTCAGGTCACTGCACTTTTTGTGAACCCACAGTAAGCATAGGTTACACTCTTCCGGTGCACAGAACATGGTTACTGACCAGAGTCCCTTAGGGATTGTAGACCAGAGCCACATACCATTACTTTGGTTTCAGGCAAGTTCACCCTCAAAACCTTGACCCCCAGACCGTTTTTCCATATTTCCAGTTTGTCCTTTAACTGTTCCAAGGACTCAGCAATGATAACTAAGTCATCAGAATAAAGTAATTCCCATGGACTGCCCAACCGAAACTCTCTTGACAGTGCCTCCAAGACTATGGTGAAAAGTAGAGGACTAAGGACAGATCCCTGGTGAACTCCAACCTTGACATTGAAGCTATCACTGTCACCCACCCTCACTTTACTACTAGCGTTCATGTACATAGCCACTCCTCTATGGTCACTTATTGTTCAAATTTCGCAAACAATAGAGGTATCTGAATTTTCACAAAGAGCTTTCACCCCCTGTTTATCCCCCTTTGAATAAAACTAAATTAAACTAAATATAGCCCACATTTGGATCTCTTATGCTAAGCTGCTGTTTTCCAAAATTTATAATGATCAGTTGATTAGTTTAGGAGTGAATCCTGTACATACAAATGTATGAATATACCTAACTTTATAAAGATAGGGATAGCGAATGTTCTTTGAGAGAAAAACAATTTGATCGAAAATGAGTCTATTAATTCTGAATAGATGTTTGAAGGAGTTTGTAAATAAGCAGAACAATTCTCGCACCTTATGCTGCAATTCCCTATCTGCTTCTCTCTCTCTCACTCTCTCTCTCTCTCTCTCTCTCTCTCTCTCTATCTATCTATCTATCTATCTATCTATCTATCTCTATTTATCTTCCTCCCACAAGGTAAGATGTGACACAAGGTCGGGAAAGTGGGAAAGAACCAGCGCTCGAGAATTAGAGCACTCTGACTTTTTTTAAAATTGCCTGGGCAGCCCCGTCGGCATTCCCCGGTAGGGGCGCCTCAGACAGTAAGCAATAAACTTACTCCTCCCCAAAGAGGGGAGGCAAAGCCTGGGAGAGTGCACCTCCTAGAACTGCACAGGACCAAACAACCCCCAATAGACCGCCGTAAATCCAGACCCGAAGGCCCGGACAATACCGGTTTATTAGGCGGGGTAAAAAACCCTGGCTGAACTTCTATCTCTGACACACACACACATACACACACACCAATAGCTTTTCCCAGTATTTGTCGAAACATTTTTTTAATGGAAATCGCTCCAGACAAGGCATGAAGCCACTTGATGTAAGGAACTAAAAAAAAAAAAAAAATTATTTCAAGGTCTAAAAAACTAACCGACGCTAAGTGTTATATGGATAGATTCCAACCCAGAAAACAGCAAGTATTCCCCCTTTGTCAGAAACATCGCTCATGGAATGTAAGGACTACAAGACAAAATCTTTATCTCTGGCCTCTCTATCTCTTTCACTCTATAATAAAAGTTTTGATCAAAACAATGAAATCTGATTCTGCCACATCATTATATATTTGCGTATCCATTCTTTTTTCTTTCCTCTTGTTTTCAGCTCTCTTTAGTCAGACATCAATGACAATTTTACCTAACAGGCTGGCCGACCTTAGAGGTCGCACAATATCACCTGACAGAACAACACAGAATTCAATTTAATAAGACAGTGATGACAATTTCGTCTAACAAGCCGTTTTTATCTTAAAAGTCACATACTATCATTTGTGGAAACCACACAAAGTTGCATTTCCCTTCCCAACAGAATTTAATGGGTGTATTCGCCTTTCGTCTCAATCCTAATTTATGCAGAATAAAATTTATCTAAAATGTTTTCAATCTATTGAATTCTGTATCCCTATCTCACCCTCCAAAAGAGTTGATATGCCATTAAATAAACACACTCAATTCATCGCTTGCAATAGATACAGTGTTTCAGCAGCAAATAATCCCAAAATGGGTTGATATGCCATAACAAAGACAAAATAAATTAATCAATAAATAATTTCTAATATTTATTATGTTTCAGCATTAAATAACCAAGAACGGGTTGATATGCCGTAAAATATACAAGCCAATCAAATAAAACATCACTTTTACTTAGACTTAATTTCCATCTGTGGAAAACATTACTATAGTAGTGTTTGCCTGCAGACTACAACATGGTCGTCTTAAAATCCAATGTAAACAAATACTTGTCATAACCCTAACCTCAGAAGTAATCAAGTTTGTTCATTCCATTCATTATTTACAATCCTCTCATAATATTCTTCATCATTCAACTGATAATCCTTCCATATAATTTAGCCATATTCTCGAATGGCTTTTGGCCTTGATAAGTGGTGACAATCGGTAAAAAAGATAGAAAACAATGAATTGAACGATTTTCTATTCTAAAAATGAAAAGTCTTTTTTTATCATTATTGCTTCGGTTAAGTTATTTAGATTGCTTGTTTGTTTGTCATATAAAACTAAATTATGGTTAAGTTATTTAGATTGCTTGTTTGTTTGTCATATAAAACTAAATTATGGTTAAGTTATTTAGATTACTTGTTTGTTTGTCATATAAAACTAAATTATGGTTAAGTTATTTAGATTGCTTGTTTGTTTGTCATATAAAACTAAATTATGGTTAAGTTATTTAGATTGCTTGTTTGTTTGTCATATAAAACTAAATTATGGTTAAGTTATTTAGATTGCTTGTTTGTTTGTCATATAAAACTAAATTATGGTTAAGTTATTTAGATTGCTTGTTTGTTTGTCATATAAAACTAAATTATGGTTAAGTTATTTAGATTACTTGTTTGTTTGTCATATAAAACTAAATTATGGTTAAGTTATTTAGATTACTTGTTTGTTTGTCATATAAAACTAAATTATGGTTAAGTTATTTAGATTGCTTGTTTGTCTGTCATATAAAACTAAATTATGGTTAAGTTATTTAGATTGCTTGTTTGTTTGTCATATAAAACTAAATTATGGTTAAGTTATTTAGATTGCTTGTTTGTTTGTCATATAAAACTAAATTATGGTTAAGTTATTTAGATTGCTTGTTTGTTTGTCATATAAAACTAAATTATGGTTAAGTTATTTAGATTGCTTGTTTGTTTGTCATATAAAACTAAATTATGGTTAAGTTATTTAGATTACTTGTTTGTTTGTCATATAAAACTAAATTATGGTTAAGTTATTTAGATTGCTTGTTTGTTTGTCATATAAAACTAAATTATGGTTAAGTTATTTAGATTGCTTGTTTGTTTGTCATATAAAACTAAATTATGGTTAAGTTATTTTGATTGCTTGTTTGTTTGTCATATAAAACTAAATTATGGTTAAGTTATTTAGATTGCTTGTTTGTTTGTCATATAAAACTAAATTATGGTTAAGTTATTTAGATTGCTTGTTTGTTTGTCATATAAAACTAAATTATGGTTAAGTTATTTAGATTGCTTGTTTGTTTGTCATATAAAACTAAATTATGGTTAAGTTATTTAGATTACTTGTTTGTTTGTCATATAAAACTAAATGATGGTTAAGTTATTTAGATTACTTGTTTGTTTGTCATATAAAACTAAATTATGGTTAAGTTATTTAGATTGCTTGTTTGTTTGTCATATAAAACTAAATTATGGTTAAGTTATTTAGATTGCTTGTTTGTTTGTCATATAAAACTAAATTATGGTTAAGTTATTTAGATTGCTTGTTTGTTTGTCATATAAAACTAAATTATGGTTAAGTTATTTAGATTGCTTGTTTGTTTGTCATATAAAACTAAATTATGGTTAAGTTATTTAGATTGCTTGTTTGTTTGTCATATAAAACTAAATTATGGTTAAGTTATTTAGATTGCTTGTTTGTTTGTCATATAAAACTAAATTATGGTTAAGTTATTTAGATTGCTTGTTTGTTTGTCATATAAAACTAAATTATGGTTAAGTTATTTAGATTACTTGTTTGTTTGTCATATAAAACTAAATTATGGTTAAGTTATTTAGATTGCTTGTTTGTTTGTCATATAAAACTAAATTATGGTTAAGTTATTTAGATTACTTGTTTGTTTGTCATATAAAACTAAATTATGGTTAAGTTATTTAGATTGCTTGTTTGTTTGTCATATAAAACTAAATTATGGTTAAGTTATTTAGATTGCTTGTTTGTTTGTCGTATAAAACTAAATTATATTCGTGCCAACTTCCTTGCCTCATTAATTCTACTTTGTATAACATTATCACGAACATAATAAAGAAAAACGTTTGAGTCAACACTCAAGGGAAGCATATGTTATTGTAAGAATATGTGATACTCTACTAAGACTATTGGAAGTCATAAGGCACGCCGAGATTGGTAAATATGGTTGTGATCGCTTGTCCCTTTAAGGGTTGCATAGATTGGGCAAAAGGTAAACCCAATCACTGCTCGGGTTAGGGATCACGTGAGCAAGCCTATTTAAACTCAAATGCTTAGGGTTCTCCCTCTTTTATCGCCGCAATATAGCATCCTTGTGCTTGTTTTACAAATACTTCAATGGATTATGCTCCGATGAATTCACTAGACTAACTCGACAATCAACTAAATCTCATTCATTCACTGTGGAGGTCTCCAGATGTCGGAGAGCCTTCTACTCAAATAGCTTCTTTCCTCATGCTGCTGGCCTCTGGAACTCCCTTCCTGCCCCCTGTTACCCCGACAGTACTGACATGCAGAAATTTAAAACTAATGTAAACAGACATCTCGCTGCGCAGATCTCAATTTAAGTTGACCCCCCCTACCTTCTCCCCTTTTCCTTTTTCTCAGTAGTCCCTTACGTCTACAGTGGCGGCCTGCCTTGTTTGGGGTGAACTATGTTAAAAACAAAAAACATCGATTAATAGCTGACTGCCTTACAACACAAGGCCAGATTGCTGTTGCAGTACCTTCCTCCTAGGCTGAAGAGTCAACAACTGTTGGGGTTCGAAGTATGCACACTTCTTCACATAAGTTCTGCAAATGGAACAAGTTTGCAAACCGTCTTTCTGTATATTTACTTTTTTACCCTTTTGCATATCATTCTTTATTACTTGCTTATGCAAAATTGTTCATTTAATATATACGGTTGTTATTCCTTTTCTTCGAAAGCTGTTGCCCCAATTAAACTTTTAGCATGTATCTTCGAGTTTTTCTCTCGTGCAAGAACTGAAAGTGCATCTCTTAGAGGATCTTTTGCTAAATACAGCTTACTTGAAGAAGCCACCCTGAACATCCATCTCCATGAGAGCCGAACCTGGCAATCAGCTCATTCTTAGTGTTGCAGACGGTATGGTTGGTGTTGCAGCAGTTACCTCCTCCTTTCAAACATAACTGAACCGATTGGCCGTTAGGTGTCGCTTTTTCACCGACAGGTGGCGCTGAAAAGCGACACCAGAGTTATCTGCCCTTCTGATTATAAAAACCGGCGTAAACGGAAAATCACTCTCTTCTCTATTCAATTGGCCTCGCTGAACGACGCTAAGACACCAGCGCTCCATCAACACGTGTTCAACAACGGTAAGAGTTCTCAACTCATTTTCTTTGTACACGGTTTTCAAGGACTTTCCCATGCCGGACTCATTTCTTCACATACTCTTTTCAAGAACTGTTTTCTATCGACACACATACACCACACACGACATCATTCCACATACACACACGTTCAATAAGCCTTATTTGAACTACCTCCTTTTGTTTGTTAATTATTACTCTGTTTTTGCATGTAACAATTGCTTGATTTTATGAACTCGCTTATAGTCGGGAACACAACCTGATTCCAACAGTGTCTTTCTCAACTGTGCCCCACACATAATAGTCCATAGGATTACAATCAAGTGATTTGTGTGTGTGAGGGGGGGGGGAGAAGATGTTGGAACTGGTGAAGTTGTTAAAGTTCTTAGACAGTCACTTCTGAGTTTTCCCAGAGGTGTGACATAGAGCTGAGTTCTGCTGACAAACACATGACCTTCTTGCAGCCACCCTAATCTCCACCTAATGCGTTATAGTCACGCCGACTCTGTTATGGCCATTTACGCACTCAATTTGTTGTGAAAGTTATGGATCCGCAAGTTTTCAGTCAAACACCAATTAATTCAATGAATCGTTTAATGAAGGTATTTTGCATCAGCATTAAAATAACCCCAAAATGGTTTATTTTACGTCAAACAGTGGCATTATTATTATTATTATTATTATTATTATTATTATTATTATTATTATTATTATTATTATTATTATTATTAATGTCCAGCAACTCAATATAGGCATCTGAATTTAGTCTGGGTCCCTTTTCGACGATATGGGGCGCATGACATTCCCTACACTGGAAACACATCACAGTTTGACGGAACTTGGTTTTCATGATGCATAGGTTTTTGTGCGGACTGTAGACTAGCAACCTGTTGTTCTGCCCATTGTGAAACTGGTTTTGGTCCGGGTGTTTGACATTGTTGAGGAGTTGCTTGACTTTCGTAAGACGGTTCTCTTGTGCCTTGTGACTCTTGTATGAGTAGTGAAGATCCTTGTTCAGTTCTCTCTTCATAGTCGCCACTTCGATGCCTATATATCCTGCTAAGATCCACATTGCTTTGCTTGGATCTTGCCGCGCCTTTTTTTGCAGCTTCTCGGCGAATTTCGTTATGCAGACACAGTCAGAAAGCCTACTATGATCCTTACTGCTAGCCACTGTTTCCACATCTCCGTTGCAATTCTCCAGCTCACAACTCATGGCCTTCAAGGTATTCAAGGAGCACTGAGCTGCAACTAAGGTTTCTAAATTTTTTAATTTGGCACAAATCATCATGATGCCGGTCAATCTTTTCCAATATTCCGGTGCTTTCCGGTCGTCTATTGTCTTCAGCTCTCAAGACCACTAATAGTAAACATGGACGTCAATCTCTTGAATTTTACGTCGATGAGATACTTCAAATGGTTCTGAAATGAAAGAATATAAAAAATTATGAAATTTGTCTCAAACACCCTGTATTTAAGACATAGGTTTGAAATGTTTTCCTTGCACCGCCATATTGAATGCACTCTTATTCCTTATTCCTACTACTTTCTCTTAGAATTAAGCAATTAAAAACAGAAAGAATAACAAAAAATACAAAACATGTTTTAATCCAACATTGTGTCATGTCTAATAATGCTTTTTGGTGGGCATCAAAACTTGGCATATATCTCGAATCCCTCCCTCCCTCCCAAAAAAAAAGGTGTTGCACCCGAAACCTGAAACGATTTTCACATCGTCATGTAGAATTCAAGTGCAACACTTTTTTGTTAAAGGCGGTGATTCGAGATATATGCCAACTTTTGATGTGAGTTTTTTTAGTGCCTTTTAACTTGCAATTGTTTTTCTCAACCTTTCTTCTTGGGCTTTTCTCATCTTCCTTTCTTCTGTTTTGGATTTATAGATTGTATCCATCACTATTAAATGAACAATTTCTCAGATGATCAGCGAGGTTAGAATAAAAACTATATATTTTTCTTGACTAAGCTGTGAAACGCGCATAAGATATGAAAAAATTAGAATTGGATGAAATGAATATACATTTTATTTGTGAAACAAAGGAAAAAATACAGGTATTCGTTGAAGTCGGAAAATGAATTGAGAAAAATAAATAAATAAAAATCATGGTAATGGATTGATTTTTCCTTTGGTCATTGGAATATAACTAAAAGTATATATGCTCTGAAGCTTGTAACACAGCCTCATTGAGCTTGTAATTTGAAACAATTTTTGTGATTATAAAGAGTGTATACCTAAATATATATTTTTTATAAAAACTCACATATATATATATATATATATATATGTATTCAATTATATTATGATGGAATGTTTTTATATATATATATTCAATAGTATCATTAAATACGATAATTTATGCTCAATATTCGGAATAGAGCATTATTATGGTTAAATGAGAGTGAAAATAACCAAATATATTGTTACAGACTGAACATATTTATTTTCATATGTTCATAATATATGCAACAAAGCAGAAGTGAGTCCATGTGAGTCTTAAATTCAAATTTTTCAAAGAAAATTTTTTCTTCACATCAGAAGGTTAAGCTAACTTTGAAAAGATAAAAATTATACAATACGACGAGTAACTCTTGTTCTGTCTTTCTCTCCCTCTTTTTTTGTTTAAGTATTCTTGTTTCTCTCTTTATTTTTGCTGATCTCTCTCTCTCTCTCTCTCTGTCGTTTTTGTTATCACAAGGAAGCAACAAACAGTCGATGAGATTTCCTCACACTAACAAGTCGCTGTCTGGCAAACCGACTCAAGTTATGTTTTTCAAAATAAAAAATAAATCCTATTTCTTTATAACATGCTTATTAATTTTTTCTACCAAGTGATCAATTTTCAGTGGCTATTGTCCAATTCTGAATGAGCTCAGATAATTAATTCTCTGGGGAGAATTAATGGAACCATAAAACAATCCGGTATTACCCGTTCGGACAGTAACAAGCCACTGCGTTTGAGGATCTTAGACAACGTAAACTCAAACATTAGAAACAATTGTCAACCACTGCTTTAAAATGAATCCTCCAAACAGAACAGTTTTGCACCACTTTTATGCTCCCTTTCGGAGATTAAATCAACATATATTGATACTAAACCTTATGTCTAGAATCCTTATTCTAATTTTGATCAAAATCCATTACATGATTTTTATTCTAGAAAATGTCTGAAATTTAAGGCTAAAGCTTAAGGGATCTTAATAAGTAATTAAAATTTAGGGAATCTTGCATCGTTGGTGTTTAATGTTTATGGATCAAATTCCATGCAAATCTGATATGGAATTTTCATACGGTATCGGAGGTTGAGTCTATATTATGTCCCCTAAAACCCTTTAAAATACTAAAAAAAAAACCTGAAATTTTAGGAATATTTATTAATGTATGTCTAATACCTATTGCTAAAATTTCACAAAAAATCGGTGGGATCTGAATTTTCACGAAGAGCTTCTATCCCCTTTTTACCCCTGTTGCATAAAAGTAAATTAAATTAAATATAGCCCACATTTGGACCCCTTACGCTTAGCAGCTGTGTTAAAAATGATCAGTTAATTAGTTTATGAGCGAATCCTGTACATACACATACATAACCATAAAAACATATCTATCTTTATATAGATAGAAATAGGTGTTAGATAACGGATATGTTAGGTGCTGAATTAAATGTGCGAATAGCAAAGAAAACATTTTCTTTGTAATTTCTTCTCAACTTGCAACACCAACTTCTTCACAACGAGAATTTTTCAGTATGCAAATATAATTAATTAATATGCAAATATAATTAATTAATATGCAAATGTAATTAGGTGATTTGTGTTGGCTAATAGGAAATATGCAAATATAATCACATAATAAGTGATTGTAATTAAGTAGTCTGAAATGATTACAAAGTTACGAAGGGTTTAATTGTCTGAGAAACATGACACCAACTTTTATAACAGTTGGAGCAGTTGCAGCACGGTTAAAAAAGTTGCAAGACAACAATGTGGGAATGGCAGTGGTTATTCGGGTGGACTGTGAAGTTGGCGTGCCAGGTTCAAGTTCACCCAGGAGCTACTGTATCTCTTTTTCTACTACCTTTGGAAAAGATATTTCTTTTCATTTTTTTTATGGAAATCGCTCCAGACAAGGCATGAAGCCACTTGATGTAAGGAGCTAACAAGAACAAATATGAATTATCGCAAAGACAGGAGATGCCTATTGGTCTTAGTCTTGAAAAGACCAAGGTTACAGGTAGGAGGAAAACAGTCAGCAGGAAGAGAGTTCCACAAGCCTGCAGTTCTTGGAAAGAAGCTACTGGAATAGGAAGCTGTATTACAATGAAGTATCAAAACAGAAAATTGATGGAGACCACTAGACAAACGAGTCAAACAAGCTGGAAGAAAAGAAGCGGAGAATAGATCACATAATTCTGAAGAACACATGCCATAATAGTATTTATAGAAAAGACTGAGACTAGCAACATCACGTCTGTGTGAGAGAGAGAGAGAGAGAGTGCAAAGAAGAAGAAAGGGTAGAGCCAATCAAATTACAGACACGTTTCTGCACCTTATCAAGAACCCTCAAATGGGACAGAGATTCACCAGCCCAAATATGACAACAGTACTCCATACATGGTCTGATTGTAGATTTGTAGAGATAGAGAATAACCTCAGGTGTGAGAAAGTGTTTGGAGCGATAGAGAGAACTGACTTTACAAGAAGCAGAAAGAGCAATGGATCAAATGTATGAACTCCAAGAAAGATTTGATGAGAGAGAAAGACCAAGAAGTTTTAGAGTCGATTTCTCGACTTTCAGAGTTCTCTCGCGTTTCAGAGTTCAAAATATCTTCCAGCTAGTGATGAAATGGTAAGATGGAGTAGACTCTCATCCAGCCTTGGTATGGACAACTAATCTAGGAGAAGGGAAACTCAGAAATGATACCTGTGATTCCATGGATCCTGCAAACGTGTTGACTTGTCACTCCTTCGTGGATTGCTCATGTGAGTGAAGAGGAAGTGAGTACTGTTTCTCGGGATCAGTGGAAACGCCTTCTGCTGTCGATCGTTGCTTGCAACGTAAAAGGCTTTTAATTTAATTAGTTTTAAAGCACTGGGTTTTCAAAAACTAATTATTTTCAAGGGGGAAGATTTCTTTGTTTACACCTGATGAACTCAAGAATGCCTTTAATACTCATTCAAGTGTAAAATATTGAATGGCCTTGTACTAGACTTGTACTTGATTTGGATGTTTTGGTCCAAGACAAAATTTTATCTCGGTGAGTTGAGGAACGAACAGCTGATTGTCAGGATGAGTAACACATCATAAGACAACATCATGAATCGAACTGGTTGTGGGCGTACCTTGTCTATAAAGATAAGAAATAAAGGTCTTCTCAGGGGAAATTAATACGTATGGTATTGCTAGATGAATATTTAATATAATAAGAGCCTTCTTAGCTAAAAGAAAGATACAGGTCGTTCTCGATGGTCGTGCATCAAAACAGCATAACATTAATGTGGATGTTTGGACCTTTATTATTCCTGATCTTCATAACCGACCTCCTTGATGCAATTGTGTCAGAGATGGGTATATTTGCTGATAACACCATGCTCTATTCTCAACATGTGGGAAAATCGAACACACACACACATCCAAAGCAATGGCCGAATCCTTAGAAAATGATCTCCAGTCTGTACTAGAATAGGGTAAAAAAAAATAGATGGTCACATTAAATTCTACCAAGACAAATTTCCTTTCCTTTAACAATTATAAGAAACCATTCCAATCACAGATTACCATAGCTGATAGCATCTTTCCCAAAAGTCTGATATTTAAACTCCTCAGCCTAACATTCACAGGCAACATGACTTGGAATAAATACATTGAAGATACTGCCAAGTCTGCTGCAAAAAGGTGGGTTCCCTCGATCGGGCTAGAAAACCTTTCACACCTGCTAATATCCTATATCTCTACAGAGCCCCTATTCGCCAATGCATGGAGTATTTTTGCCACATCTGGGCTGGTGCACCAACCACTCTTGGACAGAGTGAAAAAAAGAGTGGCTACCCTAATAGATCCCACGCTGTCTACCAAGCGCCAACCCATATCCGCTCACTGCAACTTTTTACTTTAATATCTTCTTTCCTCGGACAGCTTGCCTTTGGAATTCCCTCCCTTCTCCCTGTTTCCCCAACTGTACCGATATGCAGAAATTTAAATGTAATGTGATCAAACATCTTGCTACACAACTCCCCACTTCAGATGCCCCTATAAATCTGACCTCTAATCACAATAGCCCCTTACGTCTCAGTGGCAATATGCCTTGTTTGGGTGAACAAGTTTTAATAAAAAAAGAAAGAAAGAAAGAAAATCATTGAAACCAGAAGACAGGCCGAGCTGTGTGGTATTAACTTTACTCTGCCTTAACTTGAAGATTTCTGATGACAATATCGTTAATAATATATACGAAAGGACTTTATGTATGGATACAAATACAGTGAATAAAGAAAAACTATTTTATAAGGCTGTGTTGTGTTTGTTTCTGTTTTCACCAACAAATTGCTTTTTTAACACAAGCAACAGATTAAAATATGGCAAAATTATTGGTACTCTTATAACTGACGCACCATGTTTGCGTGACTTCACGTTGTCAACGTTCGGGTAGGTTTCGGAAGCGCGCAAGAGTTGACAAAACTATTAACCAAGAACCATTTGCTTATAAACAGTTTGTTTTTATTAAAAAATTTGCTTAAAAACAGTTGTTGCAGTGTTAACAAGAAAAAAATTGATAAAAAATGTACAAAAAAAACATTGAAACAAAAATTAAAAAAAAACAAAAAAACATTTGCTTAACAAATCGAACAAAATCATCATTTGAAACTTCCCGGAGCACAAACAAAATAACATTTTAGTAAAAAACATTTGATTAACAATGGTTCCTTTGACAAAAAACAAACAAAAATAAGCATCTAATTACTAACAGTTGTTTAGCTATGGTTTGTTTGTTCTTTATTTTTATATATGTATTTTAGTTTGATTTTCTTTGTCGTAATTTATTGCTTGTCAGTCTTCAATTTAGCGTTTGGCAGTTTTCGCCTCGTGTTCACCTTGTCAACTCTCGGGCACTTCCGTAACCTGTCTGAACATTGACAACGAGAAGTCACGGATTTTCTTTGTCGTAATTTATCGGCTGCCAGTCTTCAATTTAGCGTTTGGTAGTTTTCGCCTCGTCAACTCTTGGGCGCTTCCGTATCCTGCCCGAACATGATGCGTCAGCTATAAGAGCACCAAATTATTAAACTGAGCTAGTGCTCAAGAGAGATGGAGAAAGATAATAGGTTATTTGGGCCATCCGTATCTATAAAAATCTGTTTTTTCATAAATAAATCCTCATAAGTGAAAAAGGAACACATGTTTCCGATCGGACCATTCAGCTTATATTTATTCTTCTTACCATTTTCAAGTTTGATTTTTTTATCGATCATTATGTCGATTTGAATGAACTACATTTTGATGTAAATTTTGTTATATGCGATAAATGTTATAATTGATACTTTGTCGACTCCCAGAAGAGATGTGTACCCCAAAATCGTGTAGATAAATAAAAGCGAATATGAGTGTGTGTTTATTGGTCAAATAATTATGGCCACATTATTTTTTGAGGAAATATGATATTTGGGGTTTGGGATTTTGTTATGTGAACAATGGCTGGCAAGCCTACTAGTTCTTTTCACTTTCAAATTAAAACAAATGAATCTCAAATTAAAAACGACTACATTTGATTGTACCAGATAGATGCACAGGCGAAGTAACATGTTTTTCTTCCAATATATTATTATTGTTTAAAAGTATGATATATAATTTTTATATCAACGTTTTAAACAGGGGACTAAAAATAAAACGAAAGAGGCCTCCAGAACATTGTTGAAACCATCTATTCCGTACCCCCCCCCCTGTTTCTGGTCCAATTGTATTACTCAGCAAATGTACATATAAAGTCCCAGTTCTTCTCCAATTTGACTCATTTTAAATGGTCTGCTAAATAGAATAAAGGCAATTGATTTGGTTAGATGCGTCCTTGAATCATCATGAGAGGCTTTGTCCGTTGGTAGGGTACGTTAGTCATGTTTCAGTATGAAATAGAATTTTTATCGCTAAATGCACAAATTGAATCGATGAAACCCATTTTAGTATCTCTATAAGAGGTTCTGTCCGACGGTCAGTCTGTCATTCTTAAGTTTGTAATAAGACTTTATTTAGTCTGTCAAACTTAAGTTTGGAGTAGCAAAACGAGTTCTTGCTGTGAATGTTTTAAAAGGAGGAACCAGAGATTGGAGCTCAGTCGAGCACCTTCCATTGAAATAACGATAGAGCAGAGAAAGACTAGCAACGTATCTTTTGAGAGAAAGGGGCTGTAGGGAAGAGAAGTTATCCCCCTCCCCCACTAGAAGTTGATTTTGAACTTTATGAACTATCTGACTCTTCTATAGGTAGAGAATTGCATTTGGGATTAGGTACTTTCTGGAGCAGTGGAATGATCCAACCATATTTCCGGTAATTTTATCAACAGAGCCATTCATTTCAACTGGAGTAAAACAGGGATCTGAGCATTGGTGGTGAAAGGAGAGGAGCTTGGTTATAGAGGTGTTAAAATTAAAAAGCCACTTTTCCCCCATTGCACCACACACTCTAGATTAGAAGAGAGAGAAACAGCAAGATCTTGATCACCAATGCTCTTCGAAGTGCAGCCATATACAGTTGCGTAGTTTAAATATATGTAAACAAATTATACCAGAATATGATTTGGAAGATCATTAATGAAAATCAGGAAGAGAGTTGGGTCCAGAATAGATCCTTGAGGTTAGGGTTAGAGTTGCGGTTAGAGTTAGGGTTGGGTCCAGAATAGATCCTTGAGGTTAGGGTTAGGGTTGCGGTTAGAGTTAGGGTTGGGTCCAGAATAGATCCTTGAGGTTAGGGTTAGGGTTGCGGTTAGAGTTAGGGTTGGGTCCAGAATAGATCCTTGAGGTTAGGGTTAGGGTTGCGGTTAGAGTTAGGGTTGGGTCCAGAATAGATCCTTGAGGTTAGGGTTAGGGTTGCGGTTAGAGTTAGGGTTGGGTCCAGAATAGATCCTTGAGGTTAGGGTTAGGGTTGCGGTTAGAGTTAGGGTTGCGGTTAGGTTTAGGGTTGGTCCAGAATAGATCCTTGAGGTTAGGGTTAGGGTTGCAGTTAGGGTTAGGGTTGGGTCCAGAATAGATCCTTGAGGTTAGGGTTAGGGTTGCAGTTAGGGTTAGGGTTGGGTCCAGAATAGATCCTTGAGGTTAGGGTTAGGGTTGCGGTTAGAGTTAGGGTTGGGTCCAGAATAAATCCTTGAGGTTAGGGTTAGGGTTGCGGTTAGGGTTAGGGTTGGGTCCAGAATAGATCCTTGAGGTTAGGGTTAGGGTTCCAGTTAGGGTTAGGGTTGGGTCCAGAATAGATCCTTGAAGTTAGGGTTAGGGTTGCGGTTAGGGTTAGGGTTGGGTCCAGAATAGATCCTTGAAGTTAGGGTTAGGTTTGCGGTTAGGGTTAGGGTTGGGTCCAGAATAGATCCTTGAGGTTAGGGTTAGGGTTGCAGTTAGGGTTAGGGTTGGGTCCAGAATAGATCCTTGAGGTTAAGGTTAGTGTTGCAGTTAGGGTTCGGGTTCGGTCCAGAATAGATCCTTAAGGTTAGCGTTTGGGTTGCGGTTAGGGTTAGGGTTGGGTCCAGAATAGATCCTTGAGGTTAGGGTTAGGGTTGCGGTTAGGGTTCGGGTTGGGTCCAGAATAGATCCTTGAGGTACGTCAGTGTTGATAATATGTACTTCAGACTTTTGTCCATCAACAACTACTTTTGTAGACCTATCAGAAAAAAACGATATGATAGTTGAGAAGACATTGCTAGATATTCCATTGCTAGCAAGTTTGTGAAGCAACCCTTTATGCCAAACCCAATCAAAAGCTTTTGTATAATTAATTCGGTGGTTCATAATATAATTAATATATTAATAATTAATAATTAATTCATAATTAATTCTGTGGTTCATAATTGTATTAATATATTAATAATTAATAATTAATTCATAATTAATTCGGTGGTTCATAATATAATTTATATATTTATAATTGATTCATAATTAATTCTGTGGTTCATAATATAATTAATATATTAATAATTAATAATTAATTTATAATTAATTCTGTGGTTCATAATATAATTAATATATTAATAATTAATAATTAATTCATAATTAATTCTGTGGTTCATAATATAATTTATATATTAATAATTAATAATTAATAATTAATTAATAATTAATTCTGTGGTTCATAATATAATTAATATATTAATAATTAATAATTAATTCATAATTAATTCTGTGGTTCATAATATAATTTATATATTAATAATTAATAATTAATTAATAATTAATTCTGTGGTTCATAATATAATTAATATATTAATAATTAATAATTAATTCATAATTAATTCTGTGGTTCATAATATAATTTATATATTAATAATTAATAATTAATTTATAATTAATTCTGTGGTTCATAATATAATTAATATATTAATAATTAATAATTAATTCATTATTAATTCTGTGGTTCATAATATAATTAATATATTAATAATTAATAATTAATTTATAATTAATTCTGCGGTTCATAATATAATTAATATATTAATAATTAATAATTAATTCATAATTAATTCTGTGGTTCATAATATAATTTATATATTAATAATTAATAATTAATTCATAATTAATTCTGTGGTTCATAATATAATTAATATATTAATAATTAATAATTAATTTATAATTAATTCTGTGGTTCATAATATAATTAATATATTAATAATTAATAATTAATTCATAATTAATTCTGTGGTTCATAATATAATTTATATATTAATAATTAATAATTGATAATTAATTTATAATTAATTCTGCGGTTCATAATATAATTAATATATTAATAATTAATAATTAATAATTAATTAATTCTGTGGTTCATAATATAATTTATATATTAATAATTAATAATTAATTCATAATTAATTCTGTGGTTCATAATATAATTAATATATTAATAATTAATAATTAATAATTAATTAATTCTGTGGTTCATAATATAATTTATATATTTATAATTAATAATTTATTCATAATTAATTCTGTGGTTCATAATATAATTAATATATTAATAATTAATAATTAATTCATAATTAATTCTGTGGTTCATAATATAATTAATATATTAATAATTAATAATTAATAATTAATTAATTCTGTGGTTCATAATATAATTTATATATTAATAATTAATAATTAATAATTAATTAATAATTAATTCTGTGGTTCATAATATAATTAATATATTAATAATTAATAATTAATTCATAATTAATTCTGTGGTTCATAATATAATTTATATATTAATAATTAATAATTAATTCATAATTAATTCTGTGGTTCATAATATAATTAATATATTAATAATTAATAATTAATTCATAATTAATTCTGTGGTTCATAATATAATTTATATATTAATAATTAATAATTAATTCATAATTAATTCTGTGGTTCATAATTGTATTAATATATTAATAATTAATAATTAATAATTAATTCATAATTAATTCGGTGGTTCATAATATAATTATATATTAATAATTAATAATTAATTTATAATTACTTCTGTGGTTCATAATATAATTAATATATTAATAATTAATAATTAATTCATAATTAATTCTGTGGTTCATAATATAATTAATATATTAATAATTAATAATTAATTAATAATTAATTCTGTGGTTCATAATATAATTAATATATTAATAATTAATAATTAATAATTAATTAATAATTAATTCTGTGGTTCATAATATAATTAATATATTAATAATTAATAATTAATTAATAATTAATTCTGTGGTTCATAATATAATTAATATATTAATAATTAATAATTAATTCATAATTAATTCTGTGGTTCATAATATAATTTATATATTAATAATTAATAATTAATTTATAATTAATTCTGTGGTTCATAATATAATTAATATATTAATAATTAATAATTAATTCATAATTAATTCTGTGGTTCATAATATAATTAATATATTAATAATTAATAATTAATAATTAATTAATAATTAATTCTGTGGTTCATAATATAATTAATATATTAATAATTAATAATCAATTCATAATTAATTCTGTGGTTCATAATATAATTTATATATTAATAATTAATAATTAATTAATAATTAATTCTGTGGTTCATAATATAATTAATATATTAATAATTAATAATTAATTAATAATTAATTCTGTGGTTCATAATATAATTAATATATTAATAATTAATAATTAATAATTAATTAATTCTGTGGTTCATAATATAATTTATATATTAATAATTAATAATTATAATTAATTAATAATTAATTCTGTGGTTCATAATATAATTAATATATTAATAATTAATAATTAATTCATAATTAATTCTGTGGTTCATAATATAATTTATATATTAATAATTAATAATTAATTCATAATTAATTCTGTGGTTCATAATATAATTTATATATTAATAATTAATAATTAATTAATAATTAATTCTGTGGTTCATAATATAATTAATATATTAATAATTAATAATTAATTAATAATTAATTCTGTGGTTCATAATATAATTAATATATTAATAATTAATAATTAATTCATAATTAATTCTGTGGTTCATAATATAATTTATATATTAATAATTAATAATTAATTAATAATTAATTCTGTGGTTCATAATATAATTAATATATTAATAATTAATAATTAATTAATAATTAATTCTGTGGTTCATAATATAATTAATATATTAATAATTAATAATTAATTCATAATTAATTTTGTGGTTCATAATATAATTTATATATTAATAATTAATAATTAATTTATAATTAATTCTGTGGTTCATAATATAATTAATATATTAATAATTAATTTATAATTAATTCTGTGGTGCATACACTTCTCTTGTTTCCAACAATTATAATTCACTAATAATTTCATGTTAATTCACTCCGTCTTTGTATCAGTGTTGCCTTTGTAGCAAAGTGACCAGGTGGTCATTCATTAATTGTTAGAGAATGTAAAAGAGTACGATCATTATTCAGAACTACCTACCTTCAAACCCCTAACCCTAACCCTAACCCTACCTTCAAACCCCTTGGCATAATTATTAAAGTAATTCCTTTTCTGGTAGGTGTCAATTCCTTATCAATTCATTCCAATCCCAGATTGAGAACTGAAGCTGGTCTATCTCTGGCATCGACCATTCTTGCATTCTAGATGGATAACTCGCTGTCATTTTCACCCCTCAAACTACTTGAACTGGGCATAGATCCTTCATGCGGCACGGCATCTCATCAACTATGATGTTCTGTGAATTGTCATGCATTCATGTGTACATGGAGATGTACACTATCTACTCGAGTCTTTTACTCAGATGCGGTCTCCTACTTTGTGATCCATATGTTGCTGTTTTGGGGTCATTTGGGGGTATTTCATCGATCCCTTTTACTCGGACTTTGTTGTGATGTATCATATTGGGAAGGAATGGTCAGCAGTGACACATGGTCTTTAGAAGTCATATTATGAAACACAGTTTTTTTCGTTTTGTAATCTGTGTGGCACAATGCGTGACCTTTTGGGGAGCTAAGTGCTCCCCGTTATATTTGTAACCCTTGTGCCAGACAAATAAAATAAATTCGCTGCACTAAAAATGTCAGCTCACTGATCGGGGTTATTCGGTGTAATCCGATGTCAGCTAAAATATCAACAATGTTAAAGACACCAGCCAGGTTCAAGAGGTCAGATAACCTGTCACCGAGATTTATTGAAACACTGACGGCGTCTGTGTTTCCCTTCCTTTTCAGCCTCTCTTTCTCTTCCCCTCTCTATCCCTTCCTTTCCCCCGTCGCTTCTCAACGACAAGCGAAAAATAGTCGGCTTTTGAAATCTGAATGAGGAAGACGCGTGCTTGACGCACTCACCGAACTCAGCCGAATCTTCAAGTTTTAAATATGTTCTTCGGCAAAAATAAATTATATTTTTATATAAAAAGTAAAATGGTTTGTTCCATTATTTCATAAGGTTCTTTTGCAGCACGATGGTGCCCAGCCAGCCAGCCAATCCCAGAAGCAGACGACAGTGACTATCGTCAAACGATGATTGCTCACTGGCTATAACAAAACGAGACATTGCACATACGTGCACATGTTGTCACACATCGTCCCGTTGTCACATATCGTCCAGTCGGATCACATTGGTTCCGCGACTAAGATATACCCCTTCGGCCAAGCCATCGGATCACATCTGTTTCATACTCTGCTTGCTTCTTTCTGTGATGTCATGGGTACAACGGAACTGAAGTCAAATTCATCATTCATTCAAGAAGCTCCTAAAGAGTGTCCTGCAAAATGTATCATTGTCAATGAAAATTTCAGTTGGTGGGTCATGCTAATATAATAGAGCTCTCTAGTGGGTGATAATACTTGCTGCATCTTGTCGTCTCAGGTGACGTCAGACTGAGAACTGTGTAGTCTGCAGTCAATAATCAGCAGGTAATGTTTTCCTGCATAGTGAGCGACACCCATTCCCATTTGACCTTTACGTGTCACTGACCTCTCATTCAATTCACTAGCATTGTCTGCAACTCCTGAATGCAGCAATTACTGCCTCCTCAGAGATTGTGATATCGACTTTCCTGACAAAGTACAATGTCCGCTTGATGCCAGCATGATGATCACTTTATTGTTGAATGGATCTTTATATGTCGACACCCAGTTCGTCAATTAGCTAGGCGAGGGTTGATCACCTGACCACTTCCACGAGGTCGTCTATACCTTAGTCTTGTCGTTAAACTTTGCGCTGAAATCTGATTCTTAGAGCAGAATGTGGCTTCACCATATTTATTTTGATTAAATCCACCCAGCATTTTGATCATACCCATTCCAACAGCCAACTGTTAATGACGAGGACATCAGCTTCCATGAAATCAATATTATCTATTGCAAGCGTGATCGTCCCAACACTACGATTGCAGAGTATTTTTTCGTCAGCTGTCATTATTTGCATCTCTGTAGATTCTGCTGACTACACACGGATTCAGTCATCAGGAACCGCAGACATCCCAAATTCACATTAATCAGAACCTACTGACATTCGTTGAGCTTATAGACCTCTGGCTCGCTCAAAGTGTTTGATAGAATTTGAAGTTAATAGAAAGTATTACTTGACAGGGAATCGCAACGTGAACGCTTTTTTTTTACGAGAGTAACCACCTGCATGCAAACCCTGCAAAGACTCAAGTCTCCTCGTTCCATCTCAGGAACTGGGAGGCAAACTGACCCCTAAACATCACATGCTTTAGAATACAACTTGAGAATCGCACCAATCCTGTTGAGCTTGGCCTAACCCTGGACCGCACCCTCTTATTCAAGGAACATGTAAATAAGACAAAAATGAAACTCAGCTTCCGAAACAACATCCTAAGGAAACTGATCATCTCTAAGTGGGGAACCACAGCACACACACACTAAGATTCACTGCCTTGTCCCTGTGCTATCCCTCTGTTTGGGAGAGATCAACAAATGCCAAAAAATTAGACGCAGCATTGAACAAAACCCGCCGTTTGATTACTGGTTGCCTGAACAACCTGCATCTCCTCACTGGCATTGCCGCTGCAGATGTAAGATGGAAAGTTGCCAGCTGGGTAGAAATCACAAAGGCTACCAGAGATGAATGTCATCTCCTTCATGGACGTGAACCAATGGCCCAATGACTGAAATCAAGGAAAAGCTTCCTCAGCCATATCGATCCTCTAACATCTCAGGAAGAGACTAGACTACAGCTGTGGACCAGACAGCTAGAGAATGCCCCCTCCCTCCGACTGACATGGGAATCCACTCCCCTCTTCTAAGGCTCTCCCTCCTAGCTCAGAAGCACCCTTGGAAAACACTCAACCGCTTAAGAATGGGAATGGGGCGATCAAAAGTGGTCATGACTAGATGAGGCTACAAAATCGACCTAAGCATTTGTCATGCTTAAGTTTGAAATAGCAGTTTTAGATATATCCGCACATTTTCTGCCTGTCCTTCGCCCGTCTGTCAAGCTTAAGTTTGAAATAAAATAAAAATACACAGATTGAATGGCCACATGTAAAGAATATTCATTCGGGGTTTTCTCTCTGAATACACCCCCCCCCCCCACAAACCCGGCATCTTGCCTCTCCAGTTAAGATGAGAAGAAGAAGAAGAAGAAGAAGACAAAGAAGAAATGTCTCTGTTGCTAATCTGCTTCAATCTCTGTCTCTCTTTAGTCTGTCAGTTTTTGCCAGTCTCTATCCCTCCCTCCCTCTCTCTCTTTGTCTCTCTCTCACTCTCTCTCTCTCTCTCTCTCTCTCTCTCTCTCTCTCAAAACCAAACTGTCTCAGTTGCTATCTCTACTTCTCCAGCCACTGCTTGTCCCTATCTTAATCTCTCTTTCGTTGTCCCTGACTTTCTGACTTTCATCCAATTTTCTCATCATAGAACTATCTATTTTCCCCTCCATCTCCCTCTTTCTCACTTTCAGTCTCTCTTTCTCTCTGTTTATCTCTCTATCTCCTCTGTCTGTCTGTCTATCTGTCTGTCTCACTCTCTCTCTCTCTCTCTCTCTCTCTCTCTATATATATATATATATATATATATATATATATAATAGACATATGTCGTTGAAGACCACGGAGTTCTCCCTCTTTATGATCTTTCTGGACAGTTTCTCGACTCTGCAAGCGATTCGTCGGGTTTCTGGTATCAATTGATGGATCATGGCGCCTAATGTTGTGTCTTGGGCCATTTCTCGAGCGCTTTCGGTCTCGCGACCGTCTTCAGGAGGTTGTGTATTGTTGTTGTTGTTTGTAAAGAGCCGTATTTACGGTTTTATTTTTGGTATATCTAATTATTTGCATATGTATATATACATTAGGTACGTGCAAAATCAATGGCCGATTCCAAAAATGAAAAAACATTCAGGAAATCAAACAATTTTAATGAAACTTTCAATATTTATTAATCAACAATCACGGAATATAATGAAACCATTATTTTTTTTTTAAATCTTAGTGAAAATGTATTATTTTTTAAAAAGAAAATACACCTTTACTAAAGTTATATTTTTATATATTAAAAAAAAAAATGCATGATTTTTTAAATGTTGTTTATGTAAATAAAGCATCGTAGATGTTAACAATTAAATTTTTTTTTCAAAATATTTCGTATATATTACGAAAAAGGCCCCTAAATACCGTGTTAAACAAATCACTATAACTCGAAGAAAAATTAATTTTTTGAATTAGCGATATTATTATTGAATAAAGCATTGTTTAATCAATATTTTCACCAAAAAAATAATATAATTGCAAAAAATATTTCATGTGATTTTAATGATTAGAGTTTTTGGAAAAATAAAAAATGCGACATAATTATATTTCCCTTTCATACATGAACGTGGCATCATCAGCGCAAGAATTTTTTTTTTATAATCTTGAAAATAAACCAAAAATTGACAAATTTGAGATCCAGGAACTTAACGAAAAAAAGAATTTAAAAAATTGAATAATTTCTACTAACGATGAACTTTCATTGGTATGGTAGCCCCGTTCTGTAATAACCAGGTGGGATTAGCCTTCCAACAATCACTCACTTTTACACCGCACTCAATTTTTTTTTTTAGAGATTCAACAATTTCGTTAATTTCACAAATCATCGTCAATTATTTGGAAAGATTTGTATTTGTTTTGTCTTTTTTCATTAATAAATATTTAAGTTAAAAACAATTATTTATTAATAAATAAAGAGAATTCAAACATGACATTTTCTTTCAAAATTGAATTCTGTTTATCAATAAATAACTGTTTTGACAATGAATAAATTGTCAGTGTAGTCATTGACTTTAATTTACTTTTTCACACTTAAAATTAAAAAAAAAAAACACTTTATTTTTAAAAGAATCAATGTAATTTATCGTTACGACACGTTAAGAATAAATCGAGTAACTAAAGTTTTAAATCATGTAAAAAAAAATTGATAAAATTGACGCAGTTCGTAACGTAAAAATATTTTTAACATTTAAAAAATAATTTTATTTCAAATTCTAAGGAAAAACATTTGTAAACAGACGTCATCAATAATTTCAGAGTATTACTAAATTAAAAACTGAACCTTTTCAGTTAAAAATAAAGTAAGATCTTAATTGCGTGCACTCACAAATAATTAAATAAGCATTTCCTTTTTTATTATAAAAAATAAGGGTACTTAAATTTGTTTATAACCTTAAAAAGAATAAAGAAATTAATGGATAATAATTTTTCAACTTCTATAAACTATTATTACATTTTTATATATAAAGTTAAAAATGATAAATTATGACATTTTTGTCTTCCATATATTTTGCATAGCAATAGTCAATTTGTAAACAAAGTCGTTTTCCGATGAAGTTATGGCGGATTTTACTCATTTATCACATTTGAAGGGATAATTTTGTTAATTTTTAGTCAAATGTGGGAATTTTTTTTTAAAATTCAGTGTCTTATGACTTTAATTTAATAATTATCTTTGAAATAGTTCCCAAAAACTTATATTTATCTTTCATGGGATTTTTACAAATAATTTTTTCAAAGTTCAAAATTCATGAATTTTCAGCCGCCGTAATTACATATTTCAGTATAATTTATTTTTCACACGTAAATATGCAGTTTTTTTCGTTTAGAGATTAAGTTTAGGCTTTTATCTTTCAAACACAATCAAAGTTTACATGGAAAATAATTAAATAATTAATGATAAGCGCGTTTTAATAAGCATAGTCCGCACAAGAAGCCGCCATTTTTGCACATACCTAATATACATATATATATATATATATATATATATATATATATATATATATATATATATATATATCTTTATTCTTTTATTTACTTATTAATTTATTTATTTATTAATTTGTTTTATTTATTTTATTTTTTATCTATTATTATTATTATTATTATTATTATTATTATTATTATTATTATTATTATTATTATTATTATTATTATTATTTTTATTATTGTGTATTAATTGTTGAAGACTGATAAGGCGTTAGTACCGGTGGTGAATGCTATTTTATTAATTGTGGGTTGTAATTTTTTTATGTATAGGGATTCGAAGATTTTTAATATATATATATATATATATATATATATATATATATATATATATATATATATATATATATTCCATAATAAATGCCAGTTTACTGAAATCATATGCCCTTAATAGGGTTAAGATGAAAACTCATATACACTAAATGTACAAAAGCAAGGAAATTCCCAAATTTTTACACTTTTATTGTCATTAAGGGTATGCGAGCATAACAGGGCTATGTATTTTACTGGTAGGAATTTTTCTTCAGCGCACCTCACACACTTCATCCACTCATGCATAGAGATTTATACTGTAGTGATGTGATAATGAAATGGTTTGGTCGATATGCAGTCATACCCTTAATGACAATAAAAGTGTAAAAATTTGTGCATTTCCTTGCTTTTGTACATTTTTCATCTTAACCCTATTAAGGGCATATGATTTCAGTATACTGGCATTTATCATGGAATGTCACTACTTTTGTAAAGGCAATGGTAATTTTTAAGTTTTTTTTTACTTTTCTGGAAAACTAAGGTATATGGTAAACTGAAATTAAAATGCCATCAACTAGACCCTAGAATCTCTATCTCTGCCAAAAATCAGCTGAATCCATCAAATAGTTGATGAGATACAGGGTGGCACACACGTACATACGTACGTACGTACGTACGTACGTACGTACGTACACACGGATAACACAAAATCACTCCTGACCTTTCTGGATCTCTGGGTTGCCTTGACTAATGATGCTGAAATTCTACACACTTATAGAACCTATCAAATAAAAATTTTGTGCAAAGTTTTAACTAAGTTGGTTTATTGGTTTTTGAGTTATGACTGAGATTTTTAGCATAGGTCGTTTTTGAAGTCTATTAAGGGATAGAGCGCTATCGCGCCTCCCTTGATATATATATATATATATATATATATATATATATATATATATATATATATATATATATATATATATATATATCCTTCCCTGTGTCTTTCTCGGTCTTGTTTTCTTCCCATTCATCTCATTCTCTCTGTTACTTCGTCTCTTTGTTTCCATCTGTTTCTGTTTGTCTCACTCTATCTCCGCCCTCTTTATCTTTGTCTCATTTTCTCTCTGTCTCTCTCCCCCCTCTCTCTCTCTCTGTCTCTCTCTCTCTTTCTCTCTCTCCCTCTCTGTCTCTCTCCTCTCTCTCTCTCCCCCCCCTCTCTCTCTCTCTCTCTTACTCTCTTCTTTAGTCTTCCCCATTTTTTCATCCTTTGCTCTCTCACCCCCTCTCTCTCTCTCGTCAGTAAATGAGCTATTCTCTCTCTCTTCTCTCTGTGCGCTCCCTCTCTCTGTTTCGAAGTCTTTATTTCCTTTATATACTCATGTCCCTCTTTCTCTGTCAGTCTCTTTGTCCCCCCCTCTCTCTCTATTTCTCTCCTTCCTATCACTATCTATCTTTCCCAGTTTATTTGTCCTTTCTGTAACTCTCCCCTTTCTCTCATTATAGGATCAACTGTATCGCTTTCTCTCTCCACTTTCCCTTCTATCTTTGTCTCATTCCCTATCTCTTTCTTCGTCTTTCTATCTCTCTCAATGGCTGTCCCTATTCTATTTCCCAGTCTCCCTTACTCTCTTTCTCTCTATTCCTTAATCTCTCTATTCCTTCCCAGTCTTTGTCTTTTATCTCCCAGTCTCTGCCCCTCTCTCATACGCACTGTCTGTCGGTCTCTCTCTCTCTCTCTCTCTCTTAATTTATATTTCTCTCATTATAGAATCAGCTGCCCCCCCCCCCCCCCCGTCTCTCTTTCTCTCTCTCTCTCATCTTTTCTGCATTCTAAAAGAATTCGTATCACGGACATTCCCTGGCTTGCATTATTATGCATTAGAAAATTTGAGTTGGTTCGATATGAGTGTTGCTGCCAATGCTGCTGCTACTACTACTACTACTACTACTACTACTACTTAGCAATAATTATGGCGAAACGACCGATGCTATTATATCAGTACTAACACTCAGTCTACAATTGTTAGCATTATCATAGCTGTGCGTACAGCTGTTGGCATTACAGATGATATATTCCGAGACATGACTGGTGCTGTCATAGTTTTTCCACTGGTACAAAGGAAATACAGTCATTTAACAAAAGACTATCAGTACGGCTTGGTCAACATCCTGTTGGTAAACTAGTTAGCATTTTAACTCAGATCAGGGGAAATCAACGGGCATAAGTTCGCATTTATAGATCCCCTTAAAGAAGTGGAGAGGGGAGGATTCGGTGAGCGAAAAGGTGTCAATGGTCTAAAAGAATTTAATATTGATTAAACCACCCGTGACCCGTTGGGTCAGTATTTGTTCTACATATTATTAAATATACAATTTCTTAACTTTGATATTGGTTAATAATCACGTTTTTATAAAAGAGTATTCATTTGAAAATTGATGATGTCATAAATGATGAATCGTAGCTTTTTTGCAATTTTTGAAAAACTACACCTCATTTTGTGATGTCATCCTTTTTTGAGTATATATATATATATATATATATATATATATATTTCTTTCTTTCTTTATAATAATCATTCGTTTTTATCTTCCTCCTCATCCTATCTTTCTTATCTCCGTTTCTATCTCCCCCCCTCTCTCTCTCCTCTTCCCCCACTTTCTCCTATTTCCTTTCTCTCTCTCTCTCTCTCTCTCTCTCTCTCTTTCTCTTTTAATTATTTGCATCATTTGTCTATTCCCACTATTTCTCTTATCATTCGCCCATTACGTTTTTCGCCTTTTGTGACGTCATCTATTTTCATGTGGTGTGTGCACGGTGACAAGCAAGATCATCAGTTTTAGTAGTATATAGATGAATTAGCTGAAGTACTCGACTACGCAAGATGAGAGTTTATAAATAATAATAATAATAATAATAATAATAATAATAACAACAACAACAACAACAACAACAACAATAATAACAATAATAATAATAATAATAATAATAATAATAATAATAATAATAATAATAATAATTAGCACTAGGAACAATCCCAAAAAACCTGGAGAAATGATTAGGAGAAATTGGAATTAAAGGGACTATCGAAACCATACAAAGGATGGCAATGATCAAAACAGCTGCAATCTTAAGGAAAATCCTCGAATGCAGAAACTAACACACATAAGCTACAAAGGCTAACCAGTCACAAGGAATTTACAACGGAGAAAACAAGACCACACGAAGAACACCACAACAAGAGCCAAGGAACAGAAACTGCAAGAAACAGCACTTCATAATCCCCCCCACAATAAATTACACCGGCCTCAGCTATCACTACACAAAAATGAACCAAGAAACAGAAATTACAAGAAACACTATAAGCTCCTCCCTCCCCCCCACCCACTCACCCCCCAAAAATTTAAAAGAATTAAAAAAATTCTTTTTTTTTAAATAAGGGAAGAGAAAAGAAAAAAAAGAGAAAGAAAAGGAATTGAAAGGAAAAAGGTTAAAAAATTTATTAAAGATTAATTTTTTTTTTAATTCTTTTTTTTTTGTAAATTTATTAATTTATTTATTTATTTTTTAAAATTTTTATTTATTTATTTATTTATTTTTTTAAAATTAATTTAAAGAAATATAATTTTATTCATTTATTTATTTTTTTAACTGGTGCCGGCCTAGGCTGACACCAGACAACATATTTGTAGAGGGTCGAGGAGGATGAGAAGACCGAGGAGGGACAGCACAAACCAGACCTCCACTGGAAAAGTGCAGAGAGTGCTGAGACCTTGGGGAGGCTTGTTGCCACCCAAATCCCAGAGAAGACCAATTGTCCTTACCGGCGAGAAATCAATGGTAAGAGACTGTTGCGATACCGCATCGTTATCGAAAAGAGGTGAAGAACACTGGAAGTCTGAGGAGACTTGTTGTCACTCAGACTCCAGGAGATACCGCTGGTTGTTGTCGGTGAGCAATCACTGACGATGATCTGTGTGAGAACTCCTAGTGAGTACAAATAATAATAATAATAATAATAATGATGATGATGAAGGGTCAAGGGGGATGGGAAAACCAAGAGGGGAGAGCATTAACCATACCTCCACTGGAAGAGTGCAGAGAGTGCTGGGACCTTGGGGAGGTGTATTGCCACCCAAATCCCAGAGGAGACTAATGGTCGTTGCCAGTGAGAAATCAATGTTAGGCGGCTGTTGCGATAACGCCAAGTCATTTGCAAAGGTTATTAAAAAGAGGTGGAGAGTACTGGACAGCTGGAGAGGCTTGTTATCACTATGATTCCAGGGAACACTGCTAGTTATTGTTAGTGAGCAATCACTGATAAAAAAACTCCTAGTGAGTAAACAAAAACAAAAATAATTTGTTGTCACTCAGACTCCAGGGAACACCACCGGTGATTATCAGTGAGCAATCACTGATGATGACCTGTGTGAGAACTCCTAGTGAGTACACATAATAAAAATAATAGTAATATTGATGATAATAATAATTAAAGAAAAGAAAACTGTAGACACAACTAGAAACATAGATGGAGTATTTTATTTATCTCCTCTCCCGGAGGTTAGACACAAGGTCAGGTGTGGTTTTTGATGAAAGTGTTTCTGTGGAACGAACTAGATTCGAACCCGGCACACCCAGGTCTTCAGTCCACATCGTTAATCACGTAGCCACTGTGCCATATTACATGAAACCAAAGAAACTAAAATCATCAGAGCAGTTAAGAAAAGAAAATCACATAATCTTCACACACCCCTCCCTATAAATTTAAAAAAAACCCACACATAAGATGGCATTAGCATCTGTTGAAGTCAAAAAAATAGTCTGAAAGGTCGAGGACGATGGAAAGACCGAGGAGAAACGTACTTTGCTACACTTTATTTATTAAATTACTTCCAGTCCAGACGACTGGTAATATGAAACCTTTTTAAATAATCACCTAAAAATAAAAATCAGCAAGAGATAACTCATGTTAAATTGAAGAATACAATAGGAATTGTTTATGTTACTTTTAAAAGTGTGCTTGTCTATCCAATTTTCATTTGTTATTATTGTACCATGTTATTAACAATGTTATTAACAATGTTATTAACAATGTAATAACATACGTAGCTATAATTTTTCCTAAAATTACTTTGTCCGCCGGCCCAGACGACTGCTAATATGAAACATTTGTAAATAATCACCTGAAAATAAAAATCAGCTTACGTCAGTAATAAAATAAAACTTTAAGAGACATTTTCTTTTTTTTTAAACTAAAGAGTCACCACTTATCAAGGCCAGGGGGCCACTCGAGGATGAGGGTCAATGAGTTTGACAGGTTGACAGTCAGATAACAATGTGATGATTGGCAATGGTGGTTGAAATTGGGCAGAATTTGTTTACATTGGACTTGAAAACGACTATGTTGTAGTCAGCTGGGAAGCAGCCCATGCGGTATTGTATTCCACAGACAACAGTTCTTTTCTGATAGATTTAAGATTTTTCTTCATACTTGTTTTAACAAAATAACAATTTCTTGTTTTTATTTAACTACAAATCTGGAAATTTTCTGTGGAAAGAAATAGGTAATATCTGAAAAGTTTTAAACTTTGATGTTGAAAAATGCAATCCTCTATCTGTATAAGAGTCAGATATGCTTCAAGATGGGGCGGTACTGCTGCCACATCTGGGGAGGTACTGCTGCCACATCTGGGGAGGTGCCACTCAGAGCCACACTCTTTCTTGCCTTGACTGAGTACAAACTTAATTTTGCAATCTACTGAGGGGATGATCTCTTCTCTTATTTACAGTATATTTCTCACAGAAGAAATGTTGCTAGTCTTTCTCTACTCTACTGTAAAAAATTCACAGAAGGACTCATCTAGCTACAACAATGGCAAGGAACTTTCCTTTCTATCTCTGGCAAATTAAAATCGGTGCTTTGTTACATTAGGGTCCGAGCTAAAGTGGGGGTTAGGGTTAGCATTAGAGTTAGAGTTAGGGTCATGGTCAAAGTTAGCATGGGTCCTAATGTAACAAAGTACCTTAAAACCAAATGGAACTTCCATAAACATCCCACCTATTGAGCACAATACCATACAGCTGCTTCCCTACTAACCACAACATGGTCGTCTTCAAGTCAAATGTCAACAAATACGTGTCGAGACGTCCTTTTAAGTAATCAAAGTCTGCCCATGTTGCCAATCCTCTCATAGTATTCTTCATCATCCAACCTAAAATATCGTTAACTCTTATCCTCAGGTGGCCTTTGACCTTGATAAGTGATGACTCATTAGTATAAAAGTTAAAAAAAAAGGTTACATGGCACATCATTCGTAACAGGTGTCTTCATTTCTAAGCATAACTAAAACAATGTAAAGCAGAATAGCTGATGGTTATTCGGAATTGTAACCCAGCCATGATTTATACGTTTAGCTTTTGTAAGTATGGATGTTCGAAGGACAATAATCTTGGTAAAAATCTTAAAAAGTGGTTTTATTCATGTTAAAAAATTAAATAAAATTATGGAAGTTTTTCATTGCAGACATATTTCTTGAAGAAATATTTTTTATTTATTAACACTAAAAAAATAAGTTAATCAAATAATCTCGGTTATAATGACGCTCTGCGTGCGTGGCGCTAAATTGTTTGTGTTTTTGATTGATTTTCCACGTTTTTCAATTTCGATTAAGTTTCTACGTTCTTTTTCATTGTGATTTCCATTGATTTTCCACAGTTTTCGACTGTGCTCTCAATTGATTTAGACAAATGAGAGGTACTAGTTCATAAAATTTCCAAGGCTACATCAAGGAATTTCTTTGGCGTCGCCGAATGGAATGGAATTTTTTCGGCAATATCTTATACGATATCCGTTTGTATTATGAAGTTTAAAAAAATAAATTATTTGTAAACACTGAAAAAATACTTAAATTTTGGACAAAAACAAATTATTTAAAAATACCATGACATTAATTTTATTAACTTATTTTTTAGTATTAATAAATAAAAAAATTGATATTTTTGGACACATACAAATTTTCTTCAAAAAATCTGTCTGTAATGAAAAAAATTCCATGACGTTAATTATATTTAATTTTTAATATAAATAAATATAAAAATTGTATGCAAAAAAAAGAAAGAATTCCAAGACTTTTTTATTTATTTTTTATTCCATTACGTTAATTTTATGTAATTACTTAAAAAAAAGTAATTGACCAAGATTTTAGATTTTTACCGAGATTATTGTCCTTCCGAACATCCATGCTTACAATAGCTAAACGTATAAATCAGGGTTGGGTTACTCTTCCGAATAACCTAGCTCATATTTTAAATTGAAGGAGTTTATCTCCCTTACAACTAAAATTTTATTTCTTTTTTGCGTAAGTTTAAAGCTGTGCAAACAAAGAAAGATTGTCCTGGGCAACACCGGATAGGTACAGCTCGTTGATTATATAATTCCACTTCCAGGTTCTGTTCCACTTAAATTCTAATGATATTCTTCTTGTTAGAGAATAAACGGTGGCAGTAAGATTGTCATAGAATATCATGTAATACGTTAGGGAAAAAGGGATTTTGATAAAGTGAGTAAGTTCAGCAAGAAGTTGGCGACACACAAAGCTAGTCGACAGGTGACCATGTGAGACTCTGTTTCTGCACGACTACCTGGAAAAGAGAATGAACAATGAAAAGTCCTAGAAATGCATGCAGCAACTATCCGGCCGGTGATTGTTTGTTGAGGTGAGTTAATGAATTAGTATTCTAAAAATTCATCAATTTATCCCAATATTAGCCATGAAGATGAAATAAAAGATAGCAACATGGTTTATTGATGGGAAACAAAATAAAGCCATTAAGATTCTCACAGAAACGAATGTACAAAACTGATAAATGTTAGTTGAAAGAAAATACTCAAAATAAACCTGTTTGTATTAGGTACTATCTGTCCCGATCCGACGTTGCCCGGGAGTATTTTTACTTTTTGAATATGCTTTTTTTTAACAAAACGAATTTATAGTCGATCCTTGAGCGGTGTTGGTGCAGTACCTGGGTATGTCAATTTCCATCTTTACCTAGTTTCTACTGCTTTATGGTTAGTACTAAGAAAAATATCTGTGAACTTTTAAAACGCATGAGTGAGTAAGTAACTACGATGAATGGAGGCTGCTGCAAGGAAAGTGGGCCGACTCTACCGTGCTATAAAAATTTCTCACATCTGCCAGTATCCTTTATCTCTACAAAGCCACCATCCCGTCTATGCATTGAGTATTGTTGTCACATCTCGGCTGGGGCACAAACGACTAGCCTCTTCCTCTTAGAAAGGGTCCAAAAAAGAGTCTCTAATCTAATAGGTCCCACACTGTCTATCATGGTCCAGCCTCTGTCCCATCGCAGCAATGTTGCATCCTTGTACTTGTTTTACAAGTACTTCAATGAAATATGCTCCGAGGAACTTGCTGATCTGGTGTCCCCTCGACATAAATACACCTAACTAACTTGGCAGTCAGCTAAATCCCACCCCTTCACTGTAGAGATCTCCAGATGCTGAAAGGCTTTCTACTTTAATAGCTTCTTTCCTCAGACTGGAATCCCTTCCCTGCTCCTTGTTTCTCTGACTATAATGACATGCAGAAAGTTGAATGCAATGTGAACAAACATCTCGCTGCCCAACTCCCCACTTAGGATGCCCATATAGGTTTGGCCCCTAATTCCCAGTAGCCCTTACGTCTTAATGACAATGTGCCTTTGTTTTGGGTGAATAAAAATTATTAAAAAGTGTATTTACACATTGTTTTTATTGGCAAAAGGCATTAGAAATGATGTTTTTTAAGAAATAATAATTTGCTTTGAACTAATGCCGAATATCTTTGATGTCTACTTTTTGGGGGGATTATCGAAAAAAAAAGGTCATTTAGTTTTAAAAAAATATAATTTTTAATGTTATTATGTTATGCTAATTTCTTTAAATTTATAAAACACGTACCAGTTTTAAAAAAAATCCTTCAGACTTACGTGAGATTTGAACGCAGGTATTGACATCGTAAAACCTACTGCCTTAATAATGTGTACTCTGCCTATTCATTTTTTTGTCAACCAATCACATGTTTCTATTTGCATGCGAACAGGCAAACTTCAAAATCATCATAGCTTTCTAATAGTATATAGATTACTAATTAAAAAAAATAGGATTTTCAATTTTAAATATAATTACTACGGTATCGTTTGGCCATATTGTCATCAAACTATAACTAATTTTGTTAATTTAAACTCATCTTACTATCTATTTAGAAGATGATTGGATGCAAATAACTTCCAAATCGTTCAATCTATTAATAGATGTGGATTTGCTAAAACTTTTTACAAGCAGAAATGACTGTATTCCTTTCAAATTTCGAAGGGCCACAAAGTAATTCATTTCTTCATTTAGACTATTAACAAAATATTAATGGCTGAATGAATAAACTGAAATGAATACGGGTGGATTTAATTTCTGACTAAAACTATTTGCATTTTTTAAAAAAGATTTCAATAAAGAATTAATTAATAGTAAATATAAGTAAAAACACTGTGTAAGTCACGTTGAGGCGAGAAACTCACACACATGCACAGACACACGGGAAGTGGTCACAGAATTGTATTAATATAGAGATTAATTTCTCTAACATTGCCTTTATCTGATCATGAACGTTAGGGGTTTTAGAACTTAAAAATATACCCCTTTTTTTTGTACCATTCACATATTTAACAGGAGCAGTGAAACCCTACTGAAACCTATTTCACTGTAAATAGTAAGTAACCGTATGGCATCAATCAGTTAAAATAACGGTGCTTGGGGACAGATGAAATTTTGATCTTCATTTTAGAAGAGTCAGTTGAAAGGGAAGATAACTCAAACTGTTTTTGTTGTTGTAGCCATAACGCATAAGGAAAAACAGAGAGTTAGTAAAAAAATAAATTTAAAAAAGGGTACTAATGCAGTTTACGGACCGGGCTGAAATAATAACGTTATAATTTAGAAAGCCATTCTTAACATGACTCGAATGCCCAGATACATGTATTTGGGGATTTTAATGCACATCACCGTGACTGGTTGGGATTCCCCAGCCTTACTGATGCAGCCGGCAACTCTACGTATAATTTCTCCTTAGCTCACTCCCTCTCTCAGACTGTCGATTTTCCGACCCGCATCCCTAAACGAGTATACAAGCAAGCCTCACTTCTAGACCTTTTCTTAACCTCAATGCCCGAGGCTTGTGTGACGAAAGCTCGTAGCCCACTCGGGAATGCTGATCACATTGTGCTAATGATTCATATCACCCTAAAAAATCGTCCAAAAGCTGATGAACCGTTGCTCAAAATAACAAGATACTACAAGCAGGCTGATTTTGAGTCAATCAGAGATCACATCAGCGACGTCCCATGGAGGGAAACCTTCTCACTCCCTGCTGACCAGTGTGCAAATGAATTAACTGAATAGGTCAAAGCAGGCATTGAAGCCTATGTCCTCATGTGAAAATTCTTCAGCAAGCCTCACTCTCCTCAATGGTTCACCTCAGAATGTGCAGCTGCCATTGCTGAGAGGCAGCAAGCATTCCATAAATTCGGCCGCTATAAGTCAGCTACTAATAGACAGAAATTTATAGAGTCAAGAAATAATTGTAAGGCCATGATAGGTGAAGCAAAAAGAAGGTATACTGAGTTAACAAAAAAACGCATTCAATCACAGAAACTAGGTACTCGCGATTTCTGGAAAATCTACAATAGTGTGGTGAATAATAGTCAATCAACGATTCCCCCACTATCAAACCACAATGATGTCGTTTGCATAGCAACTGATAAGGCTGAACTACTTGCCCAGCGTTTCGCCTCTAACTCCACTTTGGACTCTGATAACCACCCCCTCCCCAAATTTCCATTGCGGACCGAAGCCACACTTGATAACCTGGTCATCACCCCATCCCAGGTCAGAGACATCATAAAAAACCTTGACATCCAAAGCTTGTGGGCCTGATCTCATACCAGTAATAGTAATAAAGAAATGCTCTGCTGAACTAGGCCCTATCCTCTCCAAACTCTACAATAAATGCCTAGCTGAATCTTGCTTTCCCGATAGCTGGAAAATTGCCTCTGTGGTACCAGTCTACAAGAATTATGGGAATAGAACCGATCCTCAGAACTACTGCCCAATCAGTCTACTGCCGATCTTTGCTAAAATTTTTGAATCCTTAATCAATCTAGTGATAGTCCGGCACTTAGTTAATGCTAAACTTCTTTCTGACCGCAAGTATGGATTTAGACAAACACGATCTACTGCAGACATCCTAACGGTCATCTCTGAACGCATGTATCATAAACTCGACAAGGCAGGCGAAGCTAGGGAAGTAGCACTTGATATATCCAAGGCCTTTGACAAAGTATGGCATAAGGGGCTTCTCATGAAAATACGCTCATACAGCATTACTGGGCAATTACTTAATATAATTAGATCCTTCCTAAACAAAAGAAAGATCCAGGTTGTCCTCGATGGCCGTTCATCCAAGCAACATGACATAAATGCTGGTGTACCTCAGGAATCTATCCTTGAACCTTTGTTGTTCCTGATCTTCATAAACAATCTCCCTGATGACATAGAGTCTGAGATTGGTATGTTTGCTGACGACACCACGCTTTACTCTCATCATGTGGCCAAAACCGACGCGATCATATTCGAGGCAATGGCTGAATCCTTAGAAAATGACCTCCAAGCTGTAGTGGAATGGGGTAAAAAAGGGATTGTAACTTTTAATGCCGCAAAGACAGCTGCTTTCCTTCAATAACTACAAGAAACCTCTTCAACCACCGATTGTCATGGCAAATACCACTCTACCTGAGAGTTCAACATTCAAACTCCTTGACCTAACCTTCACAGGTAACATGAATTGGAAAAAATACATTGAAGACATTGCCAAGGCTGCAGCAAAGAAGGTGGGCTCCCTCTACCGTGCTAGTAAACTCCTCACACCTGACATTATCCTGTATCTCTACAAAGCCACCATCCGCCCATGCATGGAGTATTGTTGCCACATCTGGGCTGGTGCATCATCTACTAGTCTCTCCCTTCTTGACAAGGTCCATAAAAGAGTCGCCAACCTAATAGGTACCTCACTGTCAACCAAGCTCCAGCCCCTGTCCCATCGCCACAATGTAGCATCCTTGTGCTTGTTTTACAAATACTTCAATGGATTATGCTCCGATGAACTGGCTACTCTGGTGCCCCCTCGACGTAAATTCACTAGACCAACTCGACAATCAGCTAAATCCCATCCATTCACTGTGGAGGTCCCCAGATGCCGAAGAGCTTTCTACTCCACTAGCTTCTTTCCTCGTGCTGCTGGCCTCTGGAACTCCATCCCTGCCCCCTGTTTTCCCGACGGTACTGATATGCAGAAATTTAAAACTAATGTAAACAGACATCTTGCTGCGCAACTCCCAATTTAGGTTGACCCCCCCAAACCGTCTCCCTTTTTTCTCAGTAGCCCCTTACGTTTACAGTGGCGGCCTGCCTTGTTTGGGGGTGAACTATGTTAAAAAAACATTTTTTTTAAATCATTTAACTTGCAAGAAGAAGTGTCCATTTTGTAGGGTAGAGAAGGATTTCGTTTAGTAAGAAGAAAAAAGAGGTTAACCGTAGCTCGATTACATAGACAAACTCTTTTTCCCCATTTTAAATCAGTTTCATTCATACATTGCTCACCCAACAGACAGTAGGAGAACGGGTTTTTGCAACAAGTTAGGAAGAAACACCATAGCATGCGGAGCCGTTTACTATCTGACTGCTGAAAAGCAGGAAAACAGTGTACAAACAGTTTAGCATAATTGCCTCCATCGC
>OY744529.1:106650105-106690105 GCA_963556195.1 Sepiola atlantica
GTGGGGAAAGGCATCCAATCATATTCAAACTATCTCCATTTCTCATATTTCTCAGTACTAGGACTTATACCTGAGTTGGCTTCACCAGAGCATAACTAGACCTCTGCACACCACTGCTGGTCGGTCTGTAATTATGACTTGTTCTTCCACACCCAGCCCTCATGGAGAGGCAGGTAGATACTGCTGTTTGGTTTCTTCTCTCACTCAAGTGAGTTTTCTGTCCGTTCTATATCTTTTAGTAGGCGCACAAAATGGTTGGTTGAATTGGTTAAACATTCAAATCTCTTTCTGTAAATGTTTCATTCGTCATGTGAACTGTTCGCATGGACATGTTTATCCGAATTAAAAATGTTAATTTTTGGATTTTTATTTATACCTAATCTTCCACAAATCCCCTAAACTTAGGACGCAAGCAACTGTGATTGTTAGAGAATACAATTAATAGGTTAATATTTCAAATATTCTACATCTTATTCGTGATCACCAATTGATCCCAAGGACGTTAATACAGAACAAGAAACAAGATGGCAACCCAGGCATACTTCGCACATTGAACCCAGATAAAGCCACACAGACGATCATTGTGCGCTATTGCAACAGCCATTTACCATTGATTTCTCGCTAACAACAATCGTTGGTCTTCTCTGGAATTTGAATGACAATAAGTCTCTCCAATGTTCCAGTACTCTCCACACTCTTCCAGGTTGGTGCTCTCCCTTCTCGGTCTTTCCATCCTCTTTGACCATTCATGACCATTCTTTCATGTGTGTTTGTGTTTTTTTTGGGGGGGGAGGCTGATTATGAGATTTCTGGCAGTTTTAGTTCCCTTGGACTCGTGTAATGTTCTTTCTATTTGAACTTACTTCTAATGGTTGGTGTTCATTGGTTATGTAGGTTGGTTTCTGCATTCAAAGATTTTCCTTAATATTTCGGCTATTTCCATCAGTGATGTGCGGTGTCAATCCTCCCTTTGATTCCAATTGTTTCTAAAAAATTGTCCAGTATTTTTCAACTGTTTCAAGTGCTCCTACTAACATTGGTATTGCAGTAATTTTCTTCCTTTTCCATATTCCTTTCAGCTCTCGAGCAAGTTCCATGTATTTGCTTAGTTTTCTATGATCTGTGACATCGAATAGCATTTCTTTTTTGTATCATTTACATAAATGTACCGAAAGAGGATAAATTCACGTCGAAAAAGGGTTTGTGTTCTACGCATGGTTTGTTGAAGGAAGAAATAAAAGAAAAGGAAAAAATTCCTAGATACTGACTTCTTTAAATATCACTAAAAATGATGGTCATTTTTTTACTCTCCATGGTTGTTAAAACCAATAAAAAATCTTGTCTTTTCAATAAAAGCTATTTTAATGACTGCCAGCATCAAATTTTTGCATGTTAGTGAGTTCATTCTGTTATAATTATAAAGTTGAATTTTTGACACCTTTTCTTTTATTAATTTGCTTTTTGAACTTTTGACGTTTAATTTTTCAAATTGGACTTATGATTCTGGATTTGTGATTTGGGACTTTTGACATTGGACTTGTGATTTGGGATTTTTGACATTGGACTTGTGATTTTGGACTTTTGATTCTGGATCTTTTACATTGGACTTGTGATTCTGAACTTTTGACATTGAACTTGTGATTCTGGATTTTTGACATTGGACATGTGATTCTGGATTTTTGACATTAGACTTGTGATTCTGAACCTGTGATTCCGGAATTTTAACATTGGACTTGTGATTTTTGGACTTTTAACATTGGACTTGTGATTCTGGATTTTTGACTTCGCATTTTTGCCCTTTTGGATTTATTTATGACACAGACTTCTGTACTCAACTGGTGGCACACTTATTGTTTACAGACAAAATTGGTTTATATTTTTTCAATAAAGACAAAAGGTTTAACTCATTTATGGTAGTGAGTGCCAGAATAAGAACTTTCAGGAAACTTTAGGAACTGCTGTCTATATTTATGAAGAAATTGGTTTTGCATTAATTCCAGGAATCGGTGTATCTTCATGATCAAAAATAATTCTTTTGAACACATGCCAACTGATAATGTTGAAATTTGCACCAAGCCTACTTAAAGATTCCTATTTGTTTCAATGTTTTATGTTCGACTCATTCTCATGCTCTTCTAATATATGTTTGATTTCATTATATTCGCTAAAATAATGGTTTCAAAATGTTCCTCAAAATCTGATTTGTTAGGGATGGCTGGTTTTTCTTTTATATTCAGTTTTCTTTCTGTTTTTGCTTATATTTCTTATATGGCAATAATTTACCACTAAGACGTAGGGAAGGAGAATTATTTGATATACTTAGTATGAAACTTGCTAGGATATAATGTCATAAAATGAAGAAAAAAAAAGAAGAAAATATACCGATTTTTACTTAAGACAAGTGGATGCAAAAAAATACAAATAAGGAAAAGTGATGAAAATATTAGCTGAAAAATTGTGATGGATAAAGATGGAAAAAAATAGGAAAAAAACCCCAGTTCTCTTACAAGTATGGAAATATTGCCCCCATCCTCTAAAAACACTTAATCTAAGAAGGGATTTTAGTTCTTAAGTTCATTTCATTGTTTATTTATTTATTTATTGGATGTGTCCTCGAATCTCTTGGAAAGACTCAGGTTGTCATGCATTAGTTTGAAATTACATTTTCATTACTAAGTGCACAGAAGAAATGAACGCACCTTATTAGGCTCTGTCTGTCAGTCGTTCAATATCATGCTTAAGTTCAAAATAGCATTTTCGTTGGTCTGTCAAGTTTAAGTTAGAAGTAGCATTTTCTTTGGTCTGTCACACTTAATCTCCAAATCACTTTTTTGTTGATCATTTTCGTTGGTCAATCACTTAATTTTGAAAAAGTTTTTACAATTGAATGTCACACATAATTTAGAAACAGTATTTTCGTTGGTTTAGCATTTTCGTAGATCTTAACATTTTCGTTGGTTTTAGCATTTTCGTTGGTCTTAGCATTTTCGTTGGTCTTAGCATTTTCGTAGATCTTAGCATTTTCTTTGGTCTTAGCATTTTCGTAGATCTTAGCATTTTCTTTGGTCTTAGCATTTTCGTTGGTCTTAGCATTTTCGTTGGTCTTAGTATTTTCGTTAGTCTTAGTATTTTCGTTGGTCTTAGCATTTTCGTAGATCTTAGCATTTTCTTTGGTCTTACCATTTTCGTTGGTCTTAGCATTTTCGTTGGTCTTAGTATTTTCGTTAGTCTTAGTATTTTCGTTGGTCTTAGCATTTTCGTTGGTCTTAGCATTTTCGTTGGTCTTAGCATTTTCTTTGGTCTTAGCATTTTCGTTGGTCTTAGCATTTTCTTTGGTCTTAGCATTTTCGTTGGTCTTAGCATTTTCGTAGGTCTTAGCATTTTCGTTGGTCTTAGCATTTTCGTTGGTTTTAGCATTTTCTTTGGTCTTAGCATTTTCTTTGGTCTTAGCATTTTATTTGGTCTTAGCATTTTCTTTGGTCTTAGCATTTTCTTTAGTCTTAGCATTTTCGTAGATCTTAGCATTTTCGTAGGTCTTAGCATTTTCTTTGGTCTGCCTCACTTAAATAAATGAGATTTCCAGCATAGGCCATTCTTGAAGTCTATTAAGGGATAGAGCACTCTCGCGCCTCCCTTGATATATATATTTTTTTTTGAGGGGTGGGGGTACAGAAATATATATATATATATATATATATATATATATATATATATATTTTTTTTTGGGGGGGGGGGTACAGAAAAATTAGTACAACATTATCTGTACCAAAAAAAAAATATATTACGCTCTTAATTTTCATTCTCAATTAATCGAGTACTCTGCTAGGATTTTTCCTACTATATTACAAAAGAAGTTATATATATATATATATATATATATATATATATATATATATATATATATATATATATATATATAAATTTGGGAAAGTTCATTTTTTTTTAGCATCTTTTGAATTTTAACATAAAGATAGAGGCAAAATGCCTTCAAAGAAGCCATGTGTTAGATACAGATATTTTTATTAAATCAAAATAAAAATCAAATATTTTTTTTCTTCATCTTGACTTTTTTTATCTAATATTTCACTTGATAAAACAAGCCTCGACGGAGCTTAGACAAAAAAAAAAGGTATAAACCTTTTTTTTCGCAATAATCCTTCTTGGTCTTGTAGAAGTGTCTCGTCCGATGTTGTGGACTAACGGTGCAAATGTCTGTTTTAAATAGAACTTGATCGCGCATGGTCGCTGGTAGTTATAAATTTGGGAAAGTTAATTTTTTTTAAGCATCTAAAGATAGAGGCAAAATGCCTTCAAAGAAACCATGTGATAGATGCACATATTTTTATTAAATCAAAATAATATATATATATATATATATATATATATATATATATATATATATAAATAGATTTTCATGGGTGTTTCAAAAATGTTGTCAATTTCCTTATTCAAAAAGCGCTAACCTGCATCAAATATCGACCGGGCTCTACTTATTATAAGGTCTTTTGCAACTTGACATGTTTTTCTGCCTCTACCGTGATTCGACCCCTCGGGGTTAATATAATTAAAATGAGGAAAAAGAAGAAAAGAAAAAAAAACTATTGGACAGTCTCGCCTGACAAAGTTGTTTTACAATGAAAGCTTGCAAAAAAAATTAAATAAATGATTTTTTTTCATTTAAATTGCACTATGTGTCGGTTTTCAAATATCACTTAAATACATTTTGATGGGTGCTTTAAAGATGTTACTAATTTCCTTATATATATATATATATATATATATATATATATATATATATATATATATATGATTATTTTTATTTACACAGACATGTACAAAATCTGCGACACTGGCATGTCGATGTTATCGATCAACAGCTTTTATAAACTGAGATCTCATCAGGCAGAGTTAGAATCCGATCTTAACCTTAGATCATATTTGGAAAGAACCGTTGATCGATAACATCGACATGCCAGTGTCGCAGATTTTGTACATGTCTGTGTAAATAAAAATAATCATATATAAAAGCTCTATTTGATATTGAGCACTTTTTATAAACCCGGTTGAAATTCTTTGGATTACTACCCTGTGGATGTTTTACCCGGATTATTATATATATATATATATACCCGTAAAAAATGCATCAACCTACTTTCCAAACATTTAAACAAAATAAATTTCTCTTGTTCTCTCCCAATCAAAAGCATTATAGATATCATTAGGAACATAACTTCTCTTACTTTCTTTAAATACAACAATGACTATTATAGACAGAAATTCGGCTTACCTATGGGGAACCCCCTCAGTCCCGTGTTAGCGTGTCTATTTTTAGAATTCCTCGAAATTGGTCCTTTTTCTTACCGTATCCCTAAAAATGCTACCTATTTTAGATATATTGACGATATTTTAATTTTTCTACCTGATAGTCATAAAATAGAAACATTAGCACAAGCACTCAACAAAGTTGAACCTTCCATTAAGTTCACTTTCGAAAGTGAACAAAACAATTCTTTAGCTTTCCTTGATATTCTCATCCTCAAAAACAATAACAGCCTTTCATTTCAAGTCCATCGCAAACCAACCAACAAAAATGATTACTTACATTATTATTCACATCATAATAACTATATAAAAAACAGTATGATAATCGGTTTTTATCTCAGAGCTCTGCGTATTTGCAGCTCTGAACATCTCTCTCAGGAATATAATAAAATAGAATCCTCTCTCACTACTTTAAAATATCCCAAACATGTCATTCTTTCCGCTAAAAAGAAAGCTTTTCAAATACATCTAAAAAAGATCAAAAATACTCATACACCTCCTAATACTACACAACCCATATCAAGGAATGTTTTCCTTCCTACCAACTCCCGTAACACACATCTCTTTTCTTCGCTTTCCCAACATAGTTTCAGAATTATCCAAGCTACCTCACTCACGATCAAAAACATTTTACAAAGGCATAAAACAAAAATAAAGTCCATTCATCACCCACTACAGCTGGAATTTACACTATTCCTTGCGCCAACTGTGGCAAAATATATTTCGGCGAGACACAACGTCCGTTACAGAAACGAATATATGAACATAATCGTGCCATAAAAAACGGCGATACCTCTAATGCACTATGCACTCATATGATCTCTTCCGGCCACCACTTCAATACCCATAAGGCAATCTCTATCAAACATATTCATGACACCAAACTTCGACGTCTTACAGAATCCTGTCTGATCCTATGTCATAAGAACACCATTGCCCAAAGACAAGGTTTCTTTAATATTTCCTTTCCTTCGGCTAGATCGATTCTATACGAGATGAATCTTAATGAATATGACTCTGGCTAACTTTTAACCCTTGTCCCTCTTCTTCCCCCATCTCCTCCTCCCCTGCTTCCTCTTCCTCCCCTGTTTCGTCCCTCGATGTTAACTGCTCCAATTACTACTAATCCTTGTAGACTTTTGACGTTCCCAGTCCGAATTCTATCAGCAGGCGATATCTTAGCACTGATTTTTTCTCTCTCTCTCTTTTTCTTCTTTAATAGTTCTCGACAGCAAAATGTCGATTTACCCTTTCTCACGTTTACTCTTTTTACTCTTGCTTTCTCTTCTTCTTTTCTTCTTTTTCAACTGACGTTATAAAGACACTGGTTGATCGGTCTCTCTTTATTCTTCTTCCTCTTCTTCATCTTCTTTTTCTTTCTCTTTTCATAACATTCCTCGCATTCCTTTTTTCTCCCCCCTTTTGTTGTTCTCTGCACGTGACATTTTCTTCCAATCGCATTCTCTGTATAAATTTGAAAATTTTTCCGTTTTGAAATAAAGTTTATTATCCGATAGAAAATGGCCGTATCTACGACCGAAATATCTCGGTGGAACTTTACAACATGAGTTTTTGAGTTTATTTTTGTTAGTTGTTGAATTGCTTATTCTTTATTCCATTTTTATTTCTACATATATATATATATATATATATGGGGTAAGTCTGAGGTGGTTGTCTCGCTTGCTATTTACTTTCTCACTTCCCCACTTGAAATGGTTTCGCCCAGAGGCTAGAAAAAGACACATGTTTTACTCACTAACTTTTGTATGATGGGATGGAAGTACACACACACATACACACGCTTATATATATATATAACTTCCAACCTCTGTATATCTCACTTATCTCTTTGAAATCCAACTTCAAAGTGAACCTCCAAAACAACAAATCAACCCTCTTTTATCTCCAACCAGGAGCATCTCATTTACATATCAGGTGGTCACATTGCAGGCATATAAAGAGACAAGGCAGCCATTTTTGTTTCTTTCTTCTTCATTCATTTACTTCCACGACCGACCCATTGAACTATGCACACATGCTAGTTAGGTAAGTCCCGCGTTTCCCTACAATATATATATATATATATATATATATATATATATATATATATATATATATATATATATATATATATACACACACATCAGTCTTTATTATAGAGTGGATGATTTTTCATGGAAAGCCACTATACATCCCCACTATACACTATACAGAGAGCCACTATACATCCCCACCTTATACCCAGGATTAGTCAAAGCCGCAAACATATACCTGCGTGTTCTTGTGTTTTCTGCTATCTGTTTTTCATATCCTATTATGTGTTCACCTCCATCTTCTAACCCTATTATATATTCCTCCTCACGCGCGTGATAATTACGCAGATAAAACTAGAGTCAAATTTGGGTTCCTCCAAAACATCCGATATTCATATCTGCTCGCTATGGCCACAATCTTTCAGTTTTTGACTGTTTTATCAAGAAGGGCTAAAAAGAAATATTATATGAAAAAGATTTCTTTTAATCCATTTTAGCAGGTTTAATTTTGTGTCGGTGGCAAAAAAATGAAAACACAAGCAGAATCAAGCAAAATTTCAAAATTATGCAGAAAGTCAAATAATTACGTGATTTTATTAATTCTTTTTATTAATTCTTTTTATTAATTCTTTTTATAGATTCATTAAAAAAATCACCTTTGACCCTTACCTGGGTTAGACAAGAAGTCGGAGAGGATAGCATGACATGCCTTAGAAAAAAAAGTACTATTAAACCTGATCTTTCTTCAATCAGACACCTCATCCCATCTGTAACTTTTAAATGCTAGAAGGGTCAATCGTACCAAAGAAATGAAAGACTTGATCACCACTTCATGTTACTAAATACTAGTTTTGGGGTACTAATTCTGAAACTAGCAGCTACTCAAAACTGAAATTGGTGCGAGTATACTGGTTGCGTATCCTCGTCGAAGCCAAGGTGATTGGAAAAACTCTGGTATATTCCCAACAAAAGTTGGTCTTTGTGGTGGGTGTCGGTGCATAGAGCCAGTGAATAATTCTACTTTTTTTTAGGAAAAAACAAATCTTTAAGAAACCTAAAAGAGCAGGTGAAGCGATCTTTAGCCTTAATAGGCAATTATCTAGAAATGATGTTTCGATAAAAACACTGGTCCCCCATCACTTCACCGGGTTGGCACCAGGAAAATTCGTTGGCCTATAAAAATCTTGCCTCAATTAAAGAAATGACTTCCAAAGAAAACTGGTCGCATTCTATCAGAAAACATCTTTTGAATACTGGGTTTCCAAAGAAAACTGGTCACATTCTATCATGAAACATCTTTTGAATACTGGGTTTCCAAAGAAAACTGGTCGCATTCTATCATGAAACATCTTTTGAATACTGGGTTTCCAAAGAAAACTGGTCGCATTCTATCATGAAACATCTTTTGAATACTGGGTTTCCATGGAACCAAGAAAATCTAGAAGGTGCAGAAGCCGTATCTGGTTCAGCTATAAGAATTTAGAAAGAAATGGTACGGGAAGAAGTAAGATGAAGAAAGGCTTACCTTTTTTCATCTTACATCTTCCACTAGTCCCATTTCTACCTGTACCTTATCTAACTGATCTTCATTACTCATCTCAAGGTAGGGGTCAAGCGCATCTCCATGCCGAAAAAGTAGAATGAAACTAGCAAGATCTTGTACTTTTTGGAGCTAAGCCACCAAATTCATTTTCTTCTCCACATTTTTGCTCAATCTCATAATTCCTGACTCCATAATCTCCTCTTTATGCTGAAATAGCTTGTAATTGTCAGATCGGGTGGATAAGAATTATTCCAATAATAATGTTCAACTTTCTACTGACATGCTCCCACTCTCCTCAACGAAAATTCAAACTGTCCTCCAACAAGAAAACCACCGTTTTGATATATAGTTTATATCCCAAACGAGAATTCCCATTCGTAAATATAGTCGGGGAATAAAGAAAATAGAATATCAAAAGATACTTAAGTTGCAAGTATCTTCAACCTGGTTCTCTTCACTTGACCTCAATCATTGGCGCCACGTCATCTTCTCTCCCACGATTAGGTAAGCAATATCTAATTTTCCTTTATACTTTAAACCACAGGAATTTATTTTTTTTTTTTTATCAATATTCTGTGCCATAGAGCGGCACTGAAGGAAAATCGGATTAAAGATCAATCATTTTAAGACAAAGACACCAGTCGCATTTCATGGTATGAAAATTGTAACAAGCTTCAAGTACCTAAAACCAATTTTTTTTTCATCTTATGAAGACTTTTTTTTACTATTCGGGGGCATCACTTATCAAGGCCAAAAGCCACTTGAGGATAATTCTTAATGAAATTGATTGAGGAACACTATGGGAGTACTAACATTGATCAATGGTATGAACCGAGTTTGATTACTTTTGGGGTGGTCCATGACAAGACTTTGTTGACATTGGATTTGAAGACGACGAAGATGTAATCAACAGAGAAGCAGTCTCATGGTAATGTGTTCCACAGGTGGGAATCCCTTGCAAAGAAGTGCTGCCCATGGAAATTCCACGTGATGCTAGTGAGAAAGGAAAGTTTTTTTTTTGTTGTTGTGGCGTCGCATGGCCAAGTGTGCGATAGATTCTGGAAACTGAATAAAGTATGGAGGTCAAGAAACATAGACTACAATTTGCATCTCTTTGACTTACTGATTCTCTCCGAACTGCTCAACGTTCACTGAATTGAAAAATATTGTTCGTACTGATTGACATTCAGAAAGCATTTGATTTTTATAGTTTGGGAAGTGTGCAAATAACTTTGATGACTAACAAATTCCATGATTTTGATATTCTAATCTTTCTTTAACAACACTTATGGCCGCCATTGCAAAAGCAGTGAATCATCAATTAGAATTCGCTTGCTATCAACCAATACACAGTTATTTGTTTGTTGCTGGTCATAACATTCACTCCACTTTAGTTGCTATAACATCTACAATAATTTCAAATGAGCCTATTCCATATTCTTCATATTCTTCTTCTTCTTCTTCTTCTTCTTCTTCTTCTTGAGATGTATGATTGGTGTTATGGATACCATCACAGACTATGGAATCAGCTATGCCAAGTTTACATCTTACCTACCGAAGATCTATTGTGTTCAATTACATACTATCACACTTGAAAAAAGTATGACTCCCTCCCCCCTCAGCTATGGATAAAATAATAACAGGTTCAATTTATCCCATGCGATGAATTGTTTACAATAAATGATATGTTCTCACATTACATAACCTGAAAGGGATGAGTTGCCGTCAAATAGAAAGCCTTCTTCTTCTTCTTCTTCTTCTTCTTCTTCTTCTTCTTCTTCTTCTTCTTCTTCTTCTTATTATTATTATTATTATTATTATTATTATGATTATTATTATTATTTCATACTTACTAAGAGTTCTGGTTAGATATTGAGAGGGTATATCCCCTAGTATATAATTTAGTTAGTTGAGAATAACAGGAAATAGAAATCGCTAAGGGGTTAACCGAGTTCAACTTGATGATCCAATAATAGGAAATAATAACGGACAATTTTTTGAAAAGTAGACGTTGTTTATTATTTCCCAGTGTTGATAGGGGGGGGGTGTCAGTACTAAAGTGTTAAGGGAAAAGATTTTCCTACCACCTATATGGAGTATGTTTTTATGAGAGTTGAAGATGGTGTGCCAAAAGTAATATTATGCTGTGGAGATGTACTAAAAACGGATATGACGTCACATGGCTCAAAGAGAGAGGGTGATAGAAAAGAGAGTCCGTTTGGAAGCAGACGAGACGTTCGGTCATGGAATGACATGGATCAACAAGATATAACTATTCAGTGATTTCAATCTCTCTCTCTCTCTCTCTCTCTCTCTCTCTCTCTCTCTCTCTCTCTTTCCCTCCACTCCGCCGACTGGTCAGTGATTTCGAATGGAGATCATGTTGAATAAATGTCTTGCTGTTTTCCATCATTTTGTATGAATAAGAAGCTTTGATTACGAGACAGTGTTTCCTCAGTCTAGAAGGATCACGCCATAAGGCATGTACAAGAGGAACGACCGGCAATCAAGGTATGAAAACCAATTTGTGAATTCTAATGATTACGGCAACTTGGTTGTTGCATGTATGACATAAGGTCAAGGATGTAACATTCTCAAATGATTGTTCACTGGTAAAAGCAGGTGGTGTTCCCTGGAGTCTGAGTGATAACAAGTCTCTCCAGATTTCCAGTACTCTTTGTTTCTTTCGATACCCATTTCAAATCAGTTTGGCTTTCTCTGGAATTTGAATGGCAATAAGCCTATTTAGGATTTCAAGTGGAGGTCTGGATGGTGCTCTTTTTCATAGGTCTTTCCATCCTCTTTGATTCTTCATGATTATTTTGCATGGTATCAACCAATGCTTGGCAGGGTGGAGGGGGGGGGGGTCAGATTATGAGATTTCTTCCTCCCTCCGCCTTGTCAGTTTCAGTTTCCTTGGATTTGTGTAATTTTTAAAATATATTTTGTTCTATCTCCATTTCAACTTACCTGAGGTTGGGGTTACGGTTAGGATCAGTATTACCTGATTATGTAGGTTGGTTTGCACACTCAAGAATTTAAAAAATATTTTAGCCGTTTTCATTAGTGGCGTGTATTGTATGAAGTCAATCTTCCCCTTGATTGCAATTTCTCTTTTTTTACCAGGTGTTTCAAAGCTGTTCCTACTGTGCCTATAATTATTGCTATTATAGTAATTTTCTTCGGCATTCTGGCAAGTTCAATGTATTTGTTTAATTCTTTTACTGCCTTGATCTTCAACCGGTTACCTGCTTGGATGGCGAACATCTACAATTTGGTAGGTTTTTTTTCCTTCTTGTTGATTATTATCATGTCTGGTCTCGTTGCTTGGATGAGTTTATACATTTGTACTTCCATCTCTCAGAGGATTTTATAATTTTTATTTTCCATTACTTTCCGGTTTGTGTCTGTACCATTTTGCCTTCAGGAGAGGATAACCAGTTTGTGTGCAAGAAGTGTAAGACAATGGAGACGGATGAGAACTCAGATGTGGAGAAAGTATATCTGTATGGAAAAGCTATTACGGTCGTCCAGAAGTTTTGTTACCTTGGAGCACAGGGTGGAGCAGGTGCTAATGTGATTGCAAAGGTTAGGAGTGAATGGACTAAGTTAGTAACTAGCAGAGCATTACCATTGTATTAAAGTGAAACCTGGCCAGTAAAAGTTGAGGACATGCGTTGCATGGAGAGAAATGATATGAGACTGATACGATGGATGTGAGTCTTAAAGATAGGCTTAGATCTTATGACCTCAGAGGAAGATTAAATCCGGACTATATAGGGAGATGTGTGCAGAACAGGAGACTTTGGTAGTATGATCACATTAAAAGAATGGACGAGAGTTCTTGGGTTAGAAAATGTAGAGCAGTTGAGGTAGCAGGTTCGATTCACAGGGGACGGCCAATAAAAACATGGGAGGAATTAATAAGAACTGACTTGAGAGAAAGAGGGATGAATAAAGACTTGGCCAGAGATAGGTTAATTTGGAAGTCAATTTCTAAAAGCCGTCAAATGCATGCCAGCATGAAACCGATGATGATGATGATGATGATGATGATGATGATGATGATGTTCCAAGTTCTATTCGTTTGTATAGTTTCAAGTGGACTGCTTTCCCAACGTAATCATGTCTGTTTCTGTATTCCTTATCGGCTTGTTTGTGTAATTCGCTTATGTGATTTACCATTTCGTCTCATTGTCCTGGGTCTTGTCTCTCTTGACGTTTTTGTAGTTCGTTCTAATTGCGTTGTTTTGTCTGGCTATCAGTAGTGATTCCGTTTCTGTTTATATGTCCTTTCAACAGCCAATAGTCATGTCCAATATGTTTTTTATGTGTTATTTCTTTGCTCAATTTTATAAATCGTACATGAAGTTGCTCCTCATCCTACTTTTCTTCACTCGTTTTTTTCCTGTTTCACTGCTCTCCATATTTTTCACTTTTAGTGACAGTAATCAGCCTCTCTGTATTATTTTCTAGTCCATTAATTGCATTATTATTATCATTATTATTATTATTATTATTATTATTATTATTATTATTATTATTATTATTATTATTATTATTATTATTATCATTTTTATTATTATCATTTTTATTATTATTATTATTATCATTATTATTATTATTATTATTATCATTATTATCATTATTATTATTATCATTATTATTATTATTATTATTATTATTATCATTATTATTATTTTTATTATTATTATTATCATTTTTATCATTATTATTATTATTATTATCATTTTTATTATTATTATTATTATTATTATTATTATTATTATCATCATTATTATTATTATTATTATTATTATCATCATCATCATCATTATTATTATTATTATTATTATTATTATTATTATTATTATTATCATTTTTATTATTATTATTATTATTATTATTATTATTTTTATTATTATTATTATTATCATTTTTATTATTATTATTATTATTATTATTATTATTATTATTATTATTATTATTATTATTATTATTATTATTATGTTGGTTAATGGCCTTATGGGAATGGACGTATCTGTTGGGAATCGTTGGTTTGACTTGCGCGAATTAACGCGGGTACAGTCGAATGCAGATTAGGGCCTGTTCTCACAGTCAGAGCTACCCTCTGTAACGTCGCGGGCTTTGAGTGAGAAACAGAGATCCGTGACGTCACTCGTTCTCGTGAGAAGCAAGTTTTCGTCAGTCTGATTCGGAAGGCGAACCGAGCAGGACGTGCGATTCACGATGTAAAAATAAGGGATATTTCCCTTAAGGGAATACAAGCGTGAGAAATCCTTCCCCCCCTCTGTATGAATGGTTAAGAAAACATTGTTAACTAACTACGATAAAGTAGTGATTTGCTCTCTCCCTCTCTCTCTCTCGACGTAGCGAATGACTCCCAGTTGAAATAACAACGCTTGTAATAAAATGAATTAAATTTAAAGAAGAGTTTGTCTTCGGAGTGCGTCATGAGGCTTTTGTTGCAGACACGGACGGCGTGGTTCACGGCAGGAAGGAAAGAACAAAGAATTCATCCACTAGACGACACGACCACCCTCTACACGACGAGGGAGAAAAGCAAGGTATGCAACAATTATTATTATTATTATTATTATTATTATTATTATTATTATTATGTACTCACTAGGAGTTCTCACACACGTCATCAGTGATTGCTTACCGACAACCAGTGGTATTCCCTGGAGTCTGAGTAACAACAAGTCTCCCCAGATTTCCAGTATTCTCCACCTCTTTTCGATAGCCACCACAAATAAACTTGCAGTATCACAACAGCCGTTTACCATTTATTTCTCGCTGGTAAGGACCATTGGTCTTCTCTGGGATTTGGGTGGCAATAAGCCTCCCCAAGGTCCCAGTAGTCTCTGCACTTCCAGTGGAGGTCTGATTTGTTCTGTCCCTCCTCGGTTTTCTCATCCTCTTTGACCCTATGCAAATATTTTGTGTGGTGTCAGCCTAGGCTGGTACCATTTAAAAAATTATTTTTTTTTAAAATTTATTTAAAAACAAAAATTGGGGGGGGGGCGGGGAGTTGATGGTGTTTCTTGCTATTTCTGTTCATTGGTTCATTTTTGTGTCGTGTCAGTTGAGGCCGGTGTAATTTATGGGGGGGGGGAGCTTATAAACTGATGTTTCTTGCATTTTCTGCTTCTTTATTTGTCATGTGTTCTTTCGGTGGTTTTGTTTTCTTCCTGTAGTAGATTCCGTGTGACCCTTCGTAGCTTATGCGGGTTGGTTTCCGCATTCAATGTTTTTTCTAAGATTGTAGCTGTTTTGATCATTGCCGTCATTTGTATAGTTCCAATGATCCCTTTGATTCCAATTTCTCCCAGTCTTTTTTCCAGGTTTTTGGGGATTTTTCCTAGTGTTCCTACGATTATACTGACTTTTTTCATGCTCCATATTCCTTTCAGTTCTCTGGCTAGTTCCGTGTATTTGCTTTGTTTTTTTGTTACTTTAGTTTTCACTCTGTGGTCTGCTGGAACGGCGAAGTTTAAGATTTTGCAAGATTTTTCCTTCTTGTTGATTATTATAACATCCGGTCTTCTTGCTTGTATGAGTTTGTCTGTTTGTATATCCATATTCCAGATGATTTTGTGCTTTTCGTTTCCCAGTACTGTTTCTGATTTATGTTTGTACCATTTGTCTGCGTATTCGAAATTCAATTGTTTGCACAGTTCCTGGTGTACTGCTTTCTCCACACATTCCTTTCTTTTTGGGCTAGTTTTCTACATTCACTTATTATATGATTTACTGTTTCGTCTCTTTGTCCACACAGTCTGCATTTACTGCTTTCCTGGGTTTTATCTATTTTAGCTTTAATGTAGTTTGTCCTAATTGCATTTTCTGTGCAGCCATCAGTAAAGATTCCGTTTTTCTGTTCAAATGTCCTTTTCTTAGCCATGCCCAGCTATTTTCGTTGGTTTCTTCTCTTGTCAGTCTTCTGAAGTGTCCATGTAGTTTTTTTTCTTCACACTTTTCTTTTCTTGCTGTTTTGTTTCTGCTTTCGGTGTTTCCCGAGTTGTTCGTTGGAACTTTGTCTCTTGCTGCGGTGATCAGCCTTTCTGTGTTCTGTTTTATGTATTTCTCCAGCTCTTTTTTAGTGTCGTCCACACAGTTTTCTATACTTACCAGTCCTCTTCCCCCTTCGTTTCTCTTCACGTAGAGTCTGTCTGTATCGTCTTTTGGATGTAGTGCATTGTGCATGGTCATTAATTTTCTAGTCCTCTGGTCAAGGTGCCTGAGTTCCTCTTTGGTCAAGCCTATGAATGGTTCAGAGTATCTTATTAGTGATACTGCCCAGGTGTTTATTCCTGTTACTAGATTCCTGCTATATAATTTCGTTTCTAAGAGTTTTCTTGTTCTTCGTAAATATTCTTTTCCAATTTTCTCTTTCATTTCTGTAGATTTGATGGTGTCTGCTTCCAGAACTCCAAGATATTTGTAGCTATCCTGTTCGCCTAGCGCCCTCATTTCCTCTTGGTTGGGGAGTTCCATGCCCTCTGTTGTCTCCAGTTTTCCTTTTTTATTTATAGTAGTGCACACTTTTCTATTTCGAATTCCATTTTGATGTCCTGGCTGAAGATTCTGGTCGTATTTATCAGCTTTTCCAGTTCCTTTTTGCTTTTTGCAAATAGTTTTAGGTCATTCATGTACATCAGGTGGTTTACTCTTAGTTCTGTGTCTGTAAACTTGTATCCGGCATCACATTTTCTGAGTATGTAGTTGAGTGGCATCATAGCTATTATAAACAGTAGTGGTGATAGGGAGTCTCCTTGGAAGATGCCTCTCTGTATCTTTATCTCAGCCAGGTGTTGTCCTCCGGCTGTCAGTTCCAGTCTCCATATTTCCATTGCTTTCTTAATAAGATTAATCATCCTTTCGGGTGTTTTGTATATTTTCAAACATTCAATTATCCATGCTTGAGGGATTCTGTCGTAAGCTTTTTTGTAGTCAATTCATGCCATGGATATGTTCTTTTTACTGTTTTTTTTTAAATCTCTTTCAGGATCTTTTGATCGATGTATAGGAGGTCATGCGTCCCTCTTTTACCTTTTACAGCATCCTTTTTGTTCTTCGGGGAGTAGTCCACGTTTGCTTAGGGACTGATAGATTTGTTCTCTAAGTTGTGCCGTCAGGATTTTCCACATTGTTGGTAAACAGGTTATTGGTCTGTAGTTGCTTGGGGGTCGTTCCTTTTTTGGCATCTTTTTGTATAAGCGTTGTCCTTTTTTTGGTCATCCACATTGGTATGTCTTTTTTGTGGATACATCCTCTCAGTTTCTGCGCTAGTCTTTTATGTAGAGTTGTGAATTTTTAAAAACCAATATGCATGTATTCCATCATGGCCTGGTGCTTTCCAGTTTGCCATTTTCCTTAGGGTGTCCTTAATGGCTTCTTTAGTGATCTCTGTTTCTATTCCTTCTTCTATTTCTTGTAGTTCATTTTTCATGTTTTTCAACCATTTGGCATTTTTGTTGAGTGTTTTAGGATTTTCCCATATCTTGCTCCAAAAGTGTTTTGTCTCTGTCTGGTCAGGTTGTTCTGATGTTATTCGTTCTCCGTTTACGTTTTTGTAAAACTGGCTTTCATTGTTTTAATTTTGAAATTTTGAAATTTTGAATTCAAATTTTAAATTTAATTTCTGAATTTTTTATTTTTATAAATTTAATTCTTAACCTCACATATCTTTCTTTAATACATAATTTAGACGAAACTAATTTAACCACTTCAAAACAAATAATGCCTCAGATAAAAACAGCAGTTAGCAAATACTGACTCACAGGATTTGTAAAAATATTTTTTAATTTTAAATCTTTACTTTGATATTTTACTCCCTTTTTGGGGGCTTTATTAAGCTTTTTAATCTCACATATCTTTCTCTAACAGAAAATTTAGACGCTACTTATTTAACACTTCAAAGCCAATAACGTTTATATGAGACCCGCCATTTTCTCAACCAAGTGACAACAAAAATGAAGATAGTTGGTAAGTTAACACCTTCTGAGCTTGAAACCGATGGTACTGATGTTGTACCGATTTTCTGTACCAAATAATAAATAAATATTACGCTCTTAATTTTGATTTTCTCAATTTATTGAGAACTCTGCTGGGATTTTACAAAAGAAGTTATATATATATATATAAATTAATCCAGATAAAGTAGACATCCACAGGAAAAAAATCCACAGAATTTCAATTAAGCTTATAAAAATTGCTTAGTCTTATCTTTCACTCATATTAGGAAAAAATGAAAAGAAGGGAAAAAAGAAAAAGCAAATTCAAAGTCGGGAGGTCACATGGTAAAATTAAAAAAAAACTGGAAGAAAAAAAACGTTTGTAAGCTGAGGTGATTTTGTGAGCTTATTTTCACAGTAGCAAGGCTACCTGGGTTTGCTATGGGACATGGATAGCAAAGCAGAAGAGTGTTAAAAATGTGGATGACATATATGCCTAAAATAAAGCAAACTGAAGTCTGATAGATCAAGGAAAATTCTATTTCCAATCTGTTGCTGAAGCTGCTGGGAAAATGGCTGGATCATTCTATTACTCCATAAGCATATCTATTTAGTTCCTCTACAGGAGGTTAGACACAAGGACAAGTGGGTGTTTGAAAAGTCAGTGCACTAGTTGAAGTGTACTCTGGCCTAAAGAAAAGGTATTTTTATTCGGCTTATATATATATATATATATATATATATATATATATATATATATATATATATATATATATATATATATATATATATATATATATATATATATAAGAGTGATAAACATGTTCGAATGTCCAAATTTATTTCAAAAATAAATTTGAAATAAATTTGGACATTCGAACATGTTTATCACTCTTATTTCTTCTATCTTTATAATTGCTCTATCTCGTATATTGAGCTTAACCTTTTCACTATAGGTCCTATTTACTAAAAGTTTACTTTTGGTTATATATATATATATATATATATATATATATATATATATATATATATATATATATATATATATATATATATCGTCAACAGTTGTGTCCATCTCGCCTTTTCGACCACTCTGTCATATTTTTTTATCTGTTTCTTTTGATAATGAGAGGTTCCACTCTCGAAAATTAAAGTTTAAAGTTTACTCCTTTTCCGGACCTTTTAAATTGCTTGACAGTAAACTTTTTTCTATTTACTGTTCTGGTATTTAAACCGTGAAATATTAATAAATTGATTTGAGATTCCATTCATATTTTCTCTTCTCATTTATTTTTGTTCATCTGTTCCACCTTCCGGTACCTATATCGCATTGCTCCTGCCTCGGATTACGAACTTACATTTCTATTTACCAGCAATGCTTCAAGCAAACTACAATTTCCTTATATATATATATATATATATATATATATATATATATATATATATATATATATATATATATATATATAGTCTAAAGAAGCTTTAAGACTTTAAAAAAAAAAAAAAAAAAAGGTAAAATGCAGTTTAAATTCCCAGAGTAACTTACTAAATCCAAGATATTGCAGACTTAACATTCGTTAGAAAATTCATAGATAAAAAAATATATATATATATATATATATATATATATATATTATAATATAAAATGAAGTAATAAAATAAGGTGTCAATCAAATTTTATTAGAATTCAAAGTTCAAGCAAAGTATCCTTAAGGATACTTTGCTTGAACTTTGAATTCTAATAAAATTTGATTGACACCTTATTTTATTACTTCATTTTATATTATAATATTAATGCTCTATCCAGTATATTGAGCTTCAGTTTTTTATCCGGATGTTTCACTAATTATAAGATATTAGTTGACGCTTATATCTTTTGTTGGATTGCTTCATATATATATATATATATATATATATATATATATATATATATATATATATATATATATATATATATATATATATATAAGTAAATACAATAAAAATAAAATAAAATAAAAAAGGGGGGTTTAAGTATCTAACAGTGAAACAAAAACAGGAGACCTTAAGCGTCTAATATTAACACGGGGATCATCAGCTGTTTACCATGTAACTGTTTCGGAGATTTAAAAACAGGACAGTTATAATATTCATGGCTCTCCAATGGTACTGATAATACTACCATTTCCCCAATAATCAAGTGTCGAAATAATTCAGCTTAAAATTTCACTAATATATACATAAATAAATAATAATAATAATAATAATAATAAAATAATAATAATAAAATAATAATAATATTAAGACTACCGTATGATATGGTAATTTGCATATCAAATAACATTAATTATAACAATAAAAAATAAATTAAAAAAAAAAAAAAAAATGATAAAAATTATAATAATAATACTATCTAAACACTAAACCCAAGAACCATTCTGCAATATGGTAGCTAGCAATAAAATTATATAGTAATATATATATACAGGGTGGGCCAAAATAAGGGTCCTATCTTTAAATTTGAATAACTTGAATTTGAATAACTTCCACAAAATAAAAGTTAAACTCACCAAACTTTATGTGTGTGTAGACTGACCCTTCCGAGATTTTTTGAAATAAACAAAACAAATTTTAGCCGAAAAACACTTCTTAAAACTTACAAAAACTAAAGTATTGTTTTTTACACTGTTTTGAGTTTTTTAAGCAAAAATAATGTTTTCTAAATGAGGGTACGTTCCTTAGGGCTAATACGGCTCATGCTTGCTTCGGAAGGGGTCCTTTACTTATTCTAAGAAAATTTTTTTAAAAAAATCAATAAATAAAAAAGTTATGAATTTTTAAAAATAGGACCCTTATTTTTGCCCACCCTGTATATATATATATATATATATATATATATATATATATATATATATATATATATATATATATATATATATATATATATAGTAATCCAACGAATCCGGAGAATCTTTACTTTGTTTATATAATAGTGCTCAATACCAAACAGAGCTATATATAATAAAAGTTTTATTCATACAAAGATTTGGCGGCTACACATCAAAATATATTTTAATCACGTCAAAGCTGAATGAAAAACCCTTTTCCTTTTACCCAAGAGAGATCTATGCCACATACGACAATGTTCAGGATTCTTCAGTTCAGAAATCCAAAGTGATAATACTATGGTTTTCTCATAAATTCAGAAATAAAAAAAAATATAGAAAATGTTAAATCAGAGATTTTTTATTTTTTATTATAAAATTTTTATCTTCCTATTTTTTTTATGGAGAAGTGAATTAAATTCAGATTTATGTTCTTCACTGAGGACATTTTATCGACGCTAAAGAAATATATTCCCAATTTCAAGTGCCATTAAGAGCGGACTCTTTCATGTCAGCCATTTTAGCAACTTATGGCTTGTTGAATGGCAGAGCGCTATTTTCTTTTTCATGTAAAGCATTACATTAATGAAGATATGTGCTTATTTAATTGTCGTCTGCTTTTATAGTCATTACAACGTGACCTTGAAAGGTGTTTTATACAATTTATTAGAGTTACAAAGATTGGCTTATTAAAAAAAACCTGGATATTTCTAAGATGCGTCCATTCAATCTGCACATTTAATGATAAACAATAATCATATTTCGAACTTATACGTGACATACCTACCAACAACAGATAGAAAAAAAACCTGTAAAAGATATGTACTAGCCAAGGACAATAAATTAGACAGTAGACACTATTGTAATTCAGTAGGGTTTTGTTGCTCGGTCATTTTCCCTTTTCCTTTCCACTCAAGCTGTTGAACCAATGCTTTATTTTAGTCATATATGTTATACACACGTTTGTGTTCAAAATTATGGCAGGGGAAGGAAATGGGGATATATATGTACGGGTGTTCATGCATATTAAATATAAATGAATAGAAATTGATTCGAGAGAGTAGAATGGTCACCAGCTAACAAGTGCTAACTAGAAAGATAACCATAAACGAGGGCTAAATATGTGTCAGTGTGAATATGCGTGTGTGAGTAATATACGTATGTGCACATCAGACTGTGTAAGTATGCGTAAGTTTACTTTTTTCTGTTAGTGCATGTGAGTGCATGTGAGTGGGTAACGATTCGTTTCTGTTCGCCTGACCACTTGTTGTTTGTAGATGTGCGTGAGATGAGGAAAAGCTTGTACGTGAGTTTTTTTAAGGGTTCTTTTCTTTTTGCCTCCTCACCGGCCAAGGGTTGAGCATACATTCTTGCATCCTTTCTCAATGTCTGCAGGCTGGGATCTCTTTTTCCTGGTTATTTCTACGTTCTTATACGGGTTTCCAAGTTCACATCGACTTGTTAGATTTAGGGTCCAAAACGATTTTGATTGGTGGACAAAACACGTTCCTCTGAAAACTCTTTATTTATATTTGCTTTTGGAAGTGAAGATGACAGTGTATCGAAATGAACGAGACAGAAAGAGGGTGGCTATTCAAGCCTGTCGCTCTTTGGTATTGACTCGAATCGCATCTATACTCATTCACCACTAACTCTTCTGTTTTGTTATTGATGCTCCCGGGTAACGCCAGGTAGCCCGGCTACTATGCAAATAAGCCATAGGTGAATTAGAAAATAAACAAGAACAGATCCATTCTTGAGATGCGTCCATTCAATCTTCACGTTTAACGATGAAAATGTTATTTCAAACGTAAATATAAATGACGACTGACCGACAGAACTCCTTAAACAGATGCTTGGGCGCTTATAGAATAAGATGCAATTATTCAATCAGATTGTTTATTCATGAATATGAGATTTCAAACTCAAATGTAACACACCGAGGAAAATTCTATTTCCAAATAAATTCTATTTTCTAAATAGTACAACTAAACTTCAATCTATGCCTGACTTGTCCACCAAGTTTCAGTCATGAATGTCCAACAGTCTTTGTTTTATCATCGTTCAATGCATGCAGGGACACTTTGGTGATTATCTTATCAATAAGAGGTTTTATCCTGAACGGGCTTCACACTCACCGAACCTAAACTCCCAAAATATTTTATTGTGAGGTTATCTAAAAAATAATTTCTATCAAAACACTTGCCAAACTATTCCTGAACTTAAGAGAGCCATTACAGCCCAAATCAGTAAGTAAAAGAGAAAGAGAGAGAGAGGATAGAGAAAGAAAGAGAGAGAGAGGGAGAGGGAGAGAGGGAGAGAGAGAGAGAGGGAGATAGAGAGGGAGAGAGAGAGAAAGAGAGAGAGAGAGGGGGAGAGAGAGGGGGAGAGAGATAGAGAGGGAGAGAGAGATAGAGAGAGGGAAAGAGATAGAGAGAGAGGGGGGGAGAGAGAAAGAGAGAAAGAGGGAGAGAGAGAGAAAGAGAGAGAGAGAGAGAGAGAGAGAGAGGGAAAGAGATAGAGATAGAGAGAAAGGGGGAGAGAGAGGGAAAGAGAGAGAGAGAGAGAAAGAGAGAGTGAGGGAGAGAGAGAAAGAGAGAGAGAGAGAAAGAGAGAGATAGAGAGGGGGAGAGAGCGAAAGAGAGAGAAAGAAAGAGAGAGAGAGATAAAGAGAGAGAGGGAAAGAGAGAGAGAGAGGGAGAGAGAGAGAGAAAAAGAGAGAGAGAGAGAGAGAGAGAGAAAGAGAGAGAGAGAGAGAGAGAGGGAGAGAGAGCGAAAGAGAGACTAATAAAAGAGAGAAAGAAAGAGATTAGGAAAAAAAAAACGAAAACCAATTCAATTATTTTGTTTTCGCTTTCACCAATGCACATTCTTATGAAATATAAGAATTAGAAAGAGTCAGAGTTAATGACAATTTGTCATGTCGTATCCAGGTGTTCTTATCATTGAAAGGCAGTAAAACAAAGACTGTTGGATATTCATGACTGAAACTTGGTGGACCAGTCAGACATAGACTGAAGTTTATTTGTACAAAATATGGTTGGATTGTAGACAGGATTGTGAATTTTGTTTTAGTGGTGGTTGTGATGGTGGTGGGGGTACCTTTGAATTTAGTTTTTCAAGCAGGACGTGGTTAGAAATGTGTACACGTTTGTCACAATTGACGAGTTGCAGGTTCTCCATTTAGTCAGGATGATCCAGAAGGGAAGCTGGTGAGCTGAAACCATTTGTGACTGCGCACCTTGCACCCTGCAGCGTGAGCATACCATTTATCTAATGAAAGTGAACATGCGTGTGTCTAGTTCGCTTCGCGGTATGAATAATCACGCATGCAAATTTAATTTTATAACGAATAAAGGGAGGCTTAAACTTAAAAATAACTGATAATAATAAAAAGAAAGGAAAGAATAATCACGTATGCAAATTAATTTTATAAGATCAACGATAGTTTTGTCTTCTTTTTCTTATCGATTAGTTTTGTCTTCTTTTTCTTATCGATTAGTTTTGTCTTCTTTTCTTATCAATTAGTTTTGTCTTCTTTTTCTTATTGATTATTTTTGTCTCCTTTTTCTTATCCTGTGGCTCCCTGAGACGAAATTCACCTACATTGACGTTTTTTTTTTTTTTTGTAAAACTTAATTATGTTCTACAAAACCAAAAACAAAAACAACAGCCCCTCTCCCTTTCTCCCTCCCCTTTTTTATTTTATTTTAGAACTTGAAGCATAAATCTTTTACTATAATGACCAGATTCGGCATTAAATAACCCAAAAAGGGTTGATATGCCGTAAAACAAAACTACCAAACTACCAAACTACCTTTTTCTTATCGATTAGTTTTGTCTTCTTTTTCTTATCAATTAGTTTTGTCTCCTTTTTCTTATCGATTAGTTTTGTCTCCTTTTTTATCAATTAGTTTTGTCTTCTTTTTCTTATTGATTAGTTTTGTCTCCTTTTTCTTATCAATTAGTTTTGTCTTCTATTTCTTATCGATTAGTTTTGTCTTCTTTTTCTCATCGATTAGTTTGGTCTTCTTTTTCTTATCTATACAGATTTTTTAACTGAACCTATTATTTAATCCACAGATAGTCCTTGTTCTGTAGAAATGTTAATTAATTATTAGGTTATTCTTAGTTGATATCGCCTTTAGTAAGGATCGAACCTTCAACCTCCAGAAGATTCTCACTTAGAATCGATTGTAAATCAATGACTTTATCCGTTGCACCACAGCTCCATGAGATAATATTTTGTTGCACATATTTGTTGTAGTTTTGTTTTGCATATGGATGCATAAATATATTGAAGATCGCTTGGTTTAGTCAGACACAAGGCTGTATGTTTAAAGCACACAGTGAGGGCTGGAGCACTCCACAATCGCAGTTTTTGTGTCTTGTCAAATATGGATGACCTTGCACCGTTTCGGACATTTCTAGCGGTAACACAGTCTGCTGCCAAACTGATTGAATAATGTGCGAGACTCGAAAATTCGTTTCTTGCAAACCAAAATGCTCAAAGACAAACGAAATAAGTAATGGTTTGACAAGTAAAATTAGACGGCGCATTCCGTGCCTGGATGAGAGCCAAATTATGTTTTCACAGAGTCTCTTCTGACAACGTTATTTTGGCAATACGACTGGCGGAATTTAAAGTTGACGGAAAGGGAAAAGGAAAACGTTCACAGAATTGCAAAGCTCTTCTGCAATTTATTGGTTGTTGATGAAAATCTATGGAAGACAACACCAACGCCGACGCCGACGCAAAATGTTTGAACTTTGGTCTTGGTCTATTCAAAGGTCATGATAAAATGAAGTCTAAAAGAGACATTCCGCTATATTGGAACGTTGATGTAATTTGTGCTTGAAAGCCATGACATCACATCAAATAGGCTTACAAATAAATGGTAAATCCTTCATTCACTGCTGCTGATGTAAAGTTCGGTTTGTGATGTGCATCGTTTCAGATAATGAACTTTCATTTGTGGTCTTTCGGGTTAGAGTTGTTTATTGGATGAAAATAGGCAGAGAGAATCAAAAGCTGTTCATGACCATTTCAAATGAAGATCGTTTGCTATAATGATGGGGTTAGGGAAGCATATGGCTCTTATCTGCCTCTTTCTTCGTGGGCCATGGCTGACGTTGTTGTCTAGATATTTTCCCTTTGGTTATTTCACAGAGTAGAAAAGAAATATAAAAGAATTTAAGATCTTTATTTATTTTAGTTGTTGTTGTTGTTGTTGGTGGTGGTGTTGTTGTTGTTGTTGTTGTTGTTGTTGCTGTTGTTGTTGGTGGTGTTGGTGTTGTTGGTGTTGGTGTTGGTGTTGGTGTTGTTGTTGTTGTTGTTGTTGTTGTTGGTGGTGGTGGTGGTGGTGGTGGTGTTGTTGTTGTTGTTGTTGTTCTTCTTCTTCTTCTTCTTCTTCTCAAGACTATTGTCCTCTTCAATGTTGATAAGTTATGTTGATATTGCACTATGAGGCACCGGGAATAAATGTGGACCCCTATTTACTGTTGCTCCCAACCTTGAACCCCCATATTTTGCCAGTTTTTAATTTCTATAATTTTCAATTTTCCAGAAAATATATTAAACCATTGTCTTCATCGTTAATGGATGTGCAGCAGGAACGCAAACAATCTCATGCAAAAATGACACCACTGTTGGATTCATGAAAATGGTGACAAAAAAACCTTTTCACGTTCAATATATTTTACCAGTTGGCACAGTTACATGGGTTTTAAGTAAAACAAAAGCCCCCCCCCCAATGGCCGACATTCCGATTCTTATTGCATTCTTTTGCTAATCATAATCAAACACTCTATAACGAAGAAATCGACAAATTTTATCAACTAAAGTTACACCATGAAGATCTTTTGTTATAATGATGGCAAGTGAGAGGAGAATATGGGTCTTATCAAAAACTCTATAAGAAATCGACAAACTAGTAAACAATAAAGCTTTATTAATAACTAGCAGGGTGACCCAGTGTTGCCCACATGTCGATATAAACACTAATATCACGGGGAAAGTTATAAACACGACACAATTTCCCTCCAACTATGACTCAAACAGCAACTTGTATCTAATTAATCATATACAATAGAATCGTTTGCAATAGGTATTTTATTCCAGCATTAAATGACCAAAAAAGGGTTGATATGCGTATTATGAACTGACTGTGATGTGTCACACAAGAAGAAGCGTTATTGCCAGATAAGGACAAATAATTTTCTGGATTCAAATGGAAATAATTTTTTTAAATTTAAAAAGCGGTTATCTGTTCCAGAACTACTTTTTGGATCTCAGAGAAGATATCATTAAACACAACATGCAGAAGAAACAACAATGACACAGAAGATTGAATAGAATATATAATTTATTAACAGGGAGATTAATAAAACAAGTACAATAAAAATAAGGGAAAATGAACAAGATATTGGCATTCCTCGAATTTTAATTTCTTCTTAAGACCCCTTAAGCTTAAGCCTTAGAATCAAAATCATGTAGTCGATTTTGAACAAATAAGAATTCTAGACATACCGTTTACTTGAATTATATCTTGATTTTGATCTTTGTAAGAGGACATAAAAGTGGTGCAAATTTGTTCTGTTCCGGAAATTAATTTTACTCGTTCTGGGACGAGTTGCCAATGATATTTAACCTCGAACTTGAATTCCCTTTATTTTCCTAAACGGATTTTTTTCACTTTTCGGACTTTTGAAGACATTCTGCTATTCACCCTACTTTTGAAGACATTCTGCTATTCACCCTACTTTTGAAGACATTCTGCTATTCACCCTACTTTTGAAGACATTCTGCTATTCACCCGACTTTTGAAGACATTCTGCTATTCACCTTACTTTTGAAGACATTCTGCTATTCACCCTACTTTTGAAGACATTCTGCTATTCACCCGACTTTTGAAGACATTCTGCTATTCACCCGACTTTTGAAGACATTCTGCTATTCACCCTACTTTTGAAGACATTCTGCTATTCACCCTACTTTTGAAGACATTCTGCTATTCACCCTACTTTTGAAGACATTCTGTTATTCACCTTACTTTTGAAGACATTCTGTTATTCACCCGACTTTTGAAGACATTCTGCTATTCACCCTACTTTTGAAGACATTCTGTTATTCACCCTACTTTTGAAGACATTCTGCTATTCACCCTACTTTTGAAGACATTCTGCTATTCACCCTACTTTTGAAGACATACTGCTATTCACCTTACTTTTGAAGACATTCTGCTATTCACCCGACTTTTGAAGACATTCTGCTATTCACCAGACTTTTGAAAACATACTGCTATTCACCCCACAGTAGGCTCACACTTCTGATGAAAGAATGAAAACCGAAAACTTTGGGCCCAAGAATCGTATATATAAGAAAAATGGGTAGTTTTAGGCATCAGTGTCACTTGACTGTCAACATTACTCATTTTTATTTTCCTTTTGCCAAAAGTGATAAAAGGATTTGGGGATAGACTGCAACTAACTTTGAAGCCCCAGATACTGAGGCGCATGCCACTTCAAAAGTCTTCACATATAGGTGTGAAGAAAAGGATTTTGGTTTTGAGTTCAGATCTGGGAACACTAGGGTGATCCCGTATTTCGCATGTGTGTGATAAGGTGTAAGAGAACATAGAAGTTAAGCTTTGGTCTCCTAGTCATGCTAGACTCTTTTGTTTTGCCGAAAAATTGTTGCTCCAAACTAGTGTCGGCACTAGGGGCGTATGCCTCCCTAATCGATGACTCAGTGCTTCTACGAGGAGAATACTCTTTGTAAACAAAACAATGTGTTAGTTTTTATCACCAAATATGAGATGTCATATAGTACTTAAATAATGAGAATGGAACCCTCTGGGTGTTTTTTATAAAGAGACCCAGAACTAACGAGATCATATGGGACTTGCGAGCTCAAGCTAGCGCTTGCTACATTACTTTGTTCACCTTGTATATTTGTTTAGCAAACCTTCTTTTCTATCTTTAATACTTGTTGGGTTTTTCCATGATATTTTCTCTGTTAACCCTGAGACTCAGTTTACAAGAGTTGAGGAAAAACAGACGATTCTATTCTCTTGATTTTTTGTTTTGTGATCGTTCATACAAAAAGATTTTTATGTAAATTTGTATGTAACTTAGTCTGATGTCTTATTGTATTTGTGCTTTTTGGTATTTGTTTAATTTGTTATTATTTTTCATACTGAATATTTTTCCTATCCTATCATCGTTATAGTATTAATACTATTATTATTATTATTATTATTATTATTATTATTATTATTATTATTATTATTATTATTGTTACTACTATGATATTTATGTATTATTATTATTATTATTATTATTATTATTATTATTATTATTATTATTATTATTATTATTGTTACTACTATGATATTTATGGATTATTATTATTATTTACTCACTAGGAGTTATCACACTGGTCATCGTCAGTGGTCACCCACTGCCGACAACCTGTGGTATTCCCTGGAGTCTGAGTGACAACAAGTCTCCTCAGGCCTCCAGTATGCTCCACCTCTTTTCGTTCATCACCGCTGATGACCTTGCGGTAATCGCAACAGCCACCTACCAACGATTTCCCGCTGATAAGGGCCATTGGTCCCCTCTGGGGCCCGAGTGGCAACAAGCCTTCCCAAAGTCCCAGAGCTGTCCGCGCTCTTCCAGTGGAGGTCTGGTTTTGCGCTTTCCCTCCTCGACCCTCTGTCCATAATTTTCGTGGCGTCAGCCTATGCTTGCGCCTCTCTCGTTCGGTTGTATTTTCCCCGGTTCTGTTGTTTTGTGCTTCCATGTGTTTGTTCTCCATTCGTTGCTTATGTGGGTTGGTTTCCGCATTCGAGGACATTTCTCAGGATTGTAGCTGTTTTGATCATTACTGTCCTTTGTATGGTCTCAGTTATCCCTTTGATTCCTATTTCTCCTAGTCTTTTCTCCATGTTTTTGGGGACTGTTCCTAGTGCTCCTATGATTATTGGTGTTATACTGACTTTCTTCATGTTCCATATTCCTTTCAATTCTCTGGCAAGTTCAGTATATTTGCTTCTCTTTTCCGTCTCTTTGATCTTCACTCTGTGGTCTGCTGGAACGGCAAAGTCCACGATTTTGCAGGATTTTTCTTTCTTGTTGATTATTATCATATCTGGTCTCCTTGCTGTTATGGATTTGTCTGTTTGTACATTCATATCCCATATGATTTTGTGTTTTTCGTTTCTAGTACAGTTTCTGGTTTGTGTTTGTACCGTTTTCTTGCATATTCGAAATTCAGTTGTTTGCACATTTCCCGGTGTACTTCTTTCCCCATGCTGTCATGTCTGTTCTTGTATTCCCTTTGTGCTAGCTTGCTGCATTCACTTATTATATGATTTATCGTTTCGTCTCTTTGTCCACACAATCTGCATTTGCTGTTTTCCTGGGTTTTATCTATCTTTGCTTTAATAAAGTTTGTCCTAATCGCATTGTTCTGTGCGGCCGTCAGCAGAGATTCCGTTTCTCTGTTCAGGTTTCCTTTTCTTAGCCATGCCCAGCTGTTTTCATTGGCTTCATCGCTTGTGAGTCTTATAAAGCGTCCATGTAGTTGTTTTTCTTCCCACTTTTCCTTTCTTGTCTTTTTGTTTCTGAGTTCAGTGCTTCCGGGGTTGTTTGTTGGCTGGTGTCTCTTGCTGTGGTGATCAGTCTTTCCGTGTTCTGGGTTACATATTTCTCCAGCTCTTTTTTGGTGTCTTCCACACAGTCTTCTATACTTACCAGTCCTCTACCTCCTTCATTTCTTTTCACGTAGAGTCTGTCCGTGTCGTCTTTTGGGTCCAGTGCATTGTGCATAGTCATTAGTTTTCTAGTTCTTTGGTCAAGGTGCCTGAGTTCTTCTTTGGTCCAGCCTATGAATGGTCCAGAGTATCTTATTAGTGATACAGCCCATGTGTTTATCCCTTTTACTAGATTTCTGCTATATAGTTTAGTTTCTAAGAGTTTCCTTGTTCTTCGTAGATATTCTTTTCCAATCTTCTCTTTCATTTCTGTATATTTGATTGTGTCTGCTTCCAGAACTCCCAGGTATTATTATTATTATTATTATTATTATTATTATTATTATTATTATTATTATTATTATTATTATTATTATTATTGTTACTACTATGATATTTATGGATTATTATTATTATTATTATTATTATTATTATTATTATTATTATTTCATAGTAGTTTCAACTTTTTGATGTTTTTAGTTGGAGATTTCTTTTTTTGAACATCAAGTCAATTTCCTTGACTTTAGACATTCAAGCTGTACCTTAACACTTTTGCTGTTCCTAACAGGCAAGCCTTTTGCAGAATTGGAAAATAAACTGTCTCGTCAATATGTTTATGTCATTTATGGTGGCTTTTCGTTATGGTTCCAAATGGGAATCACCTTGACTTCTTTACATTCTCATAGCCTAACAAATTCACATTTAAAATATTGGTATTTATTTATTTTTTTCGTGTTATTTCTCCTGCACTCTGCTATCGAAGGGGCAGGCTATATCAATGATTAAGCAAGTTCTCTTGTTTTTGTTTAGAAAGATTAAGTCGAGTTTTGAATGTTCAAGAACATTATCGGTCTGTATGCGCATGTCCTAAAGAAGTTTGACGTTGTTGTTCTCCTGTACTACTTCTGGCTTATGTTCATACCACTTCTCATTGTGGTCCGATTCATAAAGTTTTCATATATTCCAGTGTAGTACTTGAGCGACTTTGTCGTGTCTCCATTTTTTATACTGGTGTTGTGCTAGCATTGAGCATTCAGATACAATAAGCGCTAAGGTTTCTTTCTTTACACAATTGGCATATCGGTGATTCTGCAGTTTTGTCAATGTAATGTTTGATGGACCATAGTGCGGGTGGCTTGTTCCTGGGCTGCCATTGAGGTGCTCTCGGTAGATCTTTTGAGATCACCCTTGACCAACCAATTCCAGCAGTCATTATCTCTAAATGCAGTATTATTAAAGAATACACTGTGTAGTTTCTTTCCAAATAATTTTAACCCTCTCTCTTGTAACCTTTGATTCTTTTTCACCCCAGTTCAAGTATTTCCTCTCTTTTTACTTCATAAAGTTATCATTATCTATATATTAATACGATAGCATGTGTGTTCATGTGTCATGCTTACATCAAAAGCTCTGTACACGCGGGCCACACCTAGATTTGGAAAAGCATTTAAGTCACCTAATTTTCGTAATATTTTCAAGTATTTCCCTTTGGCACAACGGTTAGCGACGTAGGATTTTGATGTCGTTTTTTGACGTCAGCCTGACTGGTTTATAGTTCGATCCCAACAAACCTCTAAATTTTTTTTCTAAATCGAAGGAGGGGGGAAGGAGGTAGGAAGGGGACGACCGGGAAGACACATATTAATATGATAGCGTGTGTGTTATTTTGTGTGTCACGCTTACATCAAAAGCCTATCATATTCAATGACCATTAATAAAGCTCAAGGACAGACTTTCGATAAGGTTGGGATCCACCTACCACAACCTTGCTTTACTCATGGACAACTTTAGGAACAGTGTAAGAGTGAAAATTTGTCCTCAAACTAATTCTACTCATGGCCAGAGAAGAGGAACTACCTTCACTAGAAATATTGTATATAAAGAAGTTTTGTAAATTATTTCATGTAGTGTTCATTATTTTAAATAAATATACAAGTCAAATCTTATCATATTTTATTCAAACATGTATAGGTTAGGAACAAGATAATTAGTATTGAAAAGATCATTTTGTGTATTTTACACGGGTCCCGCTAGTTATTATTATTATTTATGAGAAAGAGGATTATAGAATTTTAAGCATTTCTTCTAATTAATAATATATTTTCTAAGGAATACACATTTTGAAATTGAAGAGCATCGCGATTTTCAAAAAGAGTCAAAGTTTGACAGAATTTTAGTTTGTGTCAGATTAACACGCATGCGCAATAACGTTGTTGTTTGTGTCTTAGATTTTGTTACTCTTAAAAGCGACTCTATATATCATTTTCCAACAACATTTTGAGTAAAGGGTGGGAGAATAAAACTAAAGAAACCTTAAGAATGCTGCAGACACCACCCTTTCTGCAACCTCCTGCCACCGGGGCTGGGGTTGTGGATAGGTAGCACTGGCTCTGATACTACCCAACTAATAAGCTCAATGATTGGTAGATTCTTAAATTGTGATGTCATTTAAGATAATGTCAGGCTTATTGATTGGCTTATTATTAAACAGCAATCGCATTTCAAATAACGCTCGCCTGTCACACTTATTGATTGGCTAATGTTCAACTTGCAATATCATTCCTGATTCCTAATCCTCTACTGCTAGACTCATTGATTGGTTCATTTCGAAATGACGAAATCATGTCAGAAAATACGTCACTATGTAATTAATCTAAATCGGATCCCTTTCTGATTTGCGAAATAAAAAAAAGAATGCGTTCAAGACGCGTCAAGATATCGTCTCTTGTAACGAACGCAGTTATAGTTTTCAGTTTGTTGTTGTGTTAATTTCAATACGAAAGCTGGTTTGGTTTGGTTTGGTTTGGTTTGGTTTGGTTAGGTTAGGTTTGGTTTGATTTGGTTTGGTTAAGTTTGGTTTAGTTAGATTAGGTTTGGTTTGGTTAGGTTTGGTTAAGTTGGGTTTGTTTTATAGCATATCAACTATTTTCGGATTATCTAATTCAGTCATTTTGATAAAAGTTTTTATGCTTCAAATTCTTAATATCTTCAAATATTTACTTATGGTGTAAATGTGTTTTTATATGAGTGCTTTTTTAGATTAATTTCGTATCTTTTGTAAATAAATAGTCTCTAAATAATAGATTCTATTTAACACATAGATTGGTACTATTTAACACATAGATCGGTACTATTTAACACATTAATCGATACTATTTTACGCATAGATCGGTACTATTTAACAAATAGATCGATACTATTTAACACATAGATCAGTACTATTTGACACATAGATCGATACTATTTAACACATAGATCGATACTATTTAACACATAGATCAATACTATTTCACACATAGATCGATACTATTTAACACATAGATCGATACTATTTAACACATAGATCGATACTATTTCACACAGAGATCGATACTATTTCACACATAGATCGATACTATTTTACACATAGATCGGTACTATTTAACACATAGATCGATACTATTCAACACATAGATCGGTACTATTTAACACATAGATCGGTACTATTTCACACATAGATCGATACTATTTCACACATAGATCGATATTATTAAACACATAGATCGATACTATTTAACACATAGATCGATACTATTTAACACATAGATCGATACTATTTCACAAATAGATCGATACTATTTAACAAATAGATCGATACTATTTAATACATAGACCGATACTATTTCACACATAGATCGATACTATTTCACACATAGATCGATACTATCTAACACATAGATAGATACTATCTAACACATAGATCGATACTATTTCACACATAGATAGATACTATTTCACACATAGATCGATACTATTTCACACATAGATTGATACTATTTAACACGTAGATCGATACTATTTAACACATAGATCGATACTATTTAACACATAGATTGATACTATTTAACACATAGATCGATACTATTTAACACATAGATCGATACTATTTCACACATAGATCGATACTATTTAACACATAGATCGATACTATTTAACACATAGATTGATACTATTTAACACATAGATCGATACTATTTCACACATAGATCGATACTATTTCACACATAGATCCATACTATTTCACACATAAATTGATACTATTTAACAAATAGATCGATACTATTTAACACATAGATCGATACTATTACACACATAGATTGATACTATTAAACACATAGATCGATACTATTTAACACATAGATCGGTACTATTTAACACATAGATCGATACTATTAAACACATAGATCGATACTATTTAACACATAGATCGATACTATTTAACACATAGATCGATACTATTTTACACATAGATTGATACTATTTAACACATAGATCGATATAATTTCACACATAGATTGGTACTATCTAACACATATATCGGTACTATTTTACACATAGATCGATACTATTTAACACATAGATTGGTACTATCTAACACATATATCGGTACTATTTTACACATAGATCGATACTATTTAACACATAGATCGATACTATTTCACACATAGATCGATACTATTTAACACATAGATCGATACTATTTAACACATAGATCGATACTATTTCACACAGAGATCGATACTATTTAACACATAGATCGATACTATTTAACACATAGATCGATACTATTTCACACATAAATCGATACTATTTAACACATAGATCGATACTATTTAACAAATAGATTGATACTATCTAACACATAGATCGATACTATTTAACACATAGATCGATACTATCTAACACATAAATCGATACTATTTAACACACAGATCGATACTATTTATCAAATTAATCGATACTATTAAACAAATAGATCGATACTATTTAACAAATATATCGGTACTATTTAACACATAAGTCGCTACTATTTAAAACATAGATCGATACTATTTAACACATAGATCGATACTATTTAACAAATAGATCGATACTATTAAACACACAGATCGATACTATTTAACAAATAGATCGATACTATTTAACACATAGATCGGTACTATTTAACACATAGATCGGTACTATTTAACACATAGACTGATACTATCTAACACATAGATCGGTACTATTTAACACATTGATTGGTACTATCTAACACATATATCGGTACTATTTAACACATAGATAAATACTATTTAACAAATAGATCGATACTATTTAGCACATAGATCGATACTATTTAACAAATAGGTCGGTACTATTAAACTCATAGATCGGTACTATCTAACACATTAATCGATACTATTTAACAAATAGATCGGTACTATTTAACACATAGATCGATACTATTTAACACATAGACTGATACTATCTAACACATAGATCGGTACTATTTAACACATTGATTGGTACTATCTAACACATATATCGGTACTATTTAACACATAGATAAATACTATTTAACAAATAGATCGATACTATTTAGCACATAGATCGATACTATTTAACAAATAGGTCGGTACTATTAAACTCATAGATCGGTACTATCTAACACATAGATCGATACTATTTAACAAATAGATCGGTACTATTTAACACATAGATCGATACTATTTAACAAATAGATCAGTACTATTTAACACATAGATCGGTACTATTTAACAAATAGATCGGTACTATTTCACACATAGATCGATACTATTTAACACATAGATCGATACTATCTAACACATAGATCGGTACTATTTAACACATAGATCGATACTATTTTACACATAGATCGATACTATCTAACACATAGATCGGTACTATTTAACACATAGATCGGTACCATTTAACACATAGATCGATACTATTTAACAAATAGATCGGTACTATTTAACACATAGATCGGTACTATTTAACACATAGATCGATACTATCTAACACATAGATCGGTACTATTTAACACATAGATCGATACTATCTAACACATAGATCGGTACTATTTAACACATAGATCGATACTATTTAACAAATAGATCGATACTATTTAACACATAGATCGATACTATTTAACACATAGATTGGTACTATTTAACACATAGATCGGTACTATCTAACACATAGATCGGTACTATTTAACACATCGATCGATACTATCTAACACATAGATCGATACTATTTAACAAATAGATCGGTACTATCTAACACATAGATCGATACTATTTAACAAATAGATCGGTACTATCTAACACATAGATCGATACTATTTAACAAATAGATCGGTACTATTTAACACATAGATCGGTACTATTATTCAGGATCAGCGGTTCTGTTGTCATACCTAGTAATGGGACGATTTTAATATTTTATAATATTCTGATACAATTATCGATTCTGTTCTAAATTCCCGATTCCGATACAATTACTGATTCCGATTCCGACACTAAAATCGCATTTAGGGGGGAGGGCGGGTATTTAGCAGAGATTCCTCATCTACTTTTTAATGTAGATATAATTTTCTTTTTAATTTCACAAACTTAATGTTTTCCCTCTTTGTATTCTATCCACATTTTGATAAACTCATTGCGAGATTTTAATCAATATTTTTCACTTGTGTCATTTTTGCCTATTTATCCACTCGTGCCATTTTTACCTGTGACATTTTTCCTGTGCAATTGTTACCGAAATTCGTTGTTATGATCTATAAATTGTAGTTTTACTGTTAGTTTAAAATTAATAAATATTATCATTATTATTAGCAAAACTTTCCGATTCCTTTTAGAGAGTAGAAAGTGGATCTTGCGTTTACTTTCGGCAGCCTCGTAACTCTTGCTTCCCTTATTTTGTCCTTTAGTCCTCACATTGCATGAGTGATGTTTCTGACAAAGGGGGAAGAATTGCTGTTTTCAGGGTTGAATCTATCCATCTAACACTTATCATTGGCTAGTTTTTTTTTTACCTTGAAGTAGTATTTTTTTTTTTAAGCTTCGTACATCAAGTGGCTTCATGCCTTGTCTGGAACGATTTTTATTTAAAAATAAATAAAAAGAAAAGTAAGTTAAAAAAAAAATGAAAAGACTCGTTTTTGGAATCGGAAATTAGGCACAAATTTTTCTGATTCCGATACCGATTCCGATACCCTGAAAAGTTCTGATTTTTCCAATTCCCGATTCCGATTCATCGTCTCAACACTAGGCATACCCATGACTTGAGAAAAAGAGTAGGCAACAATTAAAATGGAAAAAAAGGTAGAAAGGACCGAGAAAGATAAATTTCGGGATGGGTGGAGGAGAACACCTTGCCCAAGGGTGTCCGGGGCAGTTTTGTGTTGTTCCTAGGAACATTGAATCAATTGAACATCAGCAACATATTACACATTCTGTCTTTCTTGCAACCTTGTGCTCTGTGACATTTACCGATTGAATATGTTTTTTAAAACACTTTCACTACAGACCTTGTGTGTATCGGTTGGGGTCGTTAGGGTTAAGGTTAAGGTTAGAGTTAGGGTCAGGGTTAGAGTTAGGGTCAGGGTCAGGGTCAGGGTCAGGGCGCACGTTAGGGTCAGGGTCAGGGTCAGGGTCAGGGTTAGCGCTAGAGTTAAGGTTAGGGTTAGAGCTTAGGGTTAGGGTTAGGGTGAAGGTCAAAGTTAACGTGGGTCCTAATCTGTGAAAGTACCTATTTCTTTATTTTTTTACTAAAACTTTTTTCACTATGAAATTGACTATTATTAAAGTAAACAATTTTAATATGAAAATGAAGCACACGTGCCCCCCCCCCCTCAATGCTACCCATGGAATTTAATATATAAGGTTATCTTGTCGGATCTACGTATAGCTAGTCCTTAATAAAATATTTTACACCATATTTGGTACAAATAAACTTCAGTCTATGCCTGACTTGTCCACCAAGTTTCAGTCATGAATGCCCAACAGTCTTTGTTTTATCGCCGTTTAATGATAAGCACACCTGGATACAACATGCAAAATTGTCGATAACTCACAGTTATTGATAATCTTGCATATTGTATTCATTATCATCGAACATACACTGCCAAATTTAATCAGAATAGTAATGAAATGCTATTACAAAAGCCACCCCCCGACACAAAGAGGCTCCGTTACACATATAGAACATAATCCTGAAGTTATGCCATCGATTTTCCAAACAGTCTGTATTGAGTCTGTGTGTGTGTCCATTAACTTCCTTCAGTCTACTCGACTTACCAATCTGAGTTTTGGTAAGAATGATCCCCAAACTATGCAGATTCCTTTTGTTTCTGTACCAACGGGTCATCGCTTAGCAAGACCCAAAGGTCACTCAAGGATGCGTTTGTCAGGTGAACAGTGATACAACACCTTCAGGATTAGTAACGATCGTTGAAACTGGGCAGAATCTAATTATTTAAGAGGACGGCTCAACAAGAATTTGTTAACATTGGACTTGAAAACGACCAGTTGTAGTTAGCTGGGAAGCAGCCCCACAGTATTGTGTTCCACAGACGGGTAATTCTTGGAAAGAAACTTTGCTCATGGAAGTTTCGTTTAGTTTTAGGTACACAGAGGAAGTCAGGAAAATTATTTACAGTGGTTGTAGCTAGACGAGTTCTTGTTGACGCGCAGTCGAGCACCGACCATGAAAATAACGATAGAATCGAGAAAGACTAGCAACGTCTCTTCTGTGAGAAAGAGGCTGTAGGGAAGAGAAGAGAACATTCCCCACTAGATTTCGAAGTCGATTTTGTACTCTGTCAAGGCAGAAAAGGGTGCTCTGAGCGGCACCTCCCAAGATGTGGCAACAGTATTCCATCTTATGAAGGGATCCTTCCTAGAAGGAGAATGAAACCATCAGTGAAATATTTTTACCTCTGATTTTAATGGGATATAAATCATAATTCATTGAACTTCTGCCATTACTAACCAGCAGAGCGTTACCACTGTCGATCAAGGGAAGAGTCTATTGTGTGTGCAGTGTATAAAAGTTAAACCGACCAATGAGGGTTGAGGATATATGAAATGATATGAAAATGATATATATGGATGTGTAATGTGAGTCTTAAAAAGAGGCTTAGATTTGATGATTTCAGATGAAGATTAAATCTGGACAGTACAGGGAGATGTGTGCAGAACAGGGAAACTTCGTTGGTTGCTAATATTGAAAGAATGGATGAGAGTTATTGAGTTAGTTGAGATAGCAGGATCAGTTTGCTGGGGAAGGCCAGGGAAAACATGGGAGGAAGTGATAAGGATGGATGTGAGAGAAAGGGGGATAAATAAAAACCAGGGTCAGAAATAATTTAGTTTATAAATTAATTTCTAAAATACGTCCAACACATGTCAACATGTAAAACAGATGTTAAATCGATGATGATGATGATGATGATGATGATGATGATGATGATGATGATGATCGCCCCAATATTATACAGATTCGCTAACATTTGAGCAGATTTTGATCATTTTTAGACGCTCTAAATGGGGCTTCATCATCATCATCATCATCATCATCATCATCATCATCATCATCATCATCATCATCATCATCATGTTTGGAATTTTTTTTTTTATACTCCCTCCCACAGCAGTAAGATGTGATACAA
>OY744529.1:106695105-106735105 GCA_963556195.1 Sepiola atlantica
TGTGACGCAATGTGATTTCTAGTCATCTCAGTATACTTACTCTTAGCTGCGACTCTTACAGTGGTTTCTTGATGCTACAAACGATTGCCTATTTTTAGCTGACTTGTGGCGGTTTAAATGGCGGAATGCTTGGTGCCTATCTGCAATAGCAGCTGCACGGGTTGAACTAAACTATTGGGGAGAGATAGGCTTGCCATTGAATTTCTGCACGAGGACAAATGCTTCTCTGCCTGCTTTGACCCATTCAGTTACCTCCTCTTCACAGTCTTCTAGCAGGGAAAGAAAAAGTTTTATTCCAAAGTGCATCTTTGATGAGATCTCTAAGGGATTCCCAATCAGCACGTTTGTAATATCTGGTTGTTTTTAGTAGTGGTTCTCTGTTTCTATAGTGATATGAACTATTATTATGAGGTCATCAACATTTACGAGTGGACAATGGAGATATATCAAACAAGCCTCGGCTAGTGTTGTCAGGAATAGGTTGAGGTGTGAGGTTTGCTGGTCCTCACTATTTGGGAGGTAGGTCGAGAAGGTGACGGTTTTTGTAAGGGAATGAGCAATCGAGAAGCTATTACTAGTTGTGGAACTTAAGAAACCGAACCAATCACTGTGGTGAACATTAAAGTCCCCAAATAAATTGATCTAAACACTTGAATCCGAGGAAAGTGCTGTGTAGATACTATCAGTGATGTCATCAGTTAGGGTACAGTCCTAAGTCGAGGGAGAACGGTAGAGAAAATATAGGTAACTAACTCTGTGTTGTATGGTTAATCGAAAGCACATGTAAGTTTGATCTTCAAATTCTAGACCAAGTTACGGGAAGGGTGTTAAGAATATAGACTTCAAACCCATGCATATGTTAGTCTGAGTCTCTATGGCAATATGGGGGGTATCCTGGCATATCAAAATAATTAGAGATTGAGGAGTTTCGATTAGTTTCGCATAATGTTTAGATATCTGGGGATGAAAGGTTCTACATCATCAAGGTTAGTTCTAAGACCCTAAATATTTGTGACGGAGAGCCTTAAGGATGCGACTTGGATGTTTTTTAGGAGATGTCTGCTTTGATCACTTTTCTGCTATTTTGTACTTTCATGTTTGTTTTGATAGAGTGGGTTTTGGACAATGGGAGTGTTTGTTGGATGTCAACACACAAAGTACACACAAGAAAACTATTAGCTGAATCTGTATCTATGAGGTTGTGACATCGGGAATTTCCACCAGAAATAAGTGCAGGGTGCCTTTCCATGTTTAGCATGGCACTAAAGTCACCCAATCTTATACAAATGTTGATAAAGCAGTCGCTCTTAGCGTTACCTAAGAGTTAGGGCTCCTGTACTATCAGTCGCAAACAGAAGCCAGGCAAGCTGTAAATTCTGCATCCTCAATAGGTGAAGCCTATCAACTCCTGAAGCAATTGTAGGTTTGCAAACCTGATATTTGTGTTCGAGTCTCCAACTCTCGGAAGGTTGTCATCTATGACTAAGAAAACCTTCCTTCCTCCTATATATAGTTATGCACATATAAAGATAGGTGCTTTCACAGATTAGGACCCATGCTAACTTTGATCCCGTCGTTAGGGTTAGGGTGGGGGTTAGGGTTAGAGTTAGGGTTTAGGGTTATGGTTAAGGTTAGAGTGGGTCCTAATCTTTGAAAGTACCTAAATATATAGTTACATATATATATATATATATATATATATATATATATATATATATATATATATATATATATATATATATATATATATATATAGAGAGAGAGAGAGAGAGAGAGAGAGAGAGAGAGAGAGAGAGAAACAAAGTGATCGAGCGATATCGAGATATACAAAGGGGTAAATAGATGTACAGTTGAATTCAACCTAAGTCTCATAGAAGGGCAAACTATATTGTAACATGGATACAAATTGCAGAGTCAGCCTTGGAAAGACTGAAACAGATGACCACATTGTATTGGGATGCTGTATAATAACACCAACTGAATACAAAGCTAAACAAGGATATGGAACTTGTTGGAGAACTGAAGAGAATATAGAACATGAAGACGATTGCTGTAATATCAATAATTTTTAGAGCACTAGGAACAGCTCTGAAAAACAAACTAGAAAAAAAAAGAAAAGAGAAATTAGAATCAAAGGGAGGATAGACACCATACAAATACTGATAAAAACAACTGAAATATTAAGAAAATCCCTCGGGTGCGGAAACCAACTCACATCACCACATGATGTTGACCAGTCACAGATAGACTGGGGTCGAGGAGAGCTGTGTAAATATGGTTGAAGGCAGGAAGAGAGCATTGCAGAAAACGAAGCAAATAGAAATTGAAGCTGCCAAAGTCGATGGGATAAATCGCCTAATCTGAACTCCCCACCTCCCCCCACCCACACCTCCCTGAAACAAAAACTGCACACATCGGCATCTACAGAAAAGTGGTAATGAAAGGTTAACGAGGATGGAAAGGCTAACGTGAGCGACCACCATCTAGACATCCGCTGAAAGGGCACGGGGGTGGGGGGGAGTGCTGGAATACTGGGGAGGCTTGTTGACACTTGGGTTCCAAGGAAAAATAAATGGTCGTTATCAGCGATAAATCAATGGTAAACGGCTGGTGCGAGAACATAAAGTGATTTGCAACGGATTATCGGAAAAAGCGGAGATTACTAGAAATTGGGGAGACTTGTTATCTCTCACTACTCCAGACTGAATGATCACTCATGTGAGAACTCCAAGTGAGTACCAAATAAAAACAACAACAATTTTCTTTAATAATTAAATAGTTTAGCTACATTGAATCTACACTATACAAATTAGGGTAATTTATTTAAATTAAGTGCATATTTTTCCGACTATCAATGTGTATGTGAGGGGGGGGGAGGATTAAATCACGTGATACTGAAGAACATTTGCAATTCTGAAATAAATATCAGCTTAAATCTAAATATGCAAATTAATCTAAAAATAAAAGAAAATAGTTTTACAGACCACAAATCAGATTTGGGGTTTAATATTAGCAAGATTTAATGATAATATTTAATGACTTTGAGTAATCATGGCATTTTAATGAGTAATCATGGCATTTAGCAAAATTTTCGATGTTTCGATGGAACATCTTTATTAATTTATTTATTACGCCTTTAGGTGCATTTCTTATTTTGATCAATAATCAATTTCAACATTTGATGAAAGAAAAATCTGTTTTTTAATTGTTTATATGTAAATACTAGAAAGAAACGTGACCCGTTGGGTCCTCCATTGAGCTCGGGTTAGATGGTTTGAATCAGGAAAAAGTGAGTTTGGTAATATCCCCTTTTGTTTATAATGGACTATTCGAGCCTTTTTAGTTTTTCCTTTCTTTATTACCTTCGACTGTTCATGAACACAGAGAGAGAGAGAGAGAGAGAGAGAGGGAGAAAGAGAGAGAGAGATAGAGATAGAGAGAGAGAGAGATAAAGAGAGAGAGAGAGAAAATGAGAGAGAAGGAGAGAGCGGGGGAAGCGAGAGTGATAGATACTGTATAAAATAAGAACAGTGGGGTCAAACAACATACAGTGAGAGAGGGTGAGAGCGATAGATAGAAACTTTGTAAAAGATGCGTCACTTAGTGAGTTAATTGCAAATTACAGCTGATTAGAACAATTAAAATGGAAGTTTTTTTCAAACATAACTCAATACCAAAACAAAGGAATATTTTAACATGTATTTTGTGTGACTAAAATATATAGGAATGAAGCCTTAAGGAAACAAACATTGATTAACTAAGTTTGAGTATAATAATCGATGCAATTACCTACAATCTCACACAATACTTATATATAAAGTTATCGGTACTGCTATCGAATATGAACCAATTTCCGGGAACTTCACGTCGGCAGCGTTCGGGCATATTACGTTAACACCCGAGAGATGCTAAGGCGATTAGCCAATCAGCTGTCAGCAGACGACACGGAAGGAAAGCGGCGTTGACTCACCGAACACGCAAACCGATTGGAATAATTTGAGAGAGGTCTTCGAAGACCATTTGTTACGAAATCCTCGTCGGATCGGAGGCCCAGGGCATACGTTTGAGATAGACATTAACCCTAACCCTAACCCGACTGATTAAAAAAGACGATGTCAAAACAACCCCCTCCCACCCACCCCAAAAACGCACAAAAATAATTATTTGTCAGTTTTAAGAAACACACAAAAAACTACTTTTTAACCAGTTGACTAAATACGTAAGGAAATGAAAAAAGAAAGAATGTATTAACAGTTATCTATATATTAATACGATAGCGTGTGTGTTCGTGTGTCACGCTTCCGGCAAAAGCTCTGCACATGTGTGCCGCACCTAGATTTTGAAAAACATTCAAGTCGCCTAATTTTCGAATCATTTTCAAGTATTTCCCTTTGGCGCAACGGTTACTTCGGCCCGACTTGTTTATAGTTCGATCCCAACCAACCTCCAAGATTTTTTTTCTACATTTCGAGGGGAAGGGGAAGAGAGGTAGTGAAGGGACGACCGGGAAGACACATATTAATACAATAGCGTGTGTGATTTTGTGTGTCATGCTTACATCAAAAGCAACGACCTTCCGAATCTTTGTATGCTACTCATGAATGGGCTTGACCTTTTGGCTAAGATCAAAGTGTAGTATCTGTTCTGATGAATACTGCACTCCATAGACTGGTATTGTCTTGGCCTTCGAGGCTTGATTTACGCCGGTCTATGGGTCTGTCCTGTGCAGTTCTAGGAGGTCTACCCTCCCAGGCTTCGTCTCCTCTCTTTGGGGAGGAGTAAGTTTATTGCTTACTGCCTGGGGCGCCCCTACCGGGGAATGCCAACGGGCTGCCCAGGCAATTTGTAATGGCCAGAGTGCTCACCTTCTCGAGCGCTGGCTTTTCAAACCCCACTTTCCCGACCCGACCTTGGGTCACATCTTACTTGTGGGAGTAAGATAAAACTGGCCTTGTGCCTAACTCCTGGAGAGGAGTAAATAAATATTCATGAATTGGAGCCAAATTTAATTTAATCGAAAACATTTACAAAGTAAGGTTTAGTCGTGGAAATATTACCTTCACTAGAAATATTGTATATAAAGAAGTTTTGTAAATTGTTTCATGTATTTCTCATTTTTTTAAAATAAATATACAAGTCCAAATCTTATCATATTTTATTCAAACATGTATAGGTTAGGAACAAGATAATTAGTATTGAAAACATCATTTCGTGTAATTTACACGGGTCCCACTAGTTTAGCATTATTTTGTTAACAAATAAAAAATTAAAAAAATATTTATTAACAGTGATTTCGCTATATTTTGTTCGTTTTTTTGTTATTTGCTATTTTTCTTGAAAATAAAACTGAAAAAATACAACTCCACAACGTATCGTCTGTCAACATTCGCCTCAGCATCTCTCGTGTGTTAGCGTAACAAGTCCGAACGCTGCCGACGCAAAGTTCCCGGAAACTGGTTCATATTCGATATCAGTGCCAATAACTTTATATATATATATTGATATTATATATAGATATTGATATTATATATAGATATTGATATTATATGTAGATATTGATATTATATGTAGATATTGATATTATATGTAGATATTGATATTATATGTAGATATTGATATTATATGTACATATTGATATTTTATGTAGATATTGATATTATATATAGATATTGATATTATATGTAGATATTGATATTATATATAGATATTGATATTATATGTAGATATTGATATTATATGTAGATATTGATATTATATATAGATATTGATATTATAATGTAGATATTGATATTATATATAGATATTGATATTATATGTAGATATTGATATTATATATAGATATTGATATTATATATAGATATTGATATTATATGTAGATATTGATATTATATATAGATATTGATATTATATATAGATATTGATATTATATATAGATATTGATATTATATATAGATATTGATATTATATGTAGATATTGATATTATATGTAGATATTGATATTATATGTAGATATTGATATTATATATAGATATTGATATTATATATAGATATTGATATTATATATAGATATTGATATTATATGTAGATATTGATATTATATGTAGATATTGATATTATATATAGATATTGATATTATATATAGATATTGATATTATATGTAGATATTGATATTATATATAGATATTGATATTATATGTAGATATTGATATTATATGTAGATATTGATATTATATATAGATATTGATATTATATATAGATATTGATATTATATATAGATATTGATATTATATATAGATATTGATATTATATGTAGATATTGATATTATATGTAGATATTGATATTATATGTAGATATTGATATTATATATAGATATTGATATTATATATAGATATTGATATTATATGTAGATATTGATATTATATATAGATATTGATATTATATGTAGATATTGATATTATATGTAGATATTGATATTATATATAGATATTGATATTATATGTAGATATTGATATTATATGTAGATATTGATATTATATATAGATATTGGTATTATATATAGATATTGATATTATATGTAGATATTGATATTATATGTAGATATTGATATTATATATAGATATTGATATTATATATAGATATTGATATTATATATAGATATTGATATTATATATAGATATTGATATTATTGATATTATATGTAGATATTGATATTATATATAGATATTGATATTATATGTAGATATTGATATTATATATAGATATTGGTATTATATATAGATATTGATATTATATATAGATATTGATATTATATATAGATATTGATATTATATGTAGATATTGATATTATATATAGATATTGATATTATATGTAGATATTGATATTATATGTAGATATTGATATTATATATAGATATTGGTATTATATATAGATATTGATATTATATGTAGATATTGATATTATATATAGATATTGATATTATATATAGATATTGATATTATTGATATTATATGTAGATATTGATATTATATATAGATATTGATATTATATGTAGATATTGATATTATATATAGATATTGATATTATATGTAGATATTGATATTATATGTAGATATTGATATTATATATAGATATTGATATTATATGTAGATATTGATATTATATATAGATATTGATATTATATGTAGATATTGATATTATATATAGATATTGATATTATATATAGATATTGGTATTATATATAGATATTGATATTATATATAGATATTGATATTATATGTAGATATTGATATTATATGTAGATATTGATATTATATATAGATATTGATATTATATATAGATATTGATATTATATATAGATATTGATATTATTGATATTATATGTAGATATTGATATTATATATAGATATTGATATTATATGTAGATATTGATATTATATATAGATATTGGTATTATATATAGATATTGATATTATATATAGATATTGATATTATATATAGATATTGATATTATATGTAGATATTGATATTATATATAGATATTGATATTATATGTAGATATTGATATTATATGTAGATATTGATATTATATATAGATATTGGTATTATATATAGATATTGATATTATATGTAGATATTGATATTATATATAGATATTGATATTATATATAGATATTGATATTATTGATATTATATGTAGATATTGATATTATATATAGATATTGATATTATATGTAGATATTGATATTATATATAGATATTGATATTATATGTAGATATTGATATTATATGTAGATATTGATATTATATATAGATATTGATATTATATGTAGATATTGATATTATATATAGATATTGATATTATATGTAGATATTGATATTATATATAGATATTGATATTATATGTAGATATTGATATTATATATAGATATTGATATTATATATAGATATTGATATTATATATAGATATTGATATTATATATAGATATTGATATTATATGTAGATATTGATATTATATATAGATATTGATATTATATGTAGATATTGATATTATATATAGATATTGATATTATATGTAGATATTGATATTATATGTAGATATTGATATTATATATAGATATTGATATTATATGTAGATATTGATATTATATATAGATATTGATATTATATGTAGATATTGATATTATATGTAGATATTGATATTATATATAGATATTTATATTATATGTAGATATTGATATTATATATAGATATTGATATTATATGTAGATATTGATATTATATGCAGATATTGATATTATATGTAGATATTGATATTATATATAGATATTGATATTATATATAGATATTGATATTATATGTAGATATTGATATTATATGTAGATATTGATATTATATATAGATATTGATATTATATGTAGATATTGATATTATATATAGATATTGATATTATATATAGATATTGATATTATATGTAGATATTGATATTATATGTAGATATTGATATTATATGTAGATATTGATATTATATATAGATATTGATATTATATGTAGATATTGATATTATATGTAGATATTGATATTATATATAGATATTGGTATTATATGTAGATATTGATATTATATATAGATATTGATATTATATATAGATATTGATATTATATGTAGATATTGATATTATATATAGATATTGATATTATATGTAGATATTGATATTATATATAGATATTGATATTATATATAGATATTGATATTATATGTAGATATTGATATTATATATAGATATTGATATTATATATAGATATTGATATTATATGTAGATATTGATATTATATATAGATATTGATATTATAATGTAGATATTGATATTATATATAGATATTGATATTATATGTAGATATTGATATTATATATAGATATTGATATTATATGTAGATATTGATATTATATGTAGATATTGATATTATATATAGATATGGATATTATATATAGATATTGATATTATATGTAGATATTGATATTATATGTAGATATTGGTATTATATATAGATATTGATATTATATGTAGATATTGATATTATATATAGATATTGATATTATATATAGATAGTTATCATTCATGTTTGTTTGTTTATTCGTATTCACAAACTCCTTCTGTAAGATAATGAAGAGCGGCAAAAAGGAATCGTGGACGAGTCTATTGTGGGTGGGGCGTCGAGAAAGAAAGAAAGAAAGAAAGCGACTTGATAACTGTTAAAAAGGAGAAGGTTTCAGCAGTGCAAGCGAGACTTGAAAGGCGGCGGTTTCAGAAACACAAAGAGCTGGAGCGCTTGGTGATCAGAGTATCGAAGTACCGGAAGAATGCGAGTTTACCAATGTTTATGGCATCGATGAACCTTTATTGGCTATGGTACCCAAGCCCGTCTTGCTGTTAGACTTTCGTGTCCACTGACTAAAAATGCGACTGATAAGCAAGTAGGTACAGTGAAGTAATCTCCTGGCTTGTATTTCATCAAACAGACAATTGGGAGTGCTTGTAGAACAGTTGCTTCATTTCATGCTCGGATAGACAATGCAGAGCAAATTGCTTTCCAATCGGATGTATATATGAACGAGTTTATAGCAGAAACCAAGTCTGTGACCTCAGCAAGAAAAAGATTTTCATGAGACAAAAGTGTGTCAAAAGATTTTTTTATATATGTGTGCGTAGCCGGCGTAAACCATCCGGTGATGTGAAATAAAAAAAAACCCAAAGTTTTTCCATATACGTTCTGTCCTTTGTCATTCTTGTTGGATCTTACCGGGTACCCCGAAAGAACGGGTAATGCAACACTTCTAGGCGTTTAGAGGTAAATCCCCGTAAGCGTATATATTCTGAAACTACATTATTTAGAGTACTTGGGTTAGTATATTCAATTTTGATCAAAGAGAGGATAACATTATCGTTGGACTGGCATTCGTGCTGACATCCATAAAAAGTAAATATGATGTTTATTTTAAAGAATATGAATATTCTATCAAAATATGCATCCTGTTGTGAGAGAATCCACACGAATCCTCTAAACATGAAGTAGCAAAAAGCATTACTCGGAAACTATGCAAGTATCACACGCGTCCGTAAAGACGATAAAGAAGCTTGTTTAACAAGATAGACATTTGTCATTTATTAATAGTTTGACGTAAAAAAAAACATAAACGAAGTCTCCCTCTATCTCTCTTTCTTCTCTCTCTCTCTCTCTCTCTCTCTCATGCACGCACTCGAGCGCTATATCTCTCCCACTCTCTCTCTCTCTCTCTCTCTCGGTGTCTATTACTTGCTCCCTTCTCTTTCTCTCTCTCTCTCTCTCTCTCTCTCTCTAATACGCGCGAGCGCTATCTCTCTCTCTTTTTCTCTCTCTCATACGCGTGAGCGCTATCTCTCTCTCTCTCGCTGTCTATTGCTTGCTCCCTTCTCTTTCTCTCTCTCTCTCTCTCTCTAATACGCGCGAGCGCTATCTCTCTCTCTCTCACTCTCTTTCTCTCTCTCTCTCTTTCTCTTTCTCATACGCGTGAGCGCTATCCCTCTCTCTCTTTCTCTCTCTCATATGTGTGAGCGCTATCTTTCTCCCTCTCTCTCTCTCTCTCTCTCTCTCTCTCTCTATATATATATATATATATATATATATATATATATTTATTTATTAATAGTTTGACGTAAGCAAAGCATAAACGAGGCATGCAATGTAGATTACACATATAATTAATACATCAATCTCAAATACAATTAAATGCATTAAATGTTATTGATACACTATGAAAAAAGGAGATCTTTTTCTATAGATGCCATAACCGAATGGCTGGTTTGTTTAGTCCGCCTACTAGCAAGCAAAATAGAAAGAATTAAGGTCTCAATTTCTAACCACATGGTCTCACGAGAGTTGTCTTGTGTTCTCACGAGATTTGGGGATTCTCCTTATCACAAAAAAGCCTTTTAAACCATTTTACTTAGAGGCACGACTCTGGCCCGAAGACCAACACCCCTCCTCTGATTATTTTGCTGGAATACATATATAAATATTGTTGTCATTTGGGGTAGGACACACAAGACCACCTGAGAATGATGGGCTGCTTTATAACTGGTCATAAAACCTTAATCACCAGGGTGTCTATTATATGGAGTGGACATTAATTCTGTAGGATCTCAAGTGGTTTGATTTCTCCACATGAATCCTCGTATTTTTCAAAGACACCAGCCAATATCTTAGGTGGTATTTTCTCTTAGCTAAATAGTTTCCTAGTGCAGGTCTGTCGTTTGTAGTATGCATCTATGTACTCCACTAAACATGCAGCAGTGCCCATGTCTACATAAACATGCATCTATGCACTCCACTAAACATGCAGCAGTGCACATGTCTACATAAATATGCATCTATGTACTCCACTAAACATGCAGCAGTGCCCATGTCTACATAAACATGCATCTATGCACTCCACTAAACATGCAGCAGTGCACATGTCTACATAAATATGCATCTATGCACTCCACTAAACATGCAGCTGTACACATGTCTACATAAACATGCACCTATGCACTCCACTAAACATGCAGCAGTGCACATGTCTACATAAACATGCATCTATGCACTCCACTAAACATGCAGCCATCTCCCAGCTATTTTATTTATGAGCAATCACCTGTCATGTATTCATCTTTCTTTTTTGTTAAGCTGTCCAGTCTTGTACTGTTGTTAAAGTTTGGGCGCCAACCCCTTCTGTCTCAACCATGTTAGCATGGGTGTCTTTTTTGGGGGGGTGAGGGGGTCAAACACATCAGAATTGCAAAATGTTGTTCATTCGCAACAGAAGTCACAACTAGTTATTTTTGAAATATTCTTTGAACAGTCAGATCTAGCTTATATTTTGATACATCTCATTATACAACGTAACTTCCGGAAAGTGACTTCCTGTTTACTACACAACTCGTTTCTCAGCCACGTGATTTACATTCGCTAATCGATACTTTGTGTAACCTACTAATATGACGTTAAATATTATTGTAAAATTATATTATAAGATAACACTGTGACTTGAAAGATTTCAGAGATCTAGAACCATTCTATGAGCTTTTCAGCTCACCCTCGTAGAGACGAAACGTAAGGTTACTAAACAATTCTATGAGCTTTTCAGCTCACCGTCGTAGAGACAAAACGTAAGGTTACTAAACAATTCTATGAGCTTTTCAGCTCACCCTCGTAGAGACAAAACGTAAGATTACTAAACAATACTATGAGCTTTTCAGCTCACCCTCGTAGAGACGAAACGTAAGGTTACTAAACAATACTATGAGCTTTACAGCTCACCCTCGTAGAGACGAAACGTAAGGTTACTAAACAATACTATGAGCTTTTCAGCTCACCCTCGTAGAGACGAAACGTAAGATTACTAAACAATACTATGAGCTTTTCAGCTCACCCTCGTAGAGACGAAACGTAAGGTTACTAAACAATACTATGAGCTTTTGAGCTCACCCTCGTAGAGACGAAACGTAAGATTACTAAACAATACTATGAGCTTTTCAGCTCACCCTCGCAGAGACGAAACGTAAGGTTACTAAACAATACTATAAGTTTTTAAGCTCACCCTCAAAAAGACGAAACGTAAGGTTACTAAACAATTCTATGAGCTTTTCAGCTCACCCTCGTAGAGACGAAACGTAAGGTTACTAAACAATACTATGAGCTTTTCAGCTCACCCTCGTAGAGACGAAATGTAAGATTACTAAATATTACTATGAGCTTTTCAGCTCACCCTCGTAGAGACGAAACGTAAGGTTACTAAACAATACTATGAGCTTTTGAGCTCACCCTCGTAGAGACGAAACGTAAGGTTACTAAACAATACTATGAGCTTTTGAGCTCACCCTCGTAGAGACTAAACGTAAGGTTACTAAACAATTCTATGAGCTTTTAAGCTCACCCTCGTAGAGACGAAACGTAAGGTTACTAAACAATACTATGAGCTTTTGAGCTCACCCTCGTAGAGACGAAACGTAAGGTTACTAAACAATTCTATGAGCTTTTAAGCTCACCCTCGTAGAGACGAAACGTAAGGTTACTAAACAATACTATGAGCTTTTGAGCTCACCCTCGTAGAGACGAAACGTAAGGTTACTAAACAATACTATGAGCATTTCAGCTCACCCTCGTAGAGACTAAACGTAAGGTTACTAAACAATACTATGAGCTTTTCAGCTCACCCTCGTAGAGACGAAACGTAAGGTTACTAAACAATTCTATGAGCTTTTCAGCTCACCCTCGTAGAGACGAAACGTAAGGTTACTAAACAATTCTATGAGCTTTTCAGCTCACCCTCGTAGAGACAAAACGTAAGGTTACTAAACAATTCTATGAGCTTTTCAGCTCACCCTCGTAGAGACGAAACGTAAGATTACTAAACAATACTATGAGCTTTTCAACTCACCCTCGTAGAGACGAAACGTAAGGTTACTAAACAATACTATGAGCTTTTCAGCTCACCTCGTAGAGACGAAACGTAAGGTTACTAAACAATTTTATGAGTTTTTCATCTCACCCTCGTAGAGACGAAACGTAAGGTTACTAAACAATACTATGAGCTTTTCAGCTCACCCTCGTAGAGACGAAACGTAAGATTACTAAACAATACTATGAGCTTTTAAGCTCACCCTCGTAGAGACGAAACGTAAGGTTACTAAACAATACTATGAGCTTTTGAGCTCACCCTCGTAGAGACGAAACGTAAGGTTACTAAACAATACTATGAGCTTTTCAGCTCACCCTCGCAGACACGAAACGTAAGGTTACTAAACAATACTATAAGTTTTTAAGCTCACCCTCAAAAAGACGAAACGTAAGGTTACTAAACAATTCTATGAGCTTTTCAGCTCACCCTCGTAGAGACGAAACGTAAGGTTACTAAACAATACTATGAGCTTTTCAGCTCACCTCGTAGAGACGAAACGTAAGGTTACTAAACAATACTATGAGCTTTTCAGCTCACCCTCGAAAAGAGGAAACGTAAGGTTACTAAACAATTCTATGAGTTTTTCAGCTCACCCTCGTAGAGACGAAACGTAAAGTTACTAAACAATTCTATGAGCTTTTCAGCTCACCCTCGTAGAGACGAAACGTAAGGTTACTAAACAATACTATAAGTTTTTAAGCTCACCCTCAAAAAGACGAAACGTAAGATTACTAAACAATACTATGAGCTTTTCAGCTCACCCTCGTAGAGACGAAACGTAAGATTACTAAACAATACTATGAGCTTTTCAGCTCACCCTCGTAGAGACGAAACGTAAGATTACTAAACAATACTATGAGCTTTTCAGCTCACCCTCGTAGAGACGAAACGTAAGGTTACTAAACAATACTATGAGCTTTTCAGCTCACCCTCGTAGAGACGAAACGTAAGGTTACTAAACAATTTTATGAGTTTTTCAGCTCACCCTCGTAGAGACGAAACGTAAGGTTACTAAACAATACTATGAGCTTTTCAGCTCACCCTCGTAGAGACGAAACGTAAGGTTACTAAACAATACTATGAGCTTTTCAGCTCACCCTCGTAGAGACTAAACGTAAGGTTACTAAACAATACTATGAGCTTTTCAGCTCACCCTCGTAGAGACGAAACGTAAGGTTACTAAACAATTCTATGAGTTTTTCAGCTCACCCTCGTAGAGACGAAACGTAAGGTTACTAAACAATACTATGAGCTTTTCAGCTCACCCTCGTAGAGACGAAACGTAAGGTTACTAAACAATACTATGAGCTTTTCAGCTCACCCTCGTAGAGACGAAACGTGAGGTTACTAAACAATACTATGAGCTTTCCAGCTCACCCTAGTAGAGACGAAACGTAAGGTTACTAAACAATACTATGAGCTTTTCAGCTCACCCTCGTAGAGACGAAACGTAAGATTACTAAACAATACTATGAGCTTTTCAGCTCACCCTCGTAGAGACGAAACGTAAGGTTATTAAACAATTCTATAAGCTTTTCAGCTCACCTCGTAGAGACGAAACGTAAGGTTACTAAACAATACTATGAGCTTTTATGCTTACCCTCGAAAAGAGGAAACGTAAGGTTACTATACAATTCTATGAGTTTTTCAGCTCACCCTCGAAGAGACGAAACGTAAAGTTACTAAACAATTCTATGAGCTTTTCAGCTCACCCTCGTAGAGACGAAACGTAAGGTTACTAAACAATTCTATGAGCTTTTCAGCTCACCCTCGTAGAGACAAAACGTAAGGTTACTAAACAATTCTATGAGCTTTTCAGCTCACCCTCGTAGAGACGAAACGTAAGATTACTAAACAATACTATGAGCTTTTCAGCTCACCCTCGTAGAGACGAAACGTAAGGTTACTAAACAATACTATGAGCTTTTCAGCTCACCCTCGTAGAGACGAAACGTAAGGTTACTAAACAATTTTATGAGTTTTTCAGCTCACCCTCGTAGAGACGAAACGTAAAGTTACTAAACAATTCTATGAGCTTTTCAGCTCACCCTCGTAGAGACGAAACGTAAAGTTACTAAACAATTCTATGAGCTTTTCAGCTCACCCTCGTAGAGACGAAACGTAAGGTTACTAAACAATACTATGAGCTTTTCAGCTCACCCTCGTAGAGACGAAACGTGAGGTTACTAAACAATACTATGAGCTTTCCAGCTCACCCTAGTAGAGACGAAACGTAAGGTTACTAAACAATACTATGAGCTTTCCAGCTCACCCTAGTAGAGACGAAACGTAAGGTTACTAAACAATACTATAAGCTGTTCAGCTCACCCTCAGAGAGACGAAACGTAAGGTTACTAAACAATTCTATGAGCTTTTCAGCTCACCCTCGGAGAGACAAAACGTAAGGTTACTAAACAATACTATGAGCTTTTCAGCTCACCCTCGTAGAGACGAAACGTAAGGTTATTAAACAATTCTATAAGCTTTTCAGCTCACCCTCGGAAAGACGAAACGTAAGGTTACTACACAATACTATGAGCTTTTCAGCTCACCCTCGTAGAGACGAAACGTAAGGTTACTAAACAATACTATGAGCTTTCCAGCTCACCCTAGTAGAGACGAAACGTAAGGTTACTAAACAATACTATGAGCTTTCCAGCTCACCCTAGTAGAGACGAAACGTAAGGTTACTAAACAATACTATAAGCTTTTCAGCTCACCCTCGTAGAGACGAAACGTAAGGTTACTAAACAATTTTATGAGTTTTTCAGCTCACCCTCGTAGAGACGAAACGTAAGGTTACTAAACAATACTATGAGCTTTTCAGCTCACCCTCGTAGAGACGAAACGTAAGATTACTAAACAATACTATGAGCTTTTCAGCTCACCCTCGTAGAGACGAAACGTAAGGTTACTAAACAATACTATGAGCTTTTGAGCTCACCCTCGTAGAGACGAAACGTAAGGTTACTAAACAATACTATGAGCTTTTCAGCTCACCCTCGCAGAGACGAAACGTAAGGTTACTAAACAATACTATAAGTTTTTAAGCTCACCCTCAAAAAGACGAAACGTAAGGTTACTAAACAATTCTATGAGCTTTTCAGCTCACCCTCGAAAAGAGGAAACGTAAGGTTACTAAACAATTCTATGAGTTTTTCAGCTCACCCTCGTAGAGACGAAACGTAAAGTTACTAAACAATACTATGAGCTTTTCAGCTCACCCTCGTAGAGACGAAACGTAAGGTTACTAAACAATTCTATGAGCTTTTCAGCTCACCCTCGTAGAGACGAAACGTAAGGTTACTAAACAATTCTATGAGCTTTTCAGCTCACCCTCGTAGAGACAAAACGAAAGGTTACTAAACAATTCTATGAGCTTTTCAGCTCACCCTCGTAGAGACGAAACGTAAGATTACTAAACAATACTATGAGCTTTTCAACTAACGCCCGTAGAGACGAAACGTAAGGTTACTAAACAATACTATGAGCTTTTCAGCTCACCCTCGTAGAGACGAAACGTAAGGTTACTAAACAATTTTATGAGTTTTTCAGCTCACCCTCGTAGAGACGAAACGTAAGGTTACTAAACAATACTATGAGCTTTTCAGCTCACCCTCGTAGAGACGAAACGTAAGGTTACTAAACAATTCTATGAGTTTTTCAGCTCACCCTCGTAGAGACGAAACGTAAGGTTATTAAACAATTCTATGAGCTTTTCAGCTCACCCTCGTAGAGACTAAACGTAAGGTTACTAAACAATTCTATGAGCTTTTCAGCTCACCCTCGTAGAGACTAAACGTAAGGTTACTAAACAATACTATGAGCTTTTCAGCTCACCCTCGTAGAGACGAAACGTAAGGTTACTAAACAATTCTATGAGTTTTTCAGCTCACCCTCGTAGAGACGAAACGTAAGGTTACTAAACAATACTATGAGCTTTTCAGCTCACCCTCGTAGAGACGAAACGTAAGGTTACTAAACAATACTATGAGCTTTTCAGCTCACCCTCGTAGAGACGAAACGTGAGGTTACTAAACAATACTATGAGCTTTCCAGCTCACCCTAGTAGAGACGAAACGTAAGGTTACTAAACAATACTATGAGCTTTCTAGCTCACCCTAGTAGAGACGAAACGTAAGGTTACTAAACAATACTATAAGCTTTTCAGCTCACCCTCAGAGAGACGAAACGTAAGGTTACTAAACAATTCTATGAGCTTTTCAGCTCACCCTCGGAGAGACGAAACGTAAGGTTACTAAACAATACTATGAGCTTTTCAGCTCACCCTCGTAGAGACGAAACGTAAGATTACTAAACAATACTATGAGCTTTTCAGCTCACCCTCGTAGAGACGAAACGTAAAGTTACTAAACAATACTATGAGCTTTTCAGCTCACCCTCGTAGAGACGAAACGTAAGGTTACTAAACAATACTATGAGCTTTTCAGCTCACCCTCGTAGAGACGAAACGTAAGATTACTAAACAATACTATGAGCTTTTCAGCCTACCCTCGTAGAGACGAAACGTAAAGTTACTAAACAATACTATGAGCTTTTAAGCTCACCCTCGTAGAGACGAAACGTAAGGTTACTAAACAATTCTATGAGCTGTTCAGCTCATTCTATGAACTTTTCAGCTCACCCTCGTAGAGACGAAACGTAAGGTTACTAAACAATACGATGAGCTTTTCAGCTCACCCTCGTAGAGACGTAACGTAAGGTTACTAAACAATTCTATGAGCTTTTCAGCTTACCCTCATAGAGACGAAACGTAAGGTTACTAAACAATACGATGAGCTTTTCAGCTCACCCTCGTAGAGACGTAACGTAAGGTTACTAAACAATTCTATGAGCTTTTCAGCTCACCCTCGTAAAGACGAAACGTAAGGTTACTAAACAATACTATGAGCTTTTGAGCTCACCCTCGTAGAGACGAAACGTAAGATTACTAAACAATACTATGAGCTTTTCAGCTCACCCTCGCAGAGACGAAACGTAAGGTTACTAAACAATACTATAAGTTTTTAAGCTAACCTTCAAAAAGACGAAACGTAAGGTTACTAAACAATTCTATGAGCTTTTCAGCTCACCCTCGTAGAGACGAAACGTAAGGTTACTAAACAATACTATGAGCTTTTCAGCTCACCCTCGTAGAGACGAAATGTAAGATTACTTAACAATACTATGAGCTTTTCAGCTCACCCTCAGAGAGACGAAACGTAAGGTTACTAAACAATTCTATGATATTTTCAGCTCACCCTCGTAGAGACGAAACGTAAGGTTACTAAACAATACTATGAGCTTTTCAGCTCACCCTCGTAGAGACGAAACGTAAGGTTACTAAACAATTCTATGAGCTTTTCAGCTCACCTCGTAGAGACGAAACGTAAGGTTACTAAACAATACTATGAGCTTTTCAGCTCACCCTCGAAAAGAGGAAACGTAAGGTTACTAAACAATTCTATGAGTTTTTCAGCTCACCCTCGTAGAGACGACACGTAAAGTTACTAAACAATTCTATGAGTTTTTCAGCTCACCCTCGTAGGGACGAACGTAAGGTTACTAAACAATACTATGAGCATTTCAGCTCACCCTCGTAGAGACTAAACGTAAGGTTACTAAACAATACTATGAGCTTTTCAGCTCACCCTCGTAGAGACGAAACGTAAGGTTACTAAACAATACTATGAGCTTTCCAGCTCACCCTAGTAGAGACGAAACGTAAGGTTACTAAACAATACTATGAGCTTTCCAGCTCACCCTAGTAGAGACGAAACGTAAGGTTACTAAACAATACTATAAGCTTTTCAGCTCACCCTCAGAGAGACGAAACGTAAGGTTACTAAACAATTCTATGAGATTTTCAGCTCACCCTCGGAGAGACGAAACGTAAGGTTACTAAACAATACTATGAGCTTTTCAGCTCACCCTCGTAGAGACGAAACGTAAGATTACTAAACAATACTATGAGCTTTTCAGCTCACCCTCGTAGAGACGAAACGTAAGGTTACTAAACAATACTATGAGCTTTTCAGCTCACCCTCGTAGAGACGAAACGTAAGGTTACTAAACAATACTATGAGCTTTTCAGCTCACCCACGTAGAGACGAAACGTAAGATTACTAAACAATACTATGAGCTTTTCAGCCTACCCTCGTAGAGACGAAATGTACAGTTACTAAACAATACTATGAACTTTTCAGCTCACCCTCGTAGAGACGAAACGTAAGGTTACTAAACAATTCTATGAGCTTTTCAGCTTACCCTCGTAGAGACGAAACGTAAGGTTACTAAACAATACTATGAGCTTTTCAGCTCACCCTCGTAGAGACGTAACGTAAGGTTACTAAACAATTCTATGAGCTTTTCAGCTCATCCTCGTAGAGACGAAACGTAAGATTACTAAACAATACTATGAGCTTTTCAGCTCACCCTCGTAGAGACGAAACGTAAGGTTACTAAACAATACTATGAGCTTTTCAGCTCACCCTCGTAGAGACAAAACGTAAGGTTACTAAACAATACTATGAGCTTTTCAGCTCACCCTCGTAGAGACAAAACGTAAGATTACTAAACAATACTATGAGCTTTTCAGCTCACCCTCGTAGAGACGAAACGTAAGGTTACTAAACAATACTATGAGCTTTTCAGCTCACCCTCGTAGAGACGAAACGTAAGATTACTAAACAATACTATGAGCTTTTCAGCTCACCCTCGTAGAGAAAAAACGTAAGGTTACTAAAAATACTATGAGCTTTTCAGCTCACCCTCGTAGAGACGAAACGTAAGGTTACTAAACAATACTATGAGTTTTTCAGCTCACCCTCGTAGAGACGAAACGTAAGGTTACTAAACAATACCATGAGCTTTTCAGCTCACCCTCGTAGAGACGAAACGTAAGATTACTAAACAATTCTATGAGCTTTTCAGCTCATTCTATGAACTTTTCAGCTCACCCTCGTAGAGACGAAACGTAAGGTTACTAAACAATTCTATGAGCTTTTCAGCTTACCCTCGTAAGGACGAAACGTAAGGTTACTAAACAATACGATGAGCTTTTCAGCTCACCCTCGTAGAGACGTAACGTAAGGTTACTAAACAATTCTATGAGCTTTTCAGCTCACCCTCGTAGAGACGAAACGTAAGATTACTAAACAATACTATGAGCTTTTCAGCTAACCCTCGTAGAGACGAAACGTAAGGTTACTAAACAATACTATGAGCTTTTTAGCTCACCCTCGTAGAGACGAAACGTAAGGTTACTAAACAATACGATAAGCTTTTCAGCTCACCCTCAGAGAGACGAAACGTAAGGTTACTAAACAATTCTATGAGCTTTTCAGCTCACCCTCGTAGAGACGAAACGTAAGGTTACTAAACAATACTATGAGCTTTTCAGCTCACCCTCGTAGGGACAAAACGTAAGATTACTTAACAATACTATGAGCTTTTCAGCTCATCCTCGTAGAGACGAAACGTAAGGTTACTAAACAATACTATGAGCTTTTCAGCTCACCCTCGTAGAGAAAAAACGTAAGGTTACTAAAAATACTATGAGCTTTTCAGCTCACCCTCGTAGAGACGAAACGTAAGGTTACTAAACAATACTATAAGTTTTTCAGCTCACCCTCGTAGAGACGAAACGTAAGATTACTAAACAATACTATGAGCTTTTCAGCTCACCCTCGTAGAGACGAAACGTAAGATTACTAAACAATACTATGAGCTTTTCAGCTCACCCTCGTAGAGAAAAAACGTAAGGTTACTAAAAATACTATGAGCTTTTCAGCTCACCCACGTAGAGACGAAACGTAAGGTTACTAAACAATACTATGAGCTTTTCAGCTCACCCTCAGAGAGACGAAACGTAAGGTTACTAAACAATACTATGAGCTTTTCAGCTCACCCTCGTAGAGACGAAACGTAATGGTTACTAAACAATTCTATGAGATTTTCAGCTCAGCCTCGTAGAGACGAAACGTAAGGTTACTAAACAATACCATGAGCTTTTCAGCTCACCCTCGTAGAGACGAAACGTAAGATTACTACACAATACTATGAGCTTTTCAGCTCACCCTCGTAGAGAAAAAACGTAAGGTTACTAAAAATACTATGAGCTTTTCAGCTCACCCTCGTAGAGACGAAACGTAAGGTTACTAAACAATACTATGAGCTTTTCAGCTCACCCTCAGAGAGACGAAACGTAAGGTTACTAAACAGTACTATGAGCTTTTCAGCTCACCCTCGTAAAGACGAAACGTAAGGTTACTAAACAATTGTATGAGTTTTTCAGCTCATCCTCGTAGAGACGAAACGTAAGGTGACTAAACAATACTATGAGCTTTTCAGCTCACCTTCGTAGAGACGAAACGTAACGTTACTACACAATACTATAAGCTTTTCAGCTCACCCTCAGAGAGACGAAACGTAAAGTTTACTAAACAATTCTATGAGCTTTTCAGCTCACCCTCGTAGAGACGAAACGTAAGGTTACTAAACAATACTATGAGCTTTTCAGCTCACCCTCGTAGAGACGAAACGTAAGATTACTAAACAATACTATGAGCTTTTCAGCTAACCCTCGTAGAGACAAAACGTTAGGTTACTAAACAATACTATGAGCTTTTCAGCTCACCCTCGTAGAGACGAAACGTAAGGTTACTAAACAATTCTATGAGCTTTTCAGCTCATCCTCGTAGAGACGAAACGTAAGATTACTAAACAATACTATGAGCTTTTCAGCTCACCCTCGTAGAGACGAAACGTAAGGTTACTAAACAATACTATGAGCTTTTCAGCTCACCCTCGTAGAGACAAAACGTAAGGTTACTAAACAATACTATGAGCTTTTCAGCTCACCCTCGTAGAGACAAAACGTAAGATTACTAAACAATACTATGAGCTTTTCAGCTCACCCTCGTAGAGACGAAACGTAAGGTTACTAAACAATACTATGAGCTTTTCAGCTCACCCTCGTAGAGACGAAACGTAAGATTACTAAACAATACTATGAGCTTTTCAGCTCACCCTCGTAGAGAAAAAACGTAAGGTTACTAAAAATACTATGAGCTTTTCAGCTCACCCTCGTAGAGACGAAACGTAAGGTTACTAAACAATACTATGAGTTTTTCAGCTCACCCTCGTAGAGACGAAACGTAAGGTTACTAAACAATACCATGAGCTTTTCAGCTCACCCTCGTAGAGACGAAACGTAAGATTACTAAACAATTCTATGAGCTTTTCAGCTCATTCTATGAACTTTTCAGCTCACCCTCGTAGAGACGAAACGTAAGGTTACTAAACAATTCTATGAGCTTTTCAGCTTACCCTCGTAAGGACGAAACGTAAGGTTACTAAACAATACGATGAGCTTTTCAGCTCACCCTCGTAGAGACGTAACGTAAGGTTACTAAACAATTCTATGAGCTTTTCAGCTCACCCTCGTAGAGACGAAACGTAAGATTACTAAACAATACTATGAGCTTTTCAGCTAACCCTCGTAGAGACGAAACGTAAGGTTACTAAACAATACTATGAGCTTTTTAGCTCACCCTCGTAGAGACGAAACGTAAGGTTACTAAACAATACGATAAGCTTTTCAGCTCACCCTCAGAGAGACGAAACGTAAGGTTACTAAACAATTCTATGAGCTTTTCAGCTCACCCTCGTAGAGACGAAACGTAAGGTTACTAAACAATACTATGAGCTTTTCAGCTCACCCTCGTAGGGACAAAACGTAAGATTACTTAACAATACTATGAGCTTTTCAGCTCATCCTCGTAGAGACGAAACGTAAGGTTACTAAACAATACTATGAGCTTTTCAGCTCACCCTCGTAGAGACGAAACGTAAGGTTACTAAACAATTCTATGAGCTTTTCAGCTCATCCTCGTAGAGACGAAACGTAAGATTACTAAACAATACTATGAGCTTTTCAGCTCACCCTCGTAGAGACGAAACGTAAGGTTACTAAACAATACTATGAGCTTTTCAGCTCACCCTCGTAGAGACAAAACGTAAGGTTACTAAACAATACTATGAGCTTTTCAGCTCACCCTCGTAGAGACAAAACGTAAGATTACTAAACAATACTATGAGCTTTTCAGCTCACCCTCGTAGAGACGAAACGTAAGGTTACTAAACAATACTATGAGCTTTTCAGCTCACCCTCGTAGAGACGAAACGTAAGATTACTAAACAATACTATGAGCTTTTCAGCTCACCCTCGTAGAGAAAAAACGTAAGGTTACTAAAAATACTATGAGCTTTTCAGCTCACCCTCGTAGAGACGAAACGTAAGGTTACTAAACAATACTATGAGTTTTTCAGCTCACCCTCGTAGAGACGAAACGTAAGGTTACTAAACAATACCATGAGCTTTTCAGCTCACCCTCGTAGAGACGAAACGTAAGATTACTAAACAATTCTATGAGCTTTTCAGCTCATTCTATGAACTTTTCAGCTCACCCTCGTAGAGACGAAACGTAAGGTTACTAAACAATTCTATGAGCTTTTCAGCTTACCCTCGTAAGGACGAAACGTAAGGTTACTAAACAATACGATGAGCTTTTCAGCTCACCCTCGTAGAGACGTAACGTAAGGTTACTAAACAATTCTATGAGCTTTTCAGCTCACCCTCGTAGAGACGAAACGTAAGATTACTAAACAATACTATGAGCTTTTCAGCTAACCCTCGTAGAGACGAAACGTAAGGTTACTAAACAATACTATGAGCTTTTTAGCTCACCCTCGTAGAGACGAAACGTAAGGTTACTAAACAATACGATAAGCTTTTCAGCTCACCCTCAGAGAGACGAAACGTAAGGTTACTAAACAATTCTATGAGCTTTTCAGCTCACCCTCGTAGAGACGAAACGTAAGGTTACTAAACAATACTATGAGCTTTTCAGCTCACCCTCGTAGGGACAAAACGTAAGATTACTTAACAATACTATGAGCTTTTCAGCTCATCCTCGTAGAGACGAAACGTAAGGTTACTAAACAATACTATGAGCTTTTCAGCTCACCCTCGTAGAGACGAAACGTAAGATTACTAAACAATACTATGAGCTTTTCAGCTCACCCTCGTAGAGAAAAAACGTAAGGTTACTAAAAATACTATGAGCTTTTCAGCTCACCCTCGTAGAGACGAAACGTAAGGTTACTAAACAATACTATAAGTTTTTCAGCTCACCCTCGTAGAGACGAAACGTAAGATTACTAAACAATACTATGAGCTTTTCAGCTCACCCTCGTAGAGACGAAACGTAAGATTACTAAACAATACTATGAGCTTTTCAGCTCACCCTCGTAGAGAAAAAACGTAAGGTTACTAAAAATACTATGAGCTTTTCAGCTCACCCACGTAGAGACGAAACGTAAGGTTACTAAACAATACTATGAGCTTTTCAGCTCACCCTCAGAGAGACGAAACGTAAGGTTACTAAACAATACTATGAGCTTTTCAGCTCACCCTCGTAGAGACGAAACGTAATGGTTACTAAACAATTCTATGAGATTTTCAGCTCAGCCTCGTAGAGACGAAACGTAAGGTTACTAAACAATACCATGAGCTTTTCAGCTCACCCTCGTAGAGACGAAACGTAAGATTACTACACAATACTATGAGCTTTTCAGCTCACCCTCGTAGAGAAAAAACGTAAGGTTACTAAAAATACTATGAGCTTTTCAGCTCACCCTCGTAGAGACGAAACGTAAGGTTACTAAACAATACTATGAGCTTTTCAGCTCACCCTCAGAGAGACGAAACGTAAGGTTACTAAACAGTACTATGAGCTTTTCAGCTCACCCTCGTAAAGACGAAACGTAAGGTTACTAAACAATTGTATGAGTTTTTCAGCTCATCCTCGTAGAGACGAAACGTAAGGTGACTAAACAATACTATGAGCTTTTCAGCTCACCTTCGTAGAGACGAAACGTAACGTTACTACACAATACTATAAGCTTTTCAGCTCACCCTCAGAGAGACGAAACGTAAAGTTTACTAAACAATTCTATGAGCTTTTCAGCTCACCCTCGTAGAGACGAAACGTAAGGTTACTAAACAATACTATGAGCTTTTCAGCTCACCCTCGTAGAGACGAAACGTAAGATTACTAAACAATACTATGAGCTTTTCAGCTAACCCTCGTAGAGACAAAACGTTAGGTTACTAAACAATACTATGAGCTTTTCAGCTCACCCTCGTAGAGACGAAACGTAAGGTAACTAAACAATTCTATGAGCTTTTCAGCTCACCCTCGTAGAGACGAAACGTAAGGTTACTAAACAATACTATGAGCTTTTCAGCTCACCCTCGTAGAGAGGAAACGTAAGATTACTAAACAATACTATGAGCTTTTCAGCTCACCCTCGTAGAGACGAAACGCAAAGTTACTAAACAATACTATGAGCTTTTCAGCTCACCCTCGTAGAGACGAAACGTAAGGTTACTAAACAATTCTATGAGCTTTTCAGCTCATTCTATGAGCTTTTCAGCTCACCCTCGTAGAGACGAAACGTAAGGTAACTAAACAATTCTATGAGCTTTTCAGCTCACCCTCGTAGAGACGAAACGTAAGGTTACTAAACAATACTATGAGTTTTTAAGCTCACCCTCGTAGAGACGAAACGTAAGGTTACTAAACAATACCATGAGCTTTTCAGCTCACCCTCGTAGAGACGAAACGTAAGATTACTAAACAATACTATGAGCTTTTCAGCTCACCCTCGTAGAGAAAAAACGTAAGGTTACTAAAAATACTATGAGCTTTTCAGCTCACCCTCGTAGAGACGAAACGTAAGGTTACTAAACAATACTATGAGCTTTTCAGCTCACCCTCAGAGAGACGAAACGTAAGGTTACTAAACAATACTATGAGGTTTTCAGCCTACCCTCGTAGAGACGAAACGTAAGGTTACTAAACAATTCTATAAGATTTTCAGCTCAGCCTCGTAGAGACGAAACGTAAGGTTACTAAACAATACCATGAGCTTTTCAGCTCACCCTCGTAGAGACGAAACGTAAGATTACTAAACAATACTATGAGCTCTTCAGCTCACCCTCGTAGAGAAAAAACGTAAGGTAACTAAACAATTCTATGAGCTTTTCAGCTCACCCTCGTAGAGACGAAACGTAAGGTTACTAAACAATACTATGAGCTTTTCAGCTCACCCTCGGAGAGACGAAACGTAAGGTTACTAAACAATACTATGAGCTTTTCAGCTCACCCTCGTAGAGACGAAACGTAAGATTACTAAACAATACTATGAGCTTTTCAGCTAACCCTCGTAGAGACAAAACGTTAGGTTACTAAACAATACTATGAGCTTTTCAGCTCACCCTCGTAGAGACGAAACGTAAGGTAACTAAACAATTCTATGAGCTTTTCAGCTCACCCTCGTAGAGACGAAACGTAAGGTTACTAAACAATACTATGAGCTTTTCAGCTCACCCTCGTAGAGAGGAAACGTAAGATTACTAAACAATACTATGAGCTTTTCAGCTCACCCTCGTAGAGACGAAACGCAAAGTTACTAAACAATACTATGAGCTTTTCAGCTCACCCTCGTAGAGACGAAACGTAAGGTTACTAAACAATTCTATGAGATTTTCAGCTCATTCTATGAGCTTTTCAGCTCACCCTCGTAGAGACGAAACGTAAGGTAACTAAACAATTCTATGAGCTTTTCAGCTCACCCTCGTAGAGACGAAACGTAAGGTTACTAAACAATACTATGAGTTTTTAAGCTCACCCTCGTAGAGACGAAACGTAAGGTTACTAAACAATACCATGAGCTTTTCAGCTCACCCTCGTAGAGACGAAACGTAAGATTACTAAACAATACTATGAGCTTTTCAGCTCACCCTCGTAGAGAAAAAACGTAAGGTTACTAAAAATACTATGAGCTTTTCAGCTCACCCTCGTAGAGACGAAACGTAAGGTTACTAAACAATACTATGAGCTTTTCAGCTCACCCTCAGAGAGACGAAACGTAAGGTTACTAAACAATACTATGAGCTTTTCAGCCTACCCTCGTAGAGACGAAACGTAAGGTTACTAAACAATTCTATAAGATTTTCAGCTCAGCCTCGTAGAGACGAAACGTAAGGTTACTAAACAATACCATGAGCTTTTCAGCTCACCCTAGTAGAGACGAAACGTAAGATTACTAAACAATACTATGAGCTCTTCAGCTCACCCTCGTAGAGAAAAAACGTAAGGTTACTAAAAATACTATGAGCTTTTCAGCTCACCCTCGTAGAGACGAAACGTAAGGTTACTAAACAATACTATGAGCTTTTCAGCTCACCCTCAGAGAGACGAAACGTAAGGTTACTAAACAATACTATGAGCTTTTCAGCTCACCCTCGTAGAGAAGAAACGTAAGGTTACTAAACAATTCTATGAGATTTTCAGCTCAGCCTCGTAGAGACGAAACGTTAGGTTACTAAACAATACTATGAGCTTTTCAGCTAACCCTCGTAAAGACGAAACGTAAGGTTACTAAACAATTGTATGAGTTTTTCAGCTCATCCTCGTAGAGACGAAACGTAAGGTTACTAAACAATACTCTGAGCTTTTCAGCTCACCCTCGTAGAGACGAAACGTAAGGTTACTAAACAATACTATAAGCTTTTCAGCTCACCCTCGTAGAGACGAAACGTAAGATTACTAAACAATACTATGAGCTTTTCAGCTCACCCTCGTAGAGACGAAACGTAAGGTAACTAAACAATTCTATGAGCTTTTCAGCTCACCCTCGTAGAGACGAAACGTAAGGTTACTAAACAATACTATGAGCTTTTCAGCTCACCCTCGTAGAGACGAAACGTAAGGTTACTAAACAATACGATAAGCTTTTCAGCTCACCCTCAGAGAGACGAAACGTAAGGTTACTAAACAATTCTATGAGCTTTTCAGCTCACCCTCGTAGAGACGAAACGTAAGGTTACTAAACAATACTATGAGCTTTTCAGCTCACCCTCGTAGGGACAAAACGTAAGATTACTTAACAATACTATTAGCTTTTCAGCTCACCCTCGTAGAGACGAAACGTAAGGTTACTAAACAATACTATGAGCTTTTCAGCTCACCCTCGTAGGGACAAAACGTAAGATTACTTAACAATACTATTAGCTTTTCAGCTCACCCTCGTAGAGACGAAACGTAAGGTTACTAAACAATACTATGAGCTTTTCAGCTCACCCTCGTAGGGACAAAACGTAAGATTACTTAACAATACTATTAGCTTTTCAGCTCACCCTCGTAGAGACGAAACGTAAGGTTACTAAACAATACTATGAGCTTTTCAGCTCACCCTCGTAGAGACGAAACGTAAGGTTACTAAACAATACTATAAGTTTTTCAGCTCACCCTCGTAGAGACGAAACGTAAGATTACTAAACAATACTATGCGCTTTTCAGCTCACCCTCGTAGAGACGAAACGTAAGATTACTAAACAATACTATGAGCTTTTCAGCTCACCCTCGTAGAGAAAAAACGTAAGGTTACTAAAAATACTATGAGCTTTTCAGCTCACCCACGTAGAGACGAAACGTAAGGTTACTAAACAATACTATGAGCTTTTCAGCTCACCCTCAGAGAGACGAAACGTAAGGTTACTAAACAATACTATGAGCTTTTCAGCTCACCCTCGTAGAGACGAAACGTAAGGTTACTAAACAATTCTATGAGATTTTCAGCTCAGCCTCGTAGAGACGAAACGTAAGGTTACTAAACAATACCATGAGCTTTTCAGCTCACCCTCGTAGAGACGAAACGTAAGATTACTACACAATACTATGAGCTTTTCAGCTCACCCATCGTAGAGAAAAAACGTAAGGTTACTAAAAATACTATGAGCTTTTCAGCTCACCCTCGTAGAGACGAAACGTAAGGTTACTAAACAATACTATGAGCTTTTCAGCTCACCCTCAGAGAGACGAAACGTAAGGTTACTAAACAGTACTATGAGCTTTTCAGCTCACCCTCGTAAAGACGAAACGTAAGGTTACTAAACAATTGTATGAGTTTTTCAGCTCATCCTCGTAGAGACGAAACGTAAGGTGACTAAACAATACTATGAGCTTTTCAGCTTACCTTCGTAGAGACGAAACGTAACGTTACTACACAATACTATAAGCTTTTCAGCTCACCCTCAGAGAGACGAAACGTAAAGTTTACTAAACAATTCTATGAGCTTTTCAGCTCACCCTCGGAGAGACGAAACGTAAGGTTACTAAACAATACTATGAGCTTTTCAGCTCACCCTCGTAGAGACGAAACGTAAGATTACTAAACAATACTATGAGCTTTTCAGCTAACCCTCGTAGAGACAAAACGTTAGGTTACTAAACAATACTATGAGCTTTTCAGCTCACCCTCGTAGAGACGAAACGTAAGGTAACTAAACAATTCTATGAGCTTTTCAGCTCACCCTCGTAGAGACGAAACGTAAGGTTACTAAACAATACTATGAGCTTTTCAGCTCACCCTCGTAGAGAGGAAACGTAAGATTACTAAACAATACTATGAGCTTTTCAGCTCACCCTCGTAGAGACGAAACGCAAAGTTACTAAACAATACTATGAGCTTTTCAGCTCACCCTCGTAGAGACGAAACGTAAGGTTACTAAACAATACTATGAGCTTTTCAGCTCATTCTATGAGCTTTTCAGCTCACCCTCGTAGAGACGAAACGTAAGGTAACTAAACAATTCTATGAGCTTTTCAGCTCACCCTCGTAGAGACGAAACGTAAGGTTACTAAACAATACTATGAGTTTTTAAGCTCACCCTCGTAGAGACGAAACGTAAGGTTACTAAACAATACCATGAGCTTTTCAGCTCACCCTCGTAGAGACGAAACGTAAGATTACTAAACAATACTATGAGCTTTTCAGCTCACCCTCGTAGAGAAAAAACGTAAGGTTACTAAAAATACTATGAGCTTTTCAGCTCACCCTCGTAGAGACGAAACGTAAGGTTACTAAACAATACTATGAGCTTTTCAGCTCACCCTCAGAGAGACGAAACGTAAGGTTACTAAACAATACTATGAGCTTTTCAGCCTACCCTCGTAGAGACGAAACGTAAGGTTACTAAACAATTCTATAAGATTTTCAGCTCAGCCTCGTAGAGACGAAACGTAAGGTTACTAAACAATACCATGAGCTTTTCAGCTCACCCTCGTAGAGACGAAACGTAAGATTACTAAACAATACTATGAGCTCTTCAGCTCACCCTCGTAGAGAAAAAACGTAAGGTTACTAAAAATACTATGAGCTTTTCAGCTCACCCTCGTAGAGACGAAACGTAAGGTTACTAAACAATACTATGAGCTTTTCAGCTCACCCTCGTAGAGACGAAACGTAAGGTTACTAAACAATACTATGAGCTTTTCAGCTCACCCTCGTAGAGAAGAAACGTAAGGTTACTAAACAATTCTATGAGCTTTTCAGCTCACCCTCGTAGAGACGAAACGTAAGGTTACTAAACAATTCTATGAGATTTTCAGCTCAGCCTCGTAGAGACGAAACGTAAGGTTACTAAACAATACCATGAGCTTTTCAGCTCACCCTCGTAGAGACGAAACGTAAGATTACTACACAATACTATGAGCTTTTCAGCTCACCCTCGTAGAGAAAAAACGTAAGGTTACTAAAAATACTATGAGCTTTTCAGCTCACCCTCGTAGAGACGAAACGTAAGGTTACTAAACAATACTATGAGCTTTTCAGCTCACCCTCAGAGAGACGAAACGTAAGGTTACTAAACAGTACTATGAGCTTTTCAGCTCACCCTCGTAAAGACGAAACGTAAGGTTACTAAACAATTGTATGAGTTTTTCAGCTCATCCTCGTAGAGACGAAACGTAAGGTGACTAAACAATACTATGAGCTTTTCAGCTCACCTTCGTAGAGACGAAACGTAACGTTACTAAACAATACTATAAGCTTTTCAGCTCACCCTCAGAGAGACGAAACGTAAAGTTTACTAAACAATTCTATGAGCTTTTCAGCTCACCCTCGTAGAGACGAAACGTAAGGTTACTAAACAATACTATGAGCTTTTCAGCTCACCCTCGTAGAGACGAAACGTAAGATTACTAAACAATACTATGAGCTTTTCAGCTAACCCTCGTAGAGACAAAACGTTAGGTTACTAAACAATACTATGAGCTTTTCAGCTCACCCTCGTAGAGACGAAACGTAAGGTAACTAAACAATTCTATGAGCTTTTCAGCTCACCCTCGTAGAGACGAAACGTAAGGTTACTAAACAATACTATGAGCTTTTCAGCTCACCCTCGTAGAGAGGAAACGTGAGATTACTAAACAATACTATGAGCTTTTCAGCTCACCCTCGTAGAGACGAAACGCAAAGTTACTAAACAATACTATGAGCTTTTCAGCTCACCCTCGTAGAGACGAAACGTAAGGTTACTAAACAATTCTATGAGCTTTTCAGCTCATTCTATGAGCTTTTCAGCTCACCCTCGTAGAGACGAAACGTAAGGTAACTAAACAATTCTATGAGCTTTTCAGCTCACCCTCGTAGAGACGAAACGTAAGGTTACTAAACAATACTATGAGTTTTTAAGCTCACCCTCGTAGAGACGAAACGTAAGGTTACTAAACAATACCATGAGCTTTTCAGCTCACCCTCGTAGAGACGAAACGTAAGATTACTAAACAATACTATGAGCTTTTCAGCTCACCCTCGTAGAGAAAAAACGTAAGGTTACTAAAAATACTATGAGCTTTTCAGCTCACCCTCGTAGAGACGAAACGTAAGGTTACTAAACAATACTATGAGCTTTTCAGCTCACCCTCAGAGAGACGAAACGTAAGGTTACTAAACAATACTATGAGCTTTTCAGCTCACCCTCGTAGAGAAGAAACGTAAGGTTACTAAACAATTCTATGAGATTTTCAGCTCAGCCTCGTAGAGACGAAACGTAAGGTTACTAAACAATACTATGAGCTTTTCAGCTAACCCTCGTAAAGACGAAACGTAAGGTTACTAAACAATTGTATGAGTTTTTCAGCTCATCCTCGTAGAGACGAAACGTAAGGTTACTAAACAATACTCTGAGCTTTTCAGCTCACCCTCGTAGAGACGAAACGTAAGGTTACTAAACAATACTATAAGCTTTTCAGCTCACCCTCAGAGAGACGAAACGTAAAGTTTACTAAACAATTCTATGAGCTTTTCAGCTCACCCTCGTAGAGACAAAACGTAAGGTTACTAAACAATACTATGAGCTTTTCAGCTCACCCTCGTAGAGACGAAACGTAAGGTAACTAAACAATTCTATGAGCTTTTCAGCTCACCCTCGTAGAGACGAAGCGTAAGGTTACTAAACAATACTATGAGCTTTTCAGCTCACCCTCGTAGAGACGAAACGTAAGATTACTAAACAATACTATGAGCTTTTCAGCTCACCCTCGTAGAGACGAAACGTAAAGTTACTAAACAATACTATGAGCTTTTCAGCTCACCCTCGTAGAGACGAAACGTAAGGTTACTAAACAATTCTATGAGCTTTTCAGCTCATTCTATGAGCTTTTCAGCTCACCCTTGTAGAGACGAAACGTAAGGTTACTAAACAATTCTATGAGCTTTTCAGCTCACCCTCGTGGAGACGAAACGTAAGGTTACTAAACAATTCTATGAACTTTTAAGCTCACCCTTGTGGAGACGAAACGTTAGGTTACTAAACAATTCTATGAACTTTTCAGCTCACCCTCGTAGAGACGAAACGTAAGGTTACTAAACAATTCTATGAGCTCTTCAGCTCACCCTCGTAGAGAAAAAACGTAAGGTTACTAAAAATACTATGAGCTTTTCAGCTCACCCTCGTAGAGACGAAACGTAAGGTTACTAAACAATACTATGAGCTTTTCAGCTCACCCTCAGAGAGACGAAACGTAAGGTTACTAAACAATACTATGAGCTTTTCAGCCTACCCTCGTAGAGACGAAACGTAAGGTTACTAAACAATTCTATGAGATTTTCAGCTCAGCCTCGTAGAGACGAAACGTAAGATTACTAAACAATACTATGAGCTTTTCAGCCTACCCTCGTAGAGACGAAACGTAAGGTAACTAAACAATTCTATGAGATTTTCAGCTCAGCCTCGTAGAGACGAAACGTAAGGTTACTAAACAATACCATGAGTTTTTCAGCCCACCCTCGTAGAGACGAAACGTAAGGTTACTAAACAATTCTATGAGCTTTTCAGCTCACCCTCGTAGAGACGAAACGTAAGGTTACTAAACAATACTATGAGCTTTTCAGCTCACCCTCGTAGAGACGAAACGTAAGGTTACTAAACAATACTATGAGCTTTTCAGCTTAGCCTCGATGAGACGAAACGTAAGGTTACTAAACAATTTTATGAGTTTTTCAGCTCACCCTCGTAGAGACGAAACGTAAGGTTATTAAACAATTCTATGAGCTTTTCAGCTCACCCTCGAAGAGACGAAATGTAAGGTTACTAAACAATTCTATGAGTTTTTCAGCTCACCCTCAGAGAGACGAAACGTAAAGTTACTAAACAATTCTATGAGCTTTTCAGCTCACCCTCGTAGAGACGAAACGTAAGGTTACTAAACAATTCTATGAGTTTTTCAGCTCACCCTCGTATAGACGAAACGTAAGGTTTCTAAACAATTTCAATTCTACCTTTGATTTGCGGTAATTGGAAAGCATATATTGAGATTATATTAAATGGTAAGGATGGCGGTGGATAATAGTAAATCGCCCCCCCCCCCTCTTCCTTTCTAAAAGAAAGAAACTGACTTTAAAAGTGATTGGTTCACATCGATTTCAAAAGAAATAAGCGGAAGGTGGATTCCAACTCGAAAAATAATCTGTCTTTAAAGATTTTCCGTTTAAATCAATATTGGATCTGAACACGATATTTTAGTTTCACTTTTTTATATTATTATAGAAACATTGGAAATCAGCAAAACCTTATGGAATCGCTTTCACAGTGTCGATAGTCTGCCTTTTGTAAGGGAAAAATCATTAAAAATTGATTAGGATGATCAATATGCGATCAGTATCGCGTATATATATATATATATATATATATATATATATATATATATATATATTAGTATTTCATGTATCCACATAAAACTTTATAGGGAGATATACTTTTTTATGCATCAATTTTCAGTATTTACTTCAACAGTGCTCGATACGTAAGTAGAGCTAGGTAGTAAGCTATGAAAATATATTTATGGCAATTAAGCTTCAGGCTAAAATGCATTTTAGCCTGAAGATTCCCCCCGGGGATGAAATGCGGGAGCCTCTGTGTAGCTTAATTGCCATAAATATATTTTCATAGCTTACTATATATATATATAGTAAGCAGTGAAAATATATATGGCAATCAAGCTACACATACTATATATATATATATATATATATATATATATATATATATATATATATATATATATATATATATATATATATATGATACTTCTTTGTAATATAGCAGGAAAAATCCGAGCAGAGTGCTCGATTAATTGAGAATTAAAGTTGAAAATTAAGAGCGTAATATTTATTTTGGTGCAGAAAAATTAGTACAACATTCGTACCGTTGGTTTCAAGCACAGAAACAGATGACAACAGAAGCTGAAGAGAGCCGGATAGCTAAGTCCTTCTGTGCTTGAAACCGACGGTACGAATGTTGTACTAATTTTTCTGTACCAAAATAAATATATATATATATATATATATATATATATATATATATATATATATATATATATATATAAACAAGTAAAAGATGAGAATAAAATTTGTGCAAAATACAATATCTTTTAAGTAATCGGTTGTTCAAAACAATGCGTTTTAAATAAAATAAATTTTATTATTCCTTCTTTAAGCCATGGCTTTTCAAAGAATGATATCTTATCGTCAGAGGAGAGCAACCAGATTAGTTAGTAAAAAGGAAATTACGAAAAGCCAAAATTGGAAAAATATAAAAATAAAAATAATATAAAATATATTGAGCATCACTTTTTAAAAAAATTTTTGCTTTAAAGATATACACCATATTTTTATTCTCCTGCCCCTTATATATATAAAGTTAGTTATGTATGTATGTTTATATATTGATATATTTGTATGTACAGGATTTACTCCTAAACTGATTAAACGATAATAAATAATAAGCATATATTATAACACATAAGAGTGAAAAGTATTAATTATTATACAAGGAAAGAAAAACAACATATTACAAATTTAATCCTTGATGTCTTCTCTTTAATAATTTGCCAATAATTTCTTTCAGGATAAAATTTTGAAGCGTAGAAGCCACTAATTACAAAGATGGCGAAAATAAGAAATGTGCATACTTTTCTTGCATGTGTTCAAAGTTGGTCATAAATGTTTGCCAATCAGCCGCTAATATCAGCAGAGAATGGGAAGAAAGGTCAACAAATGACCCGACAGCATGAAGATGGTTTCAGAAATTCTGTGGTGGTAATGAAAGTCTTGAATACAAAGAAGATAGAGGACGATATTGCACTCTTGGCAATGAACATTTGAAAGTAATTGTTGGAGAAAACCCACGTCGAAGTGTCAGAGAAAATGTCAAAGACACTTAGATAATTCAATGAAAGAATATATGTTTTTAAAAAAAAGTTTTCTAATAAAATTAAATTCCGTTTCTTCAAGTCAGTCATTTTTCTTTTAGTCCCGGGTGCATATTCTTTGATACATTTCTAATGATTTCATTCAGAATGCTGAAGAATATAGACTCTTAATAACGAAGATGGCAAAAGAAGAAATCCAAATACTTTTCTTGTGGTCAAACTAGACCATAATGCTTCTCAAACAGTCGCGAAACAGAACACGGGAAGAAGAGTCCAGAATTCTGTAGTTGTAATGGAAGCCTTCTATTTACTTTTCACTATGAACGTTGGGAGGTGACAGTGGCTAAGTCGTTAACGACACAGACTGACAACCTGGGTGTGCCAAGTCTGAATCCAGTTCGTTCCACGGAAACACTTTGACTTAGGATGTTGGCAACACTCACGTAACTACCCAATGTCTTTCTAGAAAGCATTCTGATTCGAAAGATATTGGAGACACCAATGCCAGCAATAGAATCATCTATGAACTGAATGAATGACTATGAACGTTTAAGCAAAGTGTTAGATAAATGTCTCAGTCTCTTGATGTCCATTTCTAAAATGAAATAGCTTGGTAAATGAGTTCAATAATGAAGGTTTGTTTTATGAATAACCTTTCAATTAGCTGAAACATTTAAAGAAAAACTAAGCTATAGAAAAAAACATTTGATAATTCTCCCTTAGGGGCATGTTGAACTCTGAGTTATACATATGTATATTAAGGGCCTCCATTCAGTCTTAAGAGACAATGGGTATCCCCTCTAGGGTGACTTAGGCAGGGGAGTGTATAATGAAATAATAAGGGGTGTGCAATCACTAATTGCATCTCTGCTGAACTGGCATTGTTTGAATTCAGTGGTAAGAAGACAACTGAAAATAATACTGTGATAACCAGAGAAAGACTGTTGTATAAGAGTTTTCTTTCTCCTAGACTAGTTGCACAATCAAGGCTTGAAAGTCTAGTCTACCCTACTATTTAATCTATAACTGGATGGAGGATATATGGATTTACACCTTTCCAAAGGTATTAGTGAAAGTAATGCAATAGCCCCAACATGATTCGAACCAGCACACCGAACCCATATATTTCAGTTGGAAATACGACCCAGCGTTCTAAGTCGAATACAACGTGCCAGTCCAAGTAGTGACAACCTCTGCTTATTTTTACACAAAGACTATTTCGTTCTACTGGAGCTTCATGGAAGCCTCTCCAATAATACTTCATTGTGTCTCCACGCATAGCTTATTAGAGCATGCTTGCATTCAGTGAGAATATGTTTGAGGCTGGCAGTTTTCCCACATGCTCTGCATCGATCGGATGTAGTTAACCCCCAAGCATGTGATATCTTTGTCTTTTATACTCTCCCACTTGGTGCATGTGCCTTGTTTATTTTAACCTACAGCTGTAGCAATGTGTGTGGATGATGAATTTCTTCTTTTGGTTTATTGTGGATTCTTTGAAAAACCAAAGCTCTGGCTGAAGACCTAGACCTTCTCTTCTACATGCCACAGCGCCAATTATTTCTTTCATCCTAAGGGCCGATTTTGTATTTTCTACAGCTTGTTTTGCCTTCCATTTTCGACCAGTTATTATGGATTATTGGACATTCTTCACTAGTGGGTCGCGAGAGTCATCTGGAAAAGTCGCGCTTTACCTAATTTATATTCCTCAACAAGTGACGACGTCTGACGTTTTAGCTTCGTTGATGCATAGTGCAACATTTGTCAAGGAATTAAGCACCTCCAACCATTTTTCTTCATAATCTTACCTTTTATGTTGAGCAATGAAATTGGTCAAAATTGGTCCAGTTTTTTTTTTTTAGTTTTTTTTTTCCTTAGGTATGTGGATTCCATCTGCTAATCCCCAATTCTCTGAGATGAATTTCTTTGGGTGTTTTTTAGGAAGACAGAGTTTATGTTACACTTCCCCCTCCTCCCGGGCAACGAGGGGAGAGGGGCGAGGAGGAAGACAGGAGGGGGTGAAGGGGATGAGGGGGCGACTGAGGAAGAGAGAGAGAGAGATTGTTACACGTTAAAGTTTTCAGAGGACTGCTAATGTCTTAGAGCACCTAAAGTTTATATGAGATATCGTTTATCTACGGTGAGCTCTAAGCTTTAGATTTCCTGTCTTTTATTTCACCTTGTCTCAACGGTGAATTGTCGAATTTTATTTCTCGGGGCTGTGGACGATTGACTTCATTAAAAGAACCCAGAAGATTGTCGGTGAGTAGATCGATATATTTGTTATGTCCTCTTTCAGAATATTGAGGACCCTACTTTTTTCCTCCTCAAACAATTTCTTGGTGAATTTAAATGGTTTTCTTTTCAATCGCACCTAACTTTTCGCTTCTTTTGTCAACGCTCCTTGCGTTTTCAGCTCTTGGAAGGACAAGGATCCTTTCCTTCACATGTGATGTTTATTTACAAGAGTCCATGCATGTTGTTTGTAGAATAATGTTTTCCTTTTTCTAATGTTCATTGCATGCGATAAACGTAGTTATTTGAATTACTACTTACTTGTTAAATAATACTTGTTGGATAATATATAAGTGTCGAAGTTAGTTTAGTTGGATATCTATTATGTAAAACGGTTCTAAGATGTACGTGCAAAGCAGGCCGCCACTGTAGACGTAAAGGGTTACTGGGAATTTGGGTGTGGGTTTTGGGTGTCACCCCAAGTTGGGAGCAGTGTAGCAGGGTGTCTGTTTACATTAGTTTTAAACCTCTGCATGTCGGTACTGTCAGGGAAACAGGGGGCAGGGAGTTCCAGAGGCCAGCAGCACGCGGAAAGAAGCTATTGGAGTAGAAGGCTCTTCGGCATCTGGGGACGTTCACAGTGAATGGATGGGATTTAGTTGATTGTCGAGTTGGTCTAGTGAATTTACATCGAGGGGGCACCAGAGTAGCCAGTTCATTGGAGCACAATCCATTGAAGTATTTGTAAAACAAGCACAAGGATGCAACATTGTGGCGATGGGACAGGGGCTGGAGCTTGGTGAATAGTGAAGGACCTATTAAGTTGTCGACTCTTTTTTTAACCTTGTCTAAGAGGGAGAGATTAGTGGATGATGCACCAGCCCAGATGTGGCGACAATACTCCATGCATGGGCGGATAGTGGCTTTGTAGAGATACAGGATAATGTCAGGTGTAAGGAGTTTACTAGCACGGTAGAGGGAGCCCACTTCTTTGCTGCAGCCTTGGCAATGTCTTCAATGTATTTTTTCCAATTCATGTTACCTGTGAAGGTTAGGTCGAGGAGTTTGAATGTTGAACTCTCAGGTAGGGTGTTATTTGCCATGACAATCGGTGATTGAAGAGGTTTCTTGTAGTTATTGAAGTAAAGGAGCTTTGTCTTTGCGGCATTAAAAGTTACCAACCATTTATGACCCCAATCCACTACAGCTTGGAGGTCATTTTCGAAGGATTCAGCCATTGCCTCGGATATGGTCGCATCCGTTTTGCCTACATGACGAGAGAAAAGCGTGGTGCCGTCAGCAAACATACCAATCTCAGACACAATGTCATCAGGGAGATTGTTTATGAAGATCAGGAACAATAAAGGTTCAAGGATAGATACCTGGGGTACACCAGGGTTTATGTCATGTTGCTTAGATGAACGGGAATCAACTGATACTAAATTCATTGGATAAATTAAGTTTTTTTTTTTTTAATTCTTGAAAAAGCAGGCGTAATTGCATTAGTTGGAATCCCATGCAACAACAAATCAAATGTGTAATTATTATGCGGTGAGGAAACTATGAAGTGGCACTTTATGTAATTATTTCCAATAGGTATTAAATATGTTTCGGCATTAAATAACCCCAAAATGGTTGTTATGCCATAAAAACTTTTCATG
>OY744529.1:106737605-106750105 GCA_963556195.1 Sepiola atlantica
CCTCTCTGTTATTACCATTATTCATAGTGTCGAGAAGAGTCCATGTAGTGACACAATAGGGTAGATCACCATAACACAATGAATAACATTAGGATTTTTCGGTTTGCTCACAAAAAGAAAAATTATGAAGATCGATTTTCAAATATATTCGCAATATTAGACCATGTAAAAGTAAATATTAACAGATCCATCAACAATGTTATTCGAAAAAAAAAGGTTAATGTGGTTGGGACATATTTCCCGGCTACCAGACTCCAGCTATGTAAAGAGATCATACCAAGAAGATTTGATTGAAGAAGGATTAAGAGTCCGACCACCAAAAGGATGGACCGATCAAATCAGGATTGATACTGGTATGCCGTTCCTAACAGCTGAAAGACTGGCCCAAGACCATGACGAATGGCAGAATTTTGTTCTCAAGCATGTGGAGAAGTTCTCTGGAGTACACATATAAGTCAAGTCAAAGTAAGTCAAGTCAAAGTAAGTCAAGTCCAAAAAAGTGACCATATTTGTAGATGAGATGTTTTAATAAAAAATAAGAAAGAATAAAAATTAAACATCTTCAAATAAAATGAAAGACCAAAAGTTATTTGATACGAAAGGAGTGCGTGCGACAACTCATGTTTTCCTTTTGTTCAGAAGCACATCTTTTTTGCCTTTAAACTTCACTTCAAGCCAGTCTATGTGCCAGTTTAAAGGCTTAAAAATCACTTAAGAATTTCGAAGGGGCCACGATAGTATACACAAGCAGCCATTTAACTCAATTTTAATGGATAAAAAAAATGGCCGACATTGTGTGAAAATTTGAAAATGATTTTGACGACTAATGGTTAATAGAAAATCATTGCTGGCTTGAATTAAAATTTAATGGCAAAAGTCAATTATTATGGTTCAGTTGTGCTCATAAACCGAACCATTTTGGCATAATGGTTAGAGTTTGTGTTAATGGGCCAGATATCACGGTTCAATCCTCAGTCGATTTAAGAAATGGTGCTTGATGCCCTCTTGCTAAACACTTAGAATTATACGGTGAGGATCAAGGGTAAGTGGATTAATTCTAGGGAAACGAGTGGCGCCCTCCCTTACATCTCAGCCAATGAAAAGGAGAGTGTTCGAGTCGCCCTTGAGTATGGTCTAACACTTTACTTTTACTGTGCTCATGAAACGAAGAAAAACGTGAATGTTAGCACGTGACCCTGTCGTATGAAAGAACCAAACCGCGTCCACATTTAAAGAAAATTAAACGGGAATAAATAATTGCGTCAGTGTTATTCGATTTCCCTGCCAACAAATAATTCGGTAGTGAATTGTTGTTATCTAAGATTTGAATGAAGGTTAAGTTAATTCCATTGGACCAGATATAAATTGAGTTAAGACGCTGGATAGAGAAATGGTTTTCCACTGAAAATAGTTTGCTGTTAACTTGACGGTGTTTTCTTTTCTTTTTTTTCTTTCTTTCTTTTATAGCAAACTGAATGGTTTTATACATTTATCGTTTCGCCGGCGCATATTGCACTGGAAAATACGAATGTCTTTTTTGTTTGTTTCTCTCTTTCTACCTTAGTTTGCTTCGTTCAAAACTGCAAAGAGTATTTGTCGATTTGCACATTACTGCTTCGTTTTTAGAGGAGAATAAAACACTCGATTCGCATCTAATTTTGAAATCATTGAAAAGATGTTTGCTTGCTTGTGGCCAAATCCAGCAAAGTTCTTATTGCAATACCACACAAAGGCTTACCTTCTTATTTTCTTCTGTTTAACACAAGAAATTTTGAACGGAAATTAAAGGCAAAAAAGGCGGCATGGACGAGGGGGAGGGGGAGGGGGAGAGGTTTAGGGTTGGGGGGGGGGTGTTATTATGCACAAGTAGTACATCGTACACGTTTTCAGAAATTTTTACTCGGCTAAAAAAAAAAACCTGAGGGATTTTTACTTTAAAATTGTTTACAATTAGAATAGTTTGGCTCAGAGGGTATTCTTAATATTTACTTTCACAATGCATCGAAAATTCGGCACAAGGCTATTTTTTGTGTGCGCGATCTTACTAATAAGTCACCGCTTATCAAGGCCAAAAAAACCACAAGAGGATAAGGGTTAACGAGATGGATTGATTATCAGTTGAATGATGAAGAATATTATGAGAAGATTGGAAATGATAAGAGGATTGAAACTGATGAATGGAAGGAACAAAGTTTGATTACTGATGGGGACGATTTATGACAAGTGTTTGTTGATATTGGATTTAAAGATGACCCTGTTGTAGTCTGCAAGGATGCAGCCCCGTTGTAAATTGTTCCACGGGTGTGTAGTTCTTGGAAAGAAAGTCTGTACATGGAAATTCCACCTGACGTTAGACACACGGAGGAAGATGAGAAACTTCCTTTCAGTTGTGGTAGGAAGACTTTACCTTTATTAAAAGTTAATTTTAGTTAATTTTAGTTTAATTACCTTTATTAAAAGTTAATTTTAGTTAATTTTAGTTTAATTACCTTTATTAAAAGTTAATTTTAGTTAATTTTAGTTAATTTTAGTTTAATTACCTTTATTAAAAGTTAATTTTAGTTAATTTTAGTTAATTTTAGTTTAATTACCTTTATTAAAAGTTAATTTTAGTTAATTTTAGTTCATTTTAGTTTAATTACCTTTATTAAAAGTTAATTTTAGTTAATTTTAGTTAATTTTGGCTAAGATCAAAGTGTAGTATCTGTTCCGATGGATACTGCACCCCATAGACTGGTATTGTCTTGGCCTTCGGGGCTTGATTTACGCCGGTCTATGGGTCTGTCCTGTGCAGTTCTAGGAGGTCTACCCTCCCAGGCTTCGCCTCCCCTCTTTGGGGAGGAGTAAGTTTATTGCTTACTGCCTGAGGCGCCCCTACCGGGGAATGCCGACGGGGCTGCCCAGGCAATTTTTAAACCCCACTTTCCCGACCCGACCTTGGGTCACATCTTACTTGTGGGAGTAAGATAAAAACTGGCCTTGTGCCTAACTCCTGGAGAGGAGTAAATCAATACTCTTCTGTCAATCTAGTTTTCAAGCCAAAATCAGTAAATTGAACGGGTTATAACGATACAAAGTGTGCATACATCTTTTTGGGCTACCCAAAAGAATTCATAAATTTAAATCATCCAAACGATATCGATGATCAAGTTAGGTACTTTTAAAATATTTACATTTATAGACAAAGAATGATTAACAATGAGACCTGAGTGAATGCGAGGTGTATGTATGTTGACATTCAATAAATAAAGAAAAGTCAGTCGGATTCTCGAAATTGGACAGCGATAACATTGCATATGGAATATCATTAATTTGATTATGACTAGCCAATCATTTACAGAATTTATCAGTCCACAAAAGATTTGAATTTCCAATCAATATTATCGATTACATATATCCATCCGACCTGCTAATTCTTTTAGTAGCATGCATTTCCCTAGATTCACCGTTTAATTTCATTGGATAATCAACAGAAACGTTTATACAATAAAAATCGCTTCGTTCGGTAAAATTAGTAAATGAAAATGGCGTCCTAATTCACTGGATAGGTCTTTAACTGAATCTTCCATTTTACTTAGATTATACGTTCGTTTTCATATTTAAATGCAAACACCTATTACATATAATATTAATTATTCGCAATTTCATGTTGTCTTATCATTTCATGAATAAAAATAGATGCTCATGTGTGTGTAACAAACAAACAAACATTGTTTGTGACATAAAAAGATTACAAAATGCTTCTCTGTGTGTAACAAACAAACAAACATTGTTTGTGACATAAAAAGATTACAAAATGCTTCTCTGTGTGTAACAAACAAACAAACATTGTTTGTGACATAAAAAGATTACAAAATGCTTCTCTGTGTGTAACAAACAAACAAACATTGTTTGTGACATAAAAAGATTACAAAATGCTTCTCTGTGTGTAACAAACAAACAAACATTGTTTGTGACATAAAAAGATTACAAAATGCTTCTCTGTGTGTAACAAACAAACAAACATTGTTTGTGACATAAAAAGATTACAAAATGCTTCTCTGTGTGTAACAAACAAACAAACATTGTTTGTGACATAAAAAGATTACAAAATGCTTCTCTGTGTGTAACAAACAAACAAACATTGTTTGTGACATAAAAAGATTACAAAATGCTTCTCTGTGTGTAACAAACAAACAAACATTGTTTGTGACATAAAAAGATTACAAAATGCTTCTCTGTGTGTAACAAACAAACATTGTTTGTGACATAAAAAGATTACAAAATGCTTCATTTTGTTTGTACGTATAATAATTTAATAAATGGTCCGAATTTGTTTCAAAAACATTTTTATTCATACAATTGTTTCTGCCCGTATTCAAAACATACACGTTCTCTTGATAAAAAAAAAACAAGATGTTTTCAAAATACTGCCTCACTGATTTTTTTCTCCATGAAATGAAGCCAAAAAACCGTCAATACTGAAATTGTTCTTTTAATTTTACTTATTCATCCCTTTTTTTCTTTTAGTTAGATTCTTAATGTCAAATTTAGTATTATAAAACACTTGATAAAAAGATTTTCTTTTCTTTCGTAATGTCTTCCATTGGTCATACGAATGAAAGCATAAAGAAAGGACATACTGGCTTGAGGATGGCAAACAAATTAAATCTGTGACTGAAAAATGTTTAAATGTGTAGCCACATTATGTTTGTACCAATAACACTTTATATTAAAAGTAATATATATATATATATATATATATATATATATATATATATATATATATATATATATATATATATCTTGATATAAGGGAATTTTCTGCGAGATTGACATTCAACTCGTCGTGTGTTTGTTTCGAAGGGTAAGAAATCAGCCATTGAAATAAGGCTCTTCGAACTCGGACGAACATTTATGTTGACTTTTCTTTGTGAGAGGTTGGATTTAGAATTCCCATACTATCATTGGATTGGAATGGTAACTTGTGAGCGGGTCTTGAATGATTTAGTTCTTTTGTTTTTTTGTGTGGGGGGGGGGGATTCATTAATCATTGTGCCGGCTGACGTAAAAGTGTATTATCGCACATTGTTCCGGTTTTTTGGGTTTTTTTAATGTATTTGGGACCGATTATTTGCTTGTTGGCTTGGTGGAAGAAATAATGCACAAGCTACTTTTCTAAGACTTTTCTAGGACTTTCCTTTTTTTATCGTTGTTCTTCCTTGTTTTTTAATTTTAACTTTTATTTTTATTTTTTTCCTCTTCTCTTCTTAAGTGACCTCAACTATTGCAACGCCACATTGTGTATTGTCGGCAGTTGAAACCAGTATTCCAGACATTTAATTTCCCTGATGATCCCAAGTAACTGCTTGGTAGTGAAACACGTGTAGGAAAAAACATTTAATTTGAATAAATAATATTTGTAAGAAAAAATATCTTTAATGGTGATCATTGGTGTCCTGAAAGGAATGCTTTGGTAAGCCTTCATAAAATCACATATATATATATATATATATATATATATATATATATATATATATATATATATATATATATATATATATATATATGCATATATATGTATATATACAAATATATATGCATATATATATATATATATATATATATATATTAAGTTATGAAAATATATTCTTGGCAATTAAGCTACACAGAGAGGTCCGCGTTTCAGACCCGTATAGAATTGTCAGGCTAAAATGTGTGGAATTCGTGTTATAGACTGAGTAACACGAATTCCATGTATTTTAGCCTGAGGATTTCCTCCGAGGATGAGACGCAAACGCCTCTGTGTAACTTAATTGCCATAAATATAACGTACTACCTAGCTCTACTCGCGTATTTGGCACTGTTTAAGTAAATACTGAAAATCGATACATAATATATTATATTTCCTTATAATATTATATATGGATGCATGAAATAATAATAATAATAATATATATATATACATATATATATATATATATATATATATATATATATATATATATATATATATATATATATATATATATATATTGTTACAAATAAAGGGTAGTTGAATCGAAATTATCAGAAAAATAAAATGTATTTCATAAATGTTAAATCAAAGGGAGCCAAATCTATCTTGTTACCTATTACTTTATTAAAAAACGCGTTCTCTCGATCAAAGTTACTTACTTCAAATATTCTCAGTAGTCTTATCTCTTACATCCTATTAGCGACATCCCGCCCTGTCCTGAACATAACCGAGAGGAAATCAGACGATACAGCTGGTCGACTGTCGTCTCTTAAAACATTTACAAACGTTGTGACCTTACATCAAAGAACAAAGTATCGTCGCCTTTTAACTCTTATTTTCGTCTCCAAACATCTCGTTTTCATTTCTTAACATTCACGAATGCCGTGACCCCAAATCAGTGCAAAGTACCGTCGCCTGGTAACTCAAAGAAACTCTTCACGCACCTACCTTCTCCGTCTATGCATATTGGCAGAGAAGAGTTAAAAAGCGAGTTGGCGAATCGACCAGTGAGTCTCTGTCAGTCGAAGTGAGCTGTTGCCGGTCGAGGAAACCCGTCACCACCAGTGTATGCGCTGTGAGCTATGAAAAGGAAGAAGAAGAACGAAGAACGCAGCTGAAAATAAATCTGACTCCATAACCGGACTGATTGCCCCAATATTTTCTTCTATGCCGAAAGTTAATTTGCTGAAAACAAAGGCCTTTAGAAATTGCATCAACCAACTTGCCGGTGATTGTAAATCTATCACATTACCGCCAAGATGAGGAATACATATCCCATGTAAAGATTGCATAGCGTCGATTTGAAACTTCCATGATTACGATTCCTGAACACTTAATCTTGATATCTGCTGGTGACCTTTCCATCCAAAGATCAGTGTGGATCTTGGATGAGTGTGACTTGTGACATTCCCAGATAATTGAACTTTACAACTCCCGTGGAGAGTCTTGTAACAACCTTCCACATTGGTGAGTGAATAATCCTTTTTCTTCCATGATTTTTTGGGGACACTATTTTGTTCATAGATTTTGCTCGCCATTAGATAACATTAAACCTTATCCTTCTCCCCTAAAACATTACTTTGTTTCCTTGTTGTTTATTCTATATATGTTTATCCCTTCTCTTACTAATTTATGAATAAATATTGTTTGAATCTTGGTGTTTGAGTTGTCTTTTACCTGCTCGTTTTTCTTCCTTATTTTCTATGTGAAACTGAGGATTCCCTTTCCTCCTGTATTCTGTTGAATTCCTGACATTTCATAAAAAATAGGTACAAAATAAGTACAATTTACAATAAAGGAATAATCCGTTGGTCGAATGCTGGGGCAAGGCTCTTGCATAACCACCACAGAACAAGTTCATGAACGGACCAAAGAACATTTCTTGTCAAGAACTAGTCAAAGGTAACTACATCATCATCAAGATCTGGTTGTGGTGAGTTGCTGCAGTGGAGGCTTTTGCAATTACCACACAAGTTTGAACAGTCAATGCCATGTTTCCTGCAACTACATCTTGCTGTAGTACACCCTGAAGTATAGTTGCACCTAATTATAGCCAACAAATTTACAGGACCAGCTGGCAAGTCAGTTTTGATTGGTTGTAATTTATCATCTAAAAGTTTCCATCCCCACTCGTCAGGTTTTAGCTGGTTTCTACATTTCCATTCCTGAATTTGAAAGTAAATTCGAAGGCTGTGGAATTTCGGATCTGCTCTTGTTGGTGGCAATGATTTGGCCTCAACATACTTTGAGCGTTTTGCAACATTTTCCTTAAAGCGCCTCAGTTGGAGATGATTGATATTTTCACCATCATTAGCATTGTACAGGCACACTAAAGCCTTCTCTCCAGCTTCAATAACCTCTGCTATCCTTGCCAAACATTTCTGCCAGTTTGAGGAAGTTTCTATTGTTCATCACCTTTTGAAGGGATGCTGCCTTCTCAATTCCATAAACACTGGATGTAGAATCACAACCAAGTAGTGCATGGATGAAAATAATGTTGGAACAGACCACATTTCCCAAAGATTTCCTCATCTCTTTGATGTTCCAGACTTTCACACTTTTTGCACTATCCTTTGGTTGTGGTGTGAAGAAGATGTTGTAACCATCATCTCTATTTGCATGATAACATAGAAGAACCAATAGGTCAATGTCATCTGCTATCAAAATGGTTTCTTCTATTTGTGCCAGTTCTAGAGCAGACTTCACAATCAATACGTCAGCGTCTCCAGATGCATGAACTACTTTACAACCTGCTTCCTCCAAACTTTTTCCCAGCAAGTATATGAATAATTGTTTGTTTTCTTGATTAGCTAGGAAAACATCCTTTTTTAATTCGAACACCATTAAAGGGGTCAGTGACACATTAACACGAACAGAGCCCCCTGCTCGGAGTCGGTGAGTCGTGTCTTTAATGGATGCACCACTTTCATACCCATCAAAGACAATGCATGCTTTTCTATATCTAGTTGTGACATATCTGCGGTATTGGGCACAGATCTCATCAAATGTGTGACCTTTTTGCCATGGGAGGCGTTGAAGTAGTGCTCCACCATCTAAGAGATACTGTGGATCTGAAGACTGGACCTTATTGTACAGGGGAAGTCAGTTCCCATATTGTATCCGCCAAAGCCGTTTTTTTGCCTCTCGCGGTAGTCCGAAAGAATCAAAAAGTGCAGATGGGTAACCACAAAGCTCATACTGGAAATGTTCTTGCTGCTGCTGAGTTGAGCGTTCATTGGTAGATAGCAGACGCAGTCTCTGGAATAGGAGTTGTGGATCAGTCTCAACTGCTTCATCTTTGCTGAGCGAACTTTTGACCCAAGTGTAACTGCCTGATCCTTTCTTTTAAAAGTGTACTCATGGACATTTTCACCAACCATTGAAGCTATGATTGCCTCTTCTATGGAGTTTGCTCTGTCCACATTCACCTTTTTATCTCCAGTTATCCACTAGAAATGCTGTGAATGGACGGATCTTCTGTGAAAGAGTCATATGTCTGAAGAAACGCAAGGAGCTTCCATGTAGCCCTCACATCTTGCCCTTTTCTTGCTGAAGTAGCTTCCTGGTGATGGTCACTAGTGCCATAACGAATGCCTGCTAGTTCTTGCATTGTAAACTTAATTTCAGTGCACGTTGGTAGTTATAGCGTCCAAACAAATCATTGAATTTCGTCCATTCCTCTGCCATGAGTAAGACCTCCAGACGTCTTCATGCTTCTCATTAGCACCTGCTCAATAACAGATCTGTCGACAAGCCAGCCCAGTAGCGATCACTCTATCTAATCACATGGAATCCTTCAGAAAATTTCTGGTATACTTCAGGATGGCTTTTCGGCAGCCCCTTCATTTGCTGCAAGTACAAGTAGGCCGACTTTGCAGATGTGTCCTGCTGCAGCGAATATTGGCAGCATTTTCCTTACAGTGTCAAGGTGCAATTCCCAGTTCCCGGTGTGCTCTGCATTGATAAACATTTGCAGGATCTTCATATCAAGGTATTGAATCCACAATTTTGCTGTTCGCTGGTCAACCATCGCATCCTTCACATGGTTGATTCTCTGGGCAATCCTGGTCATAGACTCTGATGACAGAACATTATTAAATGTCTCAGTCCCATCAAGCAGACCTTTCAATAGCCCCTGAGCTTCTTTCAGGTCTTCATTTTGAGAAAATGACTCCGCTGCATCAGTGTTGGGTTGATCATCCTCAGTGACATGTGAAACTGGCAAATCATAGGCTTTCACTAACAAAATAGCATTCAGAGTATCATCAACTAAGAAGTGAGCACGAATGGCTCTTGCAATTGCTTTGCCACTTAGCATGTGCTTGACTGTGTTTTCAGCATACACAAGTTCAAAAAGTTCTTGCAATCCAGAACCTGTCATCAAATGACCAATTGACCCCAGAAAGCTCATCTGTGTATGGAGCCCACCAAGGTGCAAGACAAATGATTTTAAGGGACTGGAACTAGGCTGTGACTCGACTATCATCATTGCTTTGTACCAAAGTGGTTGATCGAATGTTAGAATTGGTGTAATGTTGTTTTTCCTGACTAAATAACTAATGTAACATAACGTTGGGTTACCAGGGTCCATGTTGATAATTGGAAAAAAACTGTGGCTGATTCCCCAGGATATGTTCCTTTGTGTATTGACTGCAAAAGGCCTGCGGGTCTGGACGAATGTAAAATTAGTTAAACCTCCCAAAGGATGTCAACATTAGTAGTGGAATCGACAACTTTCTTGGGATGGAGCTCTTTAAATGTCACTGGTGGTTTGTTAGTGTGCTGTGAATCTAGATACTTGATGTAGAACCTTCAAACTCTTGACCAATCTGAATTATGATCTTCTCTCCATGTTGTTCAGAAGCTCTGTTAATAGAATCGATGCCCTTCTGGTTGACGATGAATGTTTCTTCATTACTGGAGAGTTCATTGTTGCAAATAACACACTTGTCAGCATCCATAATTATCGGTACTTCACTTTGGCCAACCTGAAATTAGAATATGACAGAATATTAAGCTCTTACAGTAATACATCAAAAGAGACAAAACTAAGGCATAAGAAGTTATAATTATATTTAACTTTATGAAAACTGTTCGTTTTATCCAATTTCACATTGCTACATTTGGTATTTTTGAAGACGAATTTACAGAAATTGAGTTGAGAGAGGGGAGGCTAGAATCGGCAGCAATCTTTAAAGATGGCGCCCGTTGACCCCTTTCCGCAAGGCTAATTTTGGTAAACTTTGTTTTATTTAAAAGAGAGGTTATTCATGCCCAATAGCCAAGTTAAAAACCTTTGTTAGCAATTTGTTTGAGGTTCAGCCAAAAAATCAGCTAGATTGACTGGACTAATATCCCGGACATTACTCGAGCACCAAAACTGCCCAGAAACTTAACCAATGACAACACTATGGAAGAAGTCGCACTAATTTAAAACGAGTACAGTTACGTATACACAACTAAATTACTCAACAACTGGACGTTCGCTGATCAATTACGCAACATAAGGACCCATTAACTCGAACAACGCGCCTTAACACACGTACAAACCCACTATTCGTTTGATTTTCCACCAAGATTTTCAACCGGAATATTGGAGTTGATAGTCGAATATGAGAGTATTATACAATGAGATATTCAGATCAAAATTCGGCTAATACTTACTTGACTCATTGATCTCATCGATGTATAGAAACAGGTTCGTCGAGATTTGTACAACAAATTAACTCTGACTGGCATATCTTCACAGTATTGAATACAAAAGCACAAAGTCAGCCATTTTTTTATATAATCTATAATTTTCCATTGGATTGAAATTGACTATTTGGAGGCAGGAAACAATTTTGATCTATTTAGATCATTCAGCTTCCATTGAATTCTCCAATCATCGGAAAAGCCAAAAATGTGTGGGTGGGGGTGATGCGGGGGATGTCCTGCCAAGGTCGGATTTCTAGTTTAGAAAATAATTCCTTTCAAATAGAAATTGATCTTTGTTAATACGAAAAATATTTCCGACAATTAAGTAATTTAATTTGTACTAATTATTCAGTGATTCTAATTATTTTCAAAGGTCATAAATAATGTTTATGTCACCTTTATACATGACCTTCAAACTTTCAGAGAAAGAATATATATATATATATATATATATATATATATATATATATATATATATATATATATATATATATATATATATATATATATATATATATACATATATATGTCTATTTATATAAAGTTAGGTATATGTGTATGTTTATATATTTGTATCTACAGAATTCACTTCTAAGCTAATTAACCGATCATTATTAACTTTGGAACACAGCTGCTAGGCGTAAGGGGTCGTAATATGGGCTATATTTTGTTTAATTTAGTTTCATGTAAAGGGATAAAAAGAATGTGGAAGCCCTTGGTGAAAATTCAGATACCTCCGATTTCTGTGAAATTTTAACAATAGCTATTAGACATTAATTGTTAAATATTCTACAAATTTTAGTTTCTTTGAAGTATTTTAAAGGGGTTTTAGGGGTCATAATATGGGCACAACCTCCTATTTCAAAATTCAAACAATTGAGATTTGCATTGAATTCTATCCATAGTCATTAGACACCAATTAAGTGAGATTCCTTGAATTTCAATTTCTTATTAAGATCCCTTAAGCTTACACCTTGAATTTTAAACATTTTCTAGAATGAAAATCATGTAATGGATTTTGATCAAAATTGGAATAAAGATTCTAGACATAAGGTTTAGTAGCATTATATCTTGATATTTATCTATCTTCGTAAGGAGACATAAAAGTTGGGCAAAACTGTTTTGTTTGGAGAATGAATTTTTCCCGTCCTGGGACGGGTATTCTTCTAGTGTGTGTGTATATATATATATATATATATATATATATATATATATATATACATATATATATATATAATGAAGAAGAATGGAAAGGAATTAGAGAAGCAAAAGTCAAATCATAATTCAATTCAATTGCTCAGAGCAA
>OY744529.1:106760105-107110105 GCA_963556195.1 Sepiola atlantica
TTATATAATCATCATCATCATCATCATCATCATCATCATCATCATCATCATCATCATCATCAGTTTAACGTCCATTTTACATGCTGCCATTTGTTGGACACAGCTTTTAGATATTGACTTCCAAACTAACCTATATCTGACAGGTCTTTATTTATCCCTCTTTCTCTCAAATGTATCCGTATTACTTCTTTCCATGTTTTCCTAGGCCCTCCCCTGGCAACACACCCTGCTACCTCAACTGTTCTACATCTGCTGACCCAAGAACTCTAATCCATTCTTTTTATGTGACCAAACCAACACAGTCAACTGTTCTTCACACATCTCTCTAAACTGTCGAGATTTAATCTTTATCGGAGGTCATCAGATCTAAGCCAGTCTTTAAGACTCACATTAGACAAGATTATTTTTTCATTGCTGCACTTTCTACTCTACAGACATTATAGCTGATATATTGTTTGTTGGTGAGGTTTGGCAGCGTGCCGACATTGTTCTAGATTCTTTCAGATTCAAATGTGACCATTTTTTTTACTTATGGTAGTGTAGTATTACCTACCCTTTTCTACACACTTACACATACATTCGACAGAGGGCGTTTCAGACCCAAATTATCTCCCCTTTCGCAATAGCAGAGGGAGATACAATTCATAATATAAAAAGGTCGCACCAGAACATCCACACTCTTTCTTCAGGTTTCACCTGTGACGAACACACTCACCAGCACACGCATTTTACAGTGTGTAAGACATTTACATTAACTTACACACACACATACATACACACACGCATGCACACACATCCTTTTCAGACTTTATTGTACATATTTTTATTGACACGATCTAAAAGCGAACCCTGTCTGGTTTTGTGATGAAATAAATATTTTTTGCATACGTTATCGTTTTTGCGTTGTTTCTTTGTTCAATTTGTGATCGCTTGTATTAGGACATGTATAAAAGAGAGCCGCTGTCCAAGCGTCGGCTAACGGCCTTTTGGCCAGGATCAAAGTGTAGTATCTGTTCCGATGGATACTGCACCCCATAGACTGGTATTGTTTTGGCCTTCGGGGCTTGATTTACGCCTGTCTATGGGTCTGTCCTGTGCAGTTCTGGGAGGGTGCCCTCTCAGGCTTTGCCTCCCCTCTTTGGGGAGGGGTAAGTTTATTGCTTACTGCCTGAGGCGCCCCTACCCGGGAATGCCGACGGGGCTGCCCAGGCAATTTTCAATGGCCAGAGTGCTCAACTTCTCGGGCGCTGGCTTTTCAAATCCCACTTTCCGACCTTGTGTCACATACTCCTATTGTGGGTAGGTGTTGAATAACAACTTCTTCAGTAGAGACTGACGGATATTTATCTTCCGCTTATTTACATTTCTCCATTAACAGCATCATACAAATAGATTTAAAGACTTGAGCTTTTGTTCAAGTGTCTATTGTTCATATTGGTGAATTTAATAAGATATCTGATCTTACAATAATCTGATTAAGAAAGACAATGCCGACTTGAACGCAAAGCAAGGAATAATTAATTTTCAGCCTGGTCTCTTTTCATATCAGTGCTATCAAATCAATAGCAAATGTAATCGCAGAGGTCATACGTTATGCAATGAAAGTTACAGATCAACATTCAAATAATAAGTATTATGACTTTGGGATCTCTCTTTGAATAAAAATTAACTAATATAATTTACTTAAAAAATTATACGTCAGGACCGGTGACACAGTTATAACAGTGGGGGGGCTCTCCTTAAAAGTGGGGGGGGGGGGGCCTGGTTAAACACATGCATATATAACTTCATTATTGATGACCGTAAAGTGTGGGGGGGGGGGCAAGTCAAAAAGTGGGGGGGGGGCTGTAGCCCCCTCCCCCCCCCCCCCGGTGCCGCCGTCCATGTACTCACTGGAAAACAATAACAGTTATTTCTTAATTTCGTCCATTCAATTTGTATGTTCAGCAAAGCAAATGCTATTTCAAAGATCAAAGAAAATGTTATTTGAAACTTTAGCGTGACAGAACAAAAAAATGTTATTTCAAAAGTAAGCGCGAAAGACCAGAGAAAATGTTATTTTAAACTTTAGCGTGACAGAACAAAAAAATGTTATTTCAAACAGAAGCGTGACAGACCAACGAAAATAATATTTGAAACTGTCTATTTTGTGACATATCAACCCTTTTCTGAAGAACTGAAGTTTACTTTGTGAACCCCACTGCATACGGTGGTCAACCACAAAGGTGTGATATCCTGATTGTGGTGCTGGATTGTGACCCTCCAGCCGTGCAGCTCGTCGTGGCAATAACAAAAATAGATCCAAGTCCCTCTCGGCTGGGATGGCGACGATGATGATGATGACGTCGCCGATCTACAAACACACTCCCACATTGAAACTGTTTATAGTAGCGAGCGATCACTGAGCGAACAGCAACCGGTTGGCTCTGTGGGGCGAAGGATCATTCAAGCAGAACAAAAGGAAAGGAACAATGTTCAACAACTCGGTCGGGTTTCTTGTATAGAAGAGTAATTATTAATAAAATAAAAGAATTGATTTTACATTGGTCAATTGTAGGATTAATGTCTACCCTGCTCATAAATGTCTTTAGCAAGGGTGGTTTTTCACTAAATTATTTCGCTAGTTCTCTGTGCGTGCGAATTCTTTACACAAGTGGTTGTCTAAGTCACACGCTTAACGGGCAAAGGTGGTGGCTAAAATTTCGTCCGGGCTGGTTCTTGCCCCCCCCCCGGTTCAACTCTGCTCGGGCGTGAAAAAAACACTTTCTTTTATTGAAGCGGCAGTATCTTTTCTTATCTCTCGTTCGTCCTCTACCCTTCTCCCTGTCTGTCTGTCTTCCTCTCTCAAGGAGGGTGGAGACGGGCGTCTCACTCCTTTTTTCTCAAAATAAATGGGATTTCCATGTAAACAAACGATGACAGGTTCACATAAATCTCTGTCAAGAGTGTTTTGTGTCTTCCTGGTCGTGACATCTTCAAAACAACCGTAAAAGAATTGTGGCTCTAAAAAACGCGCCATTCACCCAAACAATAATATCGCGTTATTGATATTTCAGAATTAAAATTGCGATATGGAATTCTCTAATCTCTACCCTCCAGCTGGTAACTGTCTCCTCGTCTCTGGTGGTAATTGATTTTGAATACCTTACACGATTCCACGAGACTAGCTGTTATCCGAATAAGTTCATTTCTACGTCAAAAATATATACTAGTTTTATATCTCCACTTCGTCTCGTCGCAGGGTCCTCAGTCAGCGTAGCATTACCACCAAGATACATACTAGCACGTCACCAGGGTACCCGATCCCCATGGGGCCTCGGATACTTTGTCACACTTTCATTTGGTTTGTTTCATGGCATAGTGGGTTATTTAATGCCCACCAAAAGTATAAATAGAACAAAATAGTTTTTCTTTTTAATCATTCTGTTTCTTAGATTTTATTAACATTTAAAAAAAAAATTTTCTACTTCAATTCACCCCAAACAAGACACACTGCCACTGAGAAAAAAGGGGTTAGGGTTAGGGTTAGAAAAAAGGGGTTACTGTGAATTAGGGGCCAAATTTATATGGATATCCTAAGTGATGAGTTGTGAAGTGAGATGCTTGTTCACATTACATTTAAATTTCTGTATGTTTATAATGTCATGGAAACAGGGAGCAGGGAAGGAATTCCAAAGGCAAGTGGTCCGAGGAAAGAACCTATTAGAGTGAAAAGTCTTCTAATATCTGGGGACAACAGTAAAGGGTTGGGATTTTGCTGACTGTCGGGTTGGTTGGAGGTATTTATATTGAGGAAGCACATTCTGTTGAAGTACTTGTAAAACGAGCACAGAGATGCAACATTGCTGTGATGAGACGGGGGCTAGAGCTTGGTAGACAGTGTGGGACCTATTAGGTTAGAAGCTTTTTTTTGGACCTTGTCCACGAGGGACAGACTAGTGGTTGATGCACCAGTTATGACATGGCAACAATACTCCATGCATGGGCAGATGGTGGATTTGTAGAGATATAGGATAGTGGCAGGTGTGAGAAGTGTTCTAGCCCGGTCGAGGGAGCCCACTTTCTTTGCAGCAGACTTGGCAGTATCTTCAATGCATTTATTCCAATTCATTTTACCTGTGAATGTTAGACTCTCTGGAAGGGTGTTATCAGCCATGGCAATCGGAGGTTAGTAAGCTTTCTTATAATCGTTAAAGGGAAGGAGCTTTGTCTTAGTAGCGTTAGATATGATCATCCATTTATGGCCCCAATTCCACTACAAACTGGAGGTCATTTGCTAAGGATCCCGCCATTGCCTTAAATATCTGTGTGTTCGATTTGCCCCAATACTGAGAATAGAGCCTGGTATCATCAGCGAATATATCAATCTCGGACGTTATTTCATCAGGGAGGTCGTTTATGAAAAGCAGAAATAATAACGGTTCGAGGATCGACCTCTGGGGCAAACCTCCATTAATGTGATTTTCTTTAGATGTACGACCATCCGGGCGACTTGGATCTTCCTTTTAGCTAAAAAGGATCACATTATATTAAAAATTCGTCGAGTAATACCCTACCAATTAATTTTCTTGAGAAGACTTTTATGCCACACCTTGTCAAAGGCTTTGAATATATCGAGTGCTACCACCCTAGCTTCACTTGCCTTATCCAGTACATTTGGTACATCCATTCAGAGATGAACGTTAGGATACCTGCAATAAAACGGCATTGCCTAAATTCATATTGTTAATCAGTTTAGCATTTACTATCACTAGATTGATGAATGATTCAAAGATTTTAGTGAAGAGTGGGAGTTAGGGTTAGGGTGGGTTAGGGTTAGGGTTAGGGTGGGTTAGGGTTAGGGTTGGTTAGAGTTATGGTTAGAGTTAGGGTTAGGGTTAGGGTGTGTTAGGGTGGGTTAGGGTTAGGGTTAGAGTTTGGGTTAGGGTTAGGGTTAGGGTGGGTTAGGGTTAGGGTTAGGGTTAGGGTGGGTTAGGGTTGGTTAGGGTTAGGGTTAGGGTTGGTTAGGGTTAGGGTTAGAGTGGGTTAGGGTTAGGATTAGGGTTAGGGTGGGTTAGGGTTAGGGTTGGTTAGGGTTTAGGGTTAGGGTTAGAGTGGGTTAGGGTTAGGGTTAGGGTTGGTTAGGGTGGGTTAGGGTTAGGGTTAGGGTTAGGGTTAGGGTTAGGGTGGGTTAGGGTTAGGGTTTAGGGTTAGGGTTTAGGGTTAGGGTTATGGGGCGATAATTTTGCAGGTCAGTTATTTCACCAGAATTATTGAACACTGATACAACCGAGGCAATTTTCCACTTCTGTATTCCAGGAACTTTAAAAGGGTTTATTCTATAATTCTGGGTGAGAATGATTGTCGTGGTGATTTAGCTCTGAAGTTCTTGATCAACAAAGTCAAAGTCTGCCGGATGAAGCAGACGAAGATTTAATTGTCACGGAACGAAGAAAATAATAAATTCTATTTCTTCAGGAATGAGATTTTCCACTCATTGTTATTTTTTTATTTTTTTGTCAAACTTTCTAAAATCATTCATACTCACGGGACTTATGTTTAGACTACAGAAATTATTGGCGTTCTATGCTTCAAGTAGTGGAAGGGTGAGAATTACCATTTTTTAAGTTGACAGATGGAACGTTTGTATAATTTTCATAAAGTTACGATGCGGTCGATTGCTGGGCTCTCACTAATTCAGTCTTTCTGAGGATGCGTAGGAATGACAATGCTATGATTCGGTGGGTTTGTCGTGTGCATCTTGAACACAGTTACTTCTGACTCCCTTCTATTGAGGCTTTTAAACCTATGAAATGACCCTTAATCAATTTTTCAAAAGCATAAACCAAAAACTGATTACTTTTATACGGTCTTATGCAAGGGTGTTGAATCTCTCTAAGTCTTGTTATGGGAATCTTCGTTGATTGAATTTGCATTGATTTTCTTATGTAAACAATGTTTAGAGTTATGGTCATTATGAGTATGTAATAATAAAATATCTAGCATCGATTTTGAACTATATCCGACTTTATTTTCGATCTTGGAAATTCTTGGAATTCTTCAAAAATTCTAATCCTTTAATTCTTTCTGTAAGATTTTGTAAAGTCATACACGAGACGATCATTGCAATCCTAAAAAATAAATAAAAGACCACGAAAGAAGAATTTAACACAAAAATAGAATTCTCTAGTTAGTGAAGTTAAAAAAATGAACCCTAACCCTAACCCTAACCCCTACTCACTTCCCAACTATAAGACCTGCATGCCCATCAATATCTATAAAAAGACACCATTGAATTGATTAGATATTTCCTCTCTCTAAGGCGGGAGTGGTTTTTCAACAAGACCAAAGATGCAAACCTGGCATTTATAACTAAGCTAAGTTAAAATATTTTTCTTTTTTGTGTTTCTTCTTTTTAAATTATTGTGATTCTTAATTTTATTTAAATTATTTTTTCATTCATATATTTCTTTCTTTTACATATTTTCTATTTTGTTCTTCTATTCTGTGACATCAACGCTAAGTGTTCTTTCTTTTGACTTATACAAAAGTAGATTAGCCCTCTCTCCCACCTTATTGGCCGGTGAAATGTCTCCACAGTAAATATTACTTATGAGAGGGGAACCCATCTTCAATTTTCTGTTATCTCTAGAAGGTGACGTGTAAACTTATTCTCTCCTTCTCTCTCTCTCTCTCTCTCTCTCTCTCTCTCTCTATATATATATATATATATATATATATATATATATATATGTATATGGGAATTTTTTTTTAATACCTGCGGAGGCTCTGAAATACCTGACTAATACATCTCGATGTGATGGACCCGTAGACCTTGTCAGGTCATCCATCTAGGAGAAGGAAAACTCTGATATAAAAACTGTGCGAATGACTACTCACGTCTTGGCAGTAAACCATTGGGGGGGGGTAGCCTCCTTAGTCCTGATCGACAACCTTCCTAGAGCTGAAGTCTCGAACAAAATATCCAAATTGAAAACCTAAAATTGCTTAAGGAGTAGATGGGCTCTGCCTATCGCCTGACTTTTGCATTCCTTCTTTGTCTATTAGCCAGGCGCAAAGGTACTAACGCAGGGACACCTCAAAGACACCCAGTGCTTAGCCTTGTTTCCTGACTAGGACTATGAACGTTGTCTCTCTTTCTCTCTATCTGGGCCACTTGCGGAAAGTTTTTTTGTCACTAAGTCTCATATGACTAGTCTGGGTCGCTCTTGTTCCAACAGATTGAAGGTACATGTTAGACAACTGTTGTTTCTGACTGGTAGTGCAAGAGTTCAAACTCTTAGGTAGTGCTAAGAATGGCTTCTCCATCAACAGTTGTATAATATCATGGGAAACTGTACGTGCCATGTCGCACATGGAAAATGATGGGATTTCCCTATGTCACAACTCCCATGGATCACGTTTCGACTAATAGTCTGGATGTGTTAGTTTATTGGCACCAGAAAAGCACCCACTTTGCCCTCCCAACTCTATCTAAAACCAAAATGACAATACACTCACCAAAAAACATCTTCGCCTTTGCCCTTGAGGCTAGTATTTACAAATATCCGGGGGCTTAGAGCAATGACGTAGAAACCTTTCTCCTAGGAAAATCCCCGGATATCCTAGCACTATAAACCTCAATCTCCTCACACCATTTTGACATGACCGAATACCTCCCACTCTACTACTGTAAAGACCGAAAAACATATGCATGGGCTAGGAGTTTATGCTCGGAACACTCTCCCCTTGACTAGAGAACATAGGCTAGAATCAGATGATCAAGCCTACATGTGCTTTAGATTGACCTTAAATCACAACGTTAGTTACTTATATTTCTTATATCGTTCTCCTTCGATCCAGGTCTGTACCCTGCTTAAATCTGTCCCTGAAAGCATAGATACAGCACTCTCACTTGACTCGAGTGCCCAAATATATGTATTTGGGGATTTTAATGCACATCACCGTGACTGACTTGGATTCTCCAGCTATACAGACATATAGATGCAGCTGGTAACTTCACTTATAGTTTCTTCATAATGCACTCCCTCTCACAGACTCTCACTTTTCCGACCCGCTTTCCTGATCATGTGGACCAGCAAGTCTCACTTCTCGACCTGTTTATGACATCACTGCCCGAGGCTTGTGCGACAAATGTCCATAGCCCGCTCGGCAACCCTAATCACCTCGTGGTAATGATTGATATCACCCTAGAATCTCGTCTCAAAACTGATGAGTCGTTGCTCAAAACGACGAGATACTACAAGTAGGCTGATTGGGAATCCATCAGAGACGCCCCATGAAGTGAAACTTTTTCTCTCCCTGCTGATCAGTGCACAAATGAATTTACCGAATGGGTCAAAGCAAGCATTGAAGCACATGTCTCCATGCGAAAATTCTACAGAAAGCCCCACTCTGTACAATGGTTCACCTCGAACTGTGCAGCTGCTATTGCTCAGAGGCCGCAAGTATTCCGACAATTCGGTCTCCATAAGTCAACTACGAATAGATAGAAATGTATAGCGTTAAGAAAAAATTGTAACACTGTGATAGGTGAAGCAAAGAAAAGGTATACAGAGATGACCAGAAAATGCATCCAGTCACAGAAACTAGGTACTCGTAATTTTTTGAAAATCTTCAATAGTGTGATGAACAATGGATAATCAATAATTGCCCTGCTATCAAACCACAATGATGTTGTTTACACGGCAACTGACAAGGCTGAACTGCTTGCCCAGCGTTTTACCTAATCTCACCTTGGACTCTGCAAACCACTCCCTCCCAAATTTCCCATTGCCAACTGAAGCCACACTTGATGGCCTAGTCATCATCCCATCTCATGTCCGGGACATCATAAAAAACCTTGACACCTCCAAAGCATGTGGGCCTGATCTTATACCAGTAATAGTAATAAAGAAATACTCTGCTTAACTGGACTCTGTCCTCTCCAAACTCTACAACACATGACTTGCCGAATCTTGCTTCCCTGATAGCTGGAAAATTGCATCTGTGGTACCAGTCTTCAAGAATTCTGGAGATAGAACTGACCTTCAGAAGTATCGCCCCCATCAGTCTACCCCCTTTCTTCGCTAAAATCTTTGAATCCTTAATCAATCTAGCAATAGTCCGTCACCTTGTTAATGCTAAACACTTTTCTGAACATCAGTATAGATTTAGGCAGGTACGGTCTACTGCGAATATCCTAATAGTCATCTCTGAATGCATATACCATACACTGGACAAGGCAGGAGAAGCTAGGGCGGTAGCGCTATATATATCTTTGATAAGGTCTGGCATAAAGGTCTTCTCATAAAAATTAATTCATATGGTATTACTGGACGAATATTTAATATAATTAGATCCTTCCTATCCAAAAGAAAAATTCAGGTTATCTTCGATGGCAAAACCACATGATATAAAGGCAATTGTACCCCAGGGATCGTTCCTGGGATCTGATTTTCATAAACAATCTCCCTGATGATATTATGTCTTAGATGTGCTTATTTGCTGACAACATCACGCTCTACTCTTGTGATGTAAACAAATGGACGTGCACATATCTGAGGCAATGGCTGAATCCTTAGAAAGTGATCTCCAGTCTGTAGTGGATTGGGGTCATAAATGGATGATAACATTTAATGCTGCTAAGACAAAGCTCCTTTCCTTCAATAACTACAAGAAACCTCTTCAACTACCGATTACCATGGCAAATAACACCCTACCTGAGAGTCCAACGTTCAAACTCCTCGGCCTAACCTTCACAGGTAACATGAATTGGAACAAATACATTGAAGACATTGCCAAGGCCGCTGCAAAGAAGGTGGGCTCCTTCTATCGTGCTAGAAAACTTCTCACACCTGACAGTATCCTATATCACTACAAAGCCACCATCTGCCCATGCATGGAGTATTGCTGTCACATCTAGGCTGGTGCACCATCCACTAGTCTCTCCCTCTTAGACAAGGTCCAAAAAAGAGTCGCTAATCTAATATCCACCAAGCTCTAGCCCCTGTCCCATCGCCGCAATGTTGCATTCTTGTGCCTGTTTTACAAGTACTTCAATGGAATGGGCTCCGATGAACTTGCTGCTCTGGTGCCCCCTCGATGTAAATACACTCAACCAACCCGGCTAAATACCATTCATTTCCTGTGGAGGCCCCCAGATGTCGGAGAGCCTTCTACTCTAACAGCTTCTTTTATTCGTGCTGCCGGCCTTTGGAACTCCCTCCATGCTCCCTGTTTGCCCGATTGTACCGACATGCAGAAATTTAAAACTAATGTGAACAAGCATCTCGCGGCACAATTTAGGATGACCCCCAAAACTTTCACCCTAATTCTCAGCAACCCCTTACATCTACAGTGGCACCTTGCCTTGTTTGGGGTGTGTCATTTGTGCATATGTGTGCCATTTATTTTATAATGAGTTTGGTTTAGATCTATATATGGAATTTTGGTGTTAGTTTTATACTGTGTGTCATTTTTTTTTTCAGATTTATCCACATTTCGTTTCTACGAATGTAAATATGACTTAGTATCCAACAGAAGATCATTGTTTTTATGAGGCAGAGGTTATTGATCTTGTTGCAAAGTTGAATAATTAGTGGGTTGTTCATATTTGAATTTTCATTTTTCAGTGTATCGTGAGGATGTTGAATATATGTTTATCGTCGGAATGTTGATCTTTTTGCTTTGTTTAGTTTGCCTATTTTATGGCATATTTCTCGTTATTTGATATTGAATCACAACATGTATTATACACTATTCATTGAATATGATTCATTGAACGTAAGCCGCTATTTTAACAATGGTTGGATGGGTTTTAGGGTCTCATAATGTTCAGTGTCTCGGAAGAAAGTCAATTTGATTTACTTGTGATTTACTTGAGGAAAAGTAATTATCGACTAGAGGCCGAAGATACAAACAAGTTTCTTGCTTGTATTAATGAATGAATAATTTGTTGTATTTGATTCGCGTCAACGTTCAACCAAATACAACATTTCAAGACAACATTTCAAGACAAGAACTCGTCTTGCTACTGTTATGTACTAACATCAATGTTCAGTTCTGTGAACGCACCTCTATCATATCAAGGAACCGCCGAGTATGAGCCACTCCTAAATAGGAGTGGGCCCGCAGTCAATGAGCGACAGATAGTGTCTGCCTTGGTAGTGGGTTGCATCCATTCCCACTCGAAACCAATCTCCCCCTCGGTCAATGCGTGGGTGGTGGGTCAATCGATTGGCACTTCTCACAATTACTTACCACAGCTCTCATTAATACTTTAGAAACTGTAGGATCAACCTTCCTGACAAAGTATGGCATGGTGGCCGCTTCGGTGATGGATGGACCATACCCGGTCAAAGTCGTGCTTGCTTGACAACACAGCACTTGCACAGTTCAACTGCCTTCTTAATAAGATCAAGCCATCATCAGACTACCCGCTTGGTTATGTTTTGACCTCACCAGGACTGTATCTACAGAGAGTTCATGCTCTCCGACCAGGCTTGCGAGTGCATCAAGCTGCGGCCTAGTTAGCACCTTTCTTGTCGTGCACCCTGACCTTCCTTGTAAGGGTATTTGTGCACACAGGCAGAGTCAGTGTGAAGATGCAATATCGTCTCTTTCCACATCAAGGCCATGTTTGCATCTTTTAGCACAGCATCAAGCTCCGTCAAGTTTCTGTTCTGCGCATCCCTTTCCTTTCGTAACCAGCTCGCATTCGCCACAGTGGCTAGAGAGCTTGCATTAATCCAAACGTTGAGCTCAGAACACTTTCCTCTCACGGGGTCTTCTTGGCGCACTCTTGCGGCGACTTCTTTTAGAGGAATATCGGTCACCTTGTCATTCCAACCCTTTTTTATGTCTGCCACTCTTCTCTTAATGAATGTTCCAGTCACCCTGAACCATTTAACCACAAAATGAGAACATACTGCGATGGGTAAGAACATGCGGCATACTTGGGACCTTGTTCCCTCGTTCCCATATCAGCATGTTCCCCTCTTCCCGAACTGTCAAGCACTCGCGCATCGTTCTGCAGCTGCTCTGGTTCTTTGCTCACTAGTCCAAAGTTAGCCAAATGTTGTCTCACCCTAGTTGCAGAAGCTATATCTTCGTTGATGAAAACATCGTCAATGAATGTCGAAGCCTCAACAATAGTCCGCACGATGGATGGTGCCACATTGAGTCTAAAACCCATGCGCGATGAGCAGTACCTCTTTCCTTCGAAAATAACAGTTTGGTACGGTCACAAGGATTTGTGCACATGCACTTGTAAATAGGCCCCTCACAGATCGAGCAACGACACGTTGGAGCCTTTCTTTCTCCACTCTCTTAACTTTTGCACACAGATGTCGGCATGTGCCGTGGAGGCGTCAACGTATCCATTCAACTCACGAAAGTCTAACACTGGGCGCACCTTAAACTTTTTCTTTTGAAATACGGCCATTAATGGAATCAGGCCTTTTGGGAGACCAAGTTCCTCCTCAGGATAGGGAAGCAGCCATTCATTGTTTAGCCACGTTTCCAGCTCATGACGATACTCTTCCAAATTTGAGCGGACATGGGATACTCAGACACCATATTCTGAAGTTCATTGGGTAGCTGACTGCCTGACCATCACCACGACGCTGTCCAAGCCCTGCTCATCAAACTTGGCGCTGAAATCTGGTTCTTTGATTCTGATTGTGACGCAAATAAGATAGCATCACCGAACTGATTTATGCAGACTCCACTCAGCATCTTAATGGCATTCATTTCAATTAACATGTCGAAGCCAAACAGTGGACCGTCCATGACCAGAACATCAACTTTTATGGGCTTACATTATCTACTGTCAGCATGATAGTCCAAACGCTATTACTGCAGAGAATTTCATCGTTGAATATTAGGACGTCCAATGCCTGCCGACTCCAAGGATTGCACACTGATCCAGTGACAAGGGACTGAGAACATCCAAAATCCACCAGTGCTATGCGCTTTTTGCCATTAACAACAGCTTTAATTACAGGGAGCACCTCTTTTAATTTGAATGGGGAGAGAGTAGTGCTGACATCTCGCCCCCGTTTCCGTTTCCGTTTCCCGGACAGTTTTTCACGGGGTGCCTTGTTTTGTTGCAATGATAAAAACGCATGGCCGATTTTTCTCTCCAGTTTCTAATACTGCCACGCTGCATACATCTCTAGCCAGATGGTTCGGGCCGTCGCACTTGAAACAATTGAAATCACTCTGACTAGTTTTGTGAAGATTCGGTGTATGCAAGGCTTGCTTAGGTCGAACTGCAGCAGCTAAATGTTCGTCCTTGGTGTCCACCAATATGGTGAAAGCTCTCTCAAGTATCTCTCTTAACATTAGCGTTTCCATTCTGCTGGACGATCGGAGGAGTCCTTTGACGTGACTCGGTAGAGCATTGATAAATGCACTCTATCCAACAGTTTGGTGGCATTTCACCTATCAGCCGTGCTAGCCGTTGCAAGTCTGTTAGGAATTCGTCTGCAGTCTCTCCTGGACGAAGGCAGCGTGTGGTAAATTGTTCGAAAGCTTCAAACGAATCCGTTCCGTAGGCTTTTACAAGAGCGTGTTTGATCTCCTTGATGTTATCTCATTGCTCTTTCGATAGAGTGGCAGAATTCGCTCTATCTTGGTTATCTCGCAAAGGTCACATGTTAATTTATACTCCACCCAAGCGTCCAGTCTTGCTTGCAAACACAGCATGCCACCCGCTGCTCTTCGAAGGACGAACCGCAGCCGGCTCAACGTCAGCAGTCTGGGGGTTCTCCCTTTCAACCTCGTTACATTCTGGCACCAATATATTTTATATTCACGTCTTCTGATGCCAAGGTGACACAATGGAATTACTATGGTTATCCTAAGACTATAGATATTCAGGATGTGACACCCTTTTCTCCTCCACTCCCGCAATATACTTCATATGTTTTGCATTTTTATTTAGGGCTCAATGAGTTGTATGTTAAAACTCGTCTTTAGTGAAAATTACCTTTTTGAATAAAACAGTCGAAGGGAGATAATGTGATATGCCTTTCAAAAGAGGCCAGCCGTAGCATAATTTTATCCTACATAAGCACATCAATGAATGCAATTGTCCGGAAGACAAAAAAAGACAAGATGGTGAGATTATCCAACAAATCACAAGTATTTATTATGCAAAATAAAAATTGTAAAGTTCTTCTCCATTTCTTGAGAAGCTTTTGCAAGAATTGGCTGGATTTATATTGTATGCAGTACTAGGCTTCCATGGGACCCCTAAGCCAGCTAGATATATTATGCTAGAGGACTACGTTTTGTGTTAATATTTTTTATCCAAATTCAGAGAATTATCCAATTTGAATGACTCAAATTTAACAGCGATTTTCAAAAGAAAAGTTGACCTTTTTTTTGCTAATGAGTCATCACTTATCAAGACCCCGGGGGATCAACTTGCGAAGAAGGGTTAAAAAGATCATCAGTTAGACGTTGATCGCCATCACAAGAAGATCCGAAGCCAAATTAATGCATATGCTCAGCAATATCTTTTTAATTAAAAACTAGAAGACCCATCCCAGATCGAGTAAAATGAATTCCCCAAATAAAACAGTTTTTCACCACTTTTATGTCCACTTACAGAGATTAAAATCAACATACAATGCTACTAAACCTTATATCTATAATCCTTATTCAAATTTCGATCAAAATCCATTACATCATTTTGATTCTAGAAAATGTAAAAAATTAAGAGATGTTAAGAAGAAATTGAAATTCAGCTAATCTTGCTTAATTGGTATCAAATGACTGTGGATCAAATTTAATGCAAATCTGAAATATTTAAATTATAAGATGGGAGATTATGCCTATATTATGCCCCCTAAAACTCTTTAAAAGACCTGAGCAAAGAAACTGAAATTTGAGGAATATTAATTAATTGCTGTCTAATATCTATTTTTAAAATTTCACAGAAATCGGAGGTATCTGAATTCTCACAAAAAAATTCCACTCCCTATTTTCCCCCTTTGCATGAAAGTAAATTAATCTAAATATAGCCAACAGTACCCACCTTTACGCCTATCAGCCAGAGCTGCCAAAATGTTAAACAATTCCAAAATTCTTAATGATCAATTAATTCGTGTAGAAGTGAATCCTCTCTTTCCATCGCAGCGTGTTTCAATTTTCAAAAAGAATGCGTCAGGTATTGCATCCAATATAACTAATTGGTTAATTGCTGGCATCATCATCATCATCATCATCATCATCATCATCATCATCATCATCATCATCATCCAGTTGGAAATGACAGTAAAACCATTCAGAAGTAAATATTTTTCCGACTAACAATGACTGCTCTATTTTTTCCATAAAAGATAGCGAGAGAACTATTATAATGACACTACTACTACTAATAATAATGCGGCAATATCATCATCATCATCATCATCATCATCATCATCATCATCATCATCATCATCATCATCATCTTTATATTTTATTTTTATAAAACATAGCTCAATTGTTAACAATGTCTGCATGTTTTTCCTAGAGAAAAATGGAATCGCATAAAATTATTTAATAGTTGTTAGAAATTTTAGGCTGACTCTTGAATGTTCGTTGGGTCCTCGTTTATATAAATGGTAACCGGCTCCAGAGCAATTTTTGAATTAATCATGGATGTGTTATTCTGGACTTCTGATTGGTTAAAGTTCGATTTCAGTAACCAATCAGAATTAAGTATTTTATAAAGAAAATTATTCTTACTCTCCAAGAAATTCCAACAGAACCCAAACAGCCAGCCATGGTACATCCCTGAATGTGCCGCCACCATTGCTCACACAAATCACTATTTAAATGAAATAGATGCTCTGAAACCAAAGGGTTATAGAAAACTCAAAATCTAAAGTGGCCAAGCAGAGGCTTTTTTCGCACAACTTTTGGCGAATAATAAATAGGGTGTTGAACAGATGTGAAACCTCCATTTCAACCATCATCACAAATTGCTAATAAAGTGAAGCTTTTTGCAAAGAACTTTGCATCAAATTCCACCTTTTGTGCTCAGGGCAACTGGTCCTGACAACATTCCAATCCCAGTGCATAAGAAGCTGCAACCAGAACTAACTCTTATTCTTACAAAGCTGTTCAATCGTTGCTTAAAGGAGAAAAGCTTCCGATCACCTTGGAAAGCTTCATCAGTCTGCCCAGTATTTAAAAATACTGGAGATCAGTTTTCTGCATCTCAGTACATTATGCATTATGAGTGATGAATCAAGAAGTTGTAAGCCACCTCAGCAAAAATAATCTACTCAGTGACAAGCAATGTGGATTTCGTCCTGCAAGATCAACAGCTGACGCCTTAACTGTAATATCACACAGGATCAGCGAGGCTTTGTTTTTAGATATATCAAGAGCCTTTGATAGGGTTTGGCACAAGGGTCTGCTTCGCAAGCTTGATAGTTATGGAATATCGGGAAATGTCTTCTAAACTATCAAACCCTTTCTCTCTGATAGGTTATAAAGTAGTTGTTGATAGTTAGAAGACTGAAGCAGATTATACGAATACTGGCATGCCTCAATGATCCATTCTGGGTTCAACCCCTTTTCTGATATTTATCAATGATCTCCCAAATCACATTCTAAGATCATTCGTTGACATCTATGCATATGACACAACCATCTATGGCAGCACTTCGAAGAGCATTAATTAAAGTTTGAATTACCTACTAGACACCATCCTCAAGTGTCTTCAGTCTCTCTGTACAAGGGTTTGTCAGGACAACCTGGCATGAGGATACTTCATCCTACAAGTAAACCCTGACCAAATATTCAAAATGACATAGTATTCGAAGCACAAATAAGATCCCCTCGACACGGCTATACACTGGCTCATACGAGGAAAATGTGCACTTTCTCCAAGTAATGTTACATCAAGTAATAGCACTTAGCTGGATACTCCACCAGATTAGATGAATTCTTGTCCTGGAATCCGGTAAAACCAAGAGATCAAAAGAAAGATATACTATAACGTACTTAACTGGTCAATTTGGGAGAGGAAAATTAATGTTCTTAACTTCTTTACTAACAACGTTTGAGAGGTAAAGGAGAACTTTAATGGAATATTCGAATATCTGTGTATCTCATATAGAGATCAAGTGTTAGCCTCAGGAAGTGGTCCCTTGATTTCTGAGAACTTCGACTAAAGTAAAATGAGACAAAATAAAGATCTTCTCTCTCTTCCGGCCTGGAGCATATTGTGCAATGCGGAACAAATGGCTGGTTACTTTTAATACATCTAAAACTAAGCTTCTCTCCTTTCACCACCAACACTCAGATCCTCATTTTGCCCCAGTTGAAATGGATGGAGTTCCCATGGAGGAGGCTCCCTGTTTTCATAAGCTTTGAGGACTGACTTTTTCCCCAGACCTGAAGTGAAAGACTCACATCAGATCTGCTGCTAAGGTCACTGGAAAAATGGTTGGATCATTCCACCACTCCAGAAAATATCTCACTCCTTCGATACAGCCTAAGATGGAGTACTGTTGCCACATCTGGGAACGTGTTGCTCAGAGATCACTCCTGCCTTGACAGAGTACAAAATCGACTTCGAAATCTAGTGGGGATGCCATCTTTTCTATCTTGCAACTTTTTTCTCACTTCAGACTTCAAATGGAAGACTGATATCATATCCGTGACTAAGGTCGCTAGAAAAATAGTTGGATCATTCTACCGCTCCAAAAAGTATCCGATGCAATCCTCTACCTGTTACGTTCCTACGTTCTCTTTCTTCCTACCTGAAGCACGTTGTACAATGGGGAAAAGCGGGATTGGTTACTTTTAATACATCTAAAAGAAAGCTTCCCCATCTTTGCCCCAATTGAAATGGATGGAGCCCCTTTTTGGGGAGACCTCCTGCTTTGATAAGCTTCTAGGACTGATGTTCACCCCAGATCTGAAGTGGAAGACTTACATCAGATCTGTTGCTAAGGTCTGTGGAAAAATGGTTGGGTCATTCTACCGTTCCACAAATGATGTCACTTCTGATGCAATAAGATGTATAGGAGCCAGATACAGCTTAAGATGGACTACTGTTGCCACATCTGGGGAGGTGCCGCTCAGAGAATTCTCTTCTACATCGACAGAATACAAACTCGACTTAGAAATCTAGTGAGGATGTTCTCTTCTCTTCCCTACAGCTACTTTATAACAGAAGTGATGTTGCTGGTCTTTCTCTGCTCTATAGTTATTTTCATGGCAGCTACTCGACTGAGCTCCAATCTATGACCCCCCCCCCCCAGTAAAACATTCACAGCAAAATCTACAACCACTGTAAAACATTTTCCTTTCTTCCTCTGTGTACGTGGAACTAAACAGAATTTCCATGAACAGAGTTTCTTCCCAAGAACTGTCCATCTCTGAAACGCAATTCCATGGAGCTGCTTCTCATGTGACTACAACATGGTCGTTTTCAAGTCCAATGTTAACAAATTCTTTTTGAACCGTCCTCTTAAATAATCACATTCAGCCCAGATTCAACCATGGTCTGCAATCCTCAAGGGATTTGTCTCACCATCTACCTAACATGAACCATTAACCCTTGTCCTCGAGTGGCCTGTGGGTCTTGATGGACGATGACTCGTTAGTAAAAACAAAAACAAAAAAAATATGTTGTTAGTGTTAAAAATGACTGTATACAATTTTTTCCTCCACTTAAAAGAGCAATAAATAAAATTAAGATCTGCTGAAACTGCAAGTTTGCCCTCCCCTCTTCCTTTGAGGTACAGAGGTTGGATAGCGTCAGCTCTAATTGTATGATGCTTACAAACCGAACAAGGACAGTGTGCAGGTCATCATAAAAAGCAGGAGAAATTAAGATGAAAATGATTCTATGTTTCAGAATTTTTGAGATGAGGATTGCTAATTTGGATTATTCGGACTACTGCTCACATCTTGATGTTGTTCTCACAACGTTTCGACCGATGTAACCTCTGATCTTCTTCAGGTGTACGTTGTCGAACTTGGGAATCTTTCTGTCGAACTCGGGAATCTGGACGGAATTTCGAACGGAACCCTTTATCCACGGGGGTAGCATGCTCTCGGTCCATCGCCCGCACTGAGGATTGAACCTTCAACCTTCAGATGACTGTCACTTAGAACTGAATTTTACTTAGTACTTTATTTGTTATGCCACGGGTTCTTGCGGACAAACGTTGTGAGAATAACACTCAAGATGAGAACAGTAGTCCAAACAATCCAAATTATACGAAATAATTCTAGTTTCAAAAGTCAATACTAAGTGTCAGTGGAGTACCATCAGAGCCATGGAGGTAACACAAGAGACTGACAAAACAACGAAATATAAAAAGTGTTGGGGAGGGGGGAGTTGAGTAGAAGCGGTGCCAACTTTTGTTTGTCGTATTTCGTGAATCTTCCTCGTACTATTTGTTTGTCGTACTTTCATGATTATGTGATTGTGTGATTCTTCTTTGTACTATTATCATTTTCCACTTTTTACAGGTAAAAAAAAAAAAATATCATTATTTGCTTCTGTTGTGAGTGAAACGAACTAATAATCTTTATTTGGCGGCGTGAATAACCAATTCTCTTATTAAGACTGACAGTGAAACGCGGAAGAAAACGCTTTCTCTGTTAATTCCCGCGAGATCTCTTGATGCTGCCATTCTGAAGAATTCTAGAAATTTAGAAGGTGTTCTTTGAAATCCAGCGACAGCTCCGGCAGCAACAGCTATCGCAGAAAAACGACGACCACCGCAGAAACTGATTTCTGTTCTCTCTACCCCGACACACCACCCTTCATCACCCTCGTCATCTTTTCTTTTTCGCCTTTTGTATAATTCATGATAGAGAGTTGGCGATGCTATATTTGATGTGGGTGGAAGATCTTGCACAGCAGGGAGTGCAGCGTGGTGCAGCAGCTGGAGGGGAGTGGGAGTGAGACAGCAGGTTTGGTTCGTGGTGTGGGGTTAGGGTTAGGGTTAGGGCTATGGTTAACAAACAAGGAACACTTGAGAAATATTTGATCCGTCATTAAACAACCGAAGAATAAAAGAGGCGAAGAATTTTCCAGAAATGCAATCGATTCATTCTTCTAAATATAGAGACAGGTTGGAAATAGATGACTATGACGGTTCGAACACAAGATTTTGTCGTGGCGATGTACAATTAAACCATTCACCCTGTGGAAATAAACGTCGGTGCATGACATATATTTTCTAGCCCCAGGTGTTATTTCAAAGTAGCATTTCTAACTATTAGAAAGAAGGAGAAGGGGCACTTAGGGGACAGAGATTGGAAGGTGAGTGTGTGTGTGTGGGGGGGGGGATTAAAGTGAAACACATGTGATAGGAATTTTTTAATTTTTAATTTTTAATTTTTAATTTTTAATTTTTATCCGTCCCCACACAGATCAAATAAATGATTGTTTTTAAATGTAATAGTTTTCTAAATTGAATCAAATATAACCAAGCCACTGTTTACCGCTGCCCCACTGCAGCAGTAGCATGCAGGGGTCTGGTGATACCCTGGTGATGCTCGAGGCCAACTCATTAACTGTACACCCCAAAGACTCGAGCATAAGTCCTAGTACTGAGAAATATAATGAAAAAGGAAGATAGTTTGACTATGATTGGATGTCTCCCCCTTCACTCGAACTTGGATGTCCAGAGACACCGCCTCGTCACCTCTCCTTTCTGTGCGCCACTGTATTGCAGCAAGGTTAGATATGAAGTTGGTTTAATGTGGGTGGGGGTGGAGACCAGCTCCCTCGAGGGGGGCACTCTGGAAGTGTACAAAAATAGCCGAGAATAAACCCGTTGGCATTCTCGGATAGGATCGCCTCAGTCAATCAACAATAAACTAACCCTCTATCCCAAAGCAAGAGATAATACATGGGAGGCTGCACCTCCTAGGACTGAGCCGAAACATGCCTCATGCCTGATGGTTCAGGAAGGACCCTAGGTTGCTAGAATGATGCCAAGACAACTTGCCGGAACCAGCTACCAACAAGTTTCACATAGGATTTATTGTTATTTCTACCTGTAACGAATTCATCATGATGATGATGATCATCATGATCATCATCATCATCCGATTTATTTTTAACAGACCTTTGATTAGTCCTCTATAAGAGGGTGGGACCTGTCTGTCAGTCTTGATCGAAGTCTACGCCCTCCAGGCCCGGCAGCCATGAGGGTTAAAGTCCGCAATCCCCATGGGTCACAGAGTCACGCTTACAAAGCTCATCCCAAGAGAGCTTTGGTTGTCTAGCCCTCCGACTTGATGCGATGGACACGTCTTCGACACGGGAGATCCAGATGGAGCTTTGCTCGACATGGCCAACGAATTGATAATGAATTCATTTGCTGAAGATGATATACTTATAATTGTCATTATTTACCCTACGGTTAAATGGACAATAAATTTCTGAAACATATGCACACAAGGATAAATACTATTTGTTAGTGTTGAATTTTTTCGGAGCATAATTACAAAATATTAATTAGCAGGAATATATTATTTCAATACCTAACAATAAACTGCATCGTTTCCCCACCACCATAATTTCCTTTGAGACTGATGCACTTTCAAACCCTTTCCTGTCGCTGACGGCACTTCCACGCATATACATGAGGAAGTGCCGTCAGCTCCATCATTACAGCCCTATTGATGATCTCCACGCCTTCAAATCGAGTCCCTTGATAATCCCTTTTAGCTGGGAGAAAAGGGAATAGTCATACAGAACAAGACGAGATGAATAGGGAGATTGTTCCAGTATGGCGACGTTCTGAAACTATTAATTATTTAGGACAGTGTGAGCAGGTGCATTGTTATGGTGAAGGAGTGGCTGTGAACAAAATCATGTGAAAGGAAAATGCAATGGTTGAAGAAGGTGAAGATTAGAGTTATAGACTGGCAAGATATCAGGTTAGATGATGATAACATCCACGGTGCTAATCCAGAATTACAGAGACATTCGAAAAAAATAAAAAATAAAACAAACTGAGGAATTTCTGTTTATGTACGTACCTGTCATGGAATGAATAGATCCTATACCAAACATCATGTAAATTGATAAAATAGTTTTTATTTTATAAAAGAAAATCAAATTTTATCAATAAACGAATAAGGGGAAAATATCGGCGCCATGTTGATCATATTCAAGGGAGATAATACGAACTTTTGCGAAATAGAGAAATAAATTCTTGAATGTTGAGTGTTATCTCCCTTAGCTACCTTGAATATAACCAAAAATACCGCTTATATATTAACATTACCCGTTTTTCTCTCACTTTCCTTGCCTTAATTTTCAACTTTTCTCTCTATTTTCTTACCTTAATTTTCAACTTTTCTCTCGATTTTCTTATCTTAATTTTCAACTTTTCTCTCGATTTTCTTTACCTTAATTTTCAACTTTTCTCTTAATTTTCTTACCTTAATTTTCAACTTTTCTCTCGATTTTCTTACCTTAATTTTCAACTTTTCTCTCTATTTTCTTGCCTTAATTTTCAACTTTTCTCTCGATTTTCTTGCCTTAATTTTCCACTCTTTCTCGATTTTCTTGCATTTATAAAACGTTTTCTCACTATTTTCTTGACTTAATTTTAAACTTTTCTCTCGATTTTCTTGTCGTTATGAAACATTTACTTTCACTTTTCTTTCCTTAATTTTCCACTCTTTCTCTCCATTTTCTTGCCTTAATTTTCAACTTTTCTCTCTATCTTCTTGCCATTAAAAAAACTTTTTCTCTCCATTTTCTTGCCTTAATTTTCCACTCTATCTCTATTTTTATTAATTCCTTGCTTAATTTAAAACTATTCTCTTTCCCTATTAATTTTTTGTCTTCATTTAAAACTTTTCCCTTTCTCTATTACTTGTTGCCTTAATTTAAATTTTTTCTCATTCCCTATTAATTTCTTTCCTTAATTTAAAACTTTTCCCTTCCCTATTCATTGCTTGCATTAATTAAAAACTTTTCCCTTCCCTAGTAATTACTAGCCTTAATTTATAACTTTTCCCTTTCCCTATTAATTTCTTGCCTTAATTTAAAACTTTTCCCTTTTCCTATTAATTGCTTGCCTTAATATAAAACTTTTCCCTTTCCCTATTAATTGTTGCCTTAATTTAAAACTTTTCCCTTTCCCTATTAATTGTTTCCTTAATTTAAATTTTTTCACTTTCCCTATTAATTTCTTGCCTTAATTTTAAACTTTTCCCTTTCCCTATTAATTGTTGCCTTAATTTAAATTTTTTCCCTTTCTCTATGAATTGCTTGCCTTAATTTAAAACTTTTAACTTTCCCTATTAATTGCTTGCCTTAATTTAAAACTTTTCCCTTTCCCTATTAATTTCTTGCCTTAATTTAAAACTTTTCCCTTTCCCAATTAATTGCTTGCCTTAATAAAAAACTTTTCCCTTTCCCTATTAATTGTTGCCTTAATTTAAATTTTTTCCCTTTCCCTATGAATTGCTTGCCTTAATTTAAAACTTTTCCCTTTCCCTATTAATTGCTTTCTTCAATTTAAAACTTTTCACTTTCCCTATCAATTGCTTTCTTCAATTTAAAACTTTTCCCTTTCCCTATTAATTTCTTGTCTTAATTTAAAACTTTTCTTTTTTCCTATTAATTGCTTGCCTTAATTTAAAACTTTTCCCTTTCCCTATTCATTTGTTGCCTTAATTTAAAACTTTTCCCTTTCCCTATTAATTGCTTGCCTTAATTTAAAACTTTTCCCTTTCCCTATTAATTTCTTGCTTTAATTTAGAACGTTTCCCTTTCCCTATTAATTGCTTGCCTTCATTTAAAACTTTTCCCTATCCCTATTAATTGCTTGCCTTCATTTAAAACTTTTCCCTTCCCCATTAATTGTTGCCTTTATTTAAATTTGTTCCCTTTCCCTATTAATTTCTTGCCTTAATTTCAAACTTTTCCCTTCCCTATTAATGTCTTGCCTTAATTTAAAACTTTTCCCTCCCCTATTAATTGCTTTCCTTAATTTAAAACTTTTCACTTTTCCTATTAACTGCTAGCCTTAATTTAATACTTTTCCCTTTCCCTATTAATTGCTTGCATAATTTAAAACTTTTCTCTTCCGTATTAATTGCTTGCCTTAATTTAAAACTTTTCCCTTTCCATATTAATTTCTTGCCTTAATTTAAAACTATTCCTTTTCCCTATTTAAATTTTTTCACTTTCCCTATTAATTTCTTGCCTTAATTTAAAACTTTTCCCTTTCCCTATTAATTGTTGCCTTAATTTAATTTTTTCCCTTTCCTTATGAATTGCTTTCCTTAATTTAAAACTTTTCACTTTCCCTATTAATTTCTTGCCTTAATTTAAAACTTTTCACTTTCCTTAATAATTGTTGTCTTAATTGAAATTTTTTCCATTTCCCTATTAATGTCTTGCCTTAATTTAAAACTTTTCCCTTTCCCTATTAATTGTTGCCTTAATTTAAAATTTTTCCCCTTCCCTATGAATAGCTTGCCTTAATTTAAAACTTTTCCGTTTCCCTATTAATTTCTTGCCTTAATTTAAAACTTTTCCTATTCCCTATTAATTGCTTGCCTTAATTTAAAACTTTGCCCTTTCCCTATTAATTTCTTGCCTTAATTTAAAACATTTCCCTTTCCCTATTAATTGCTTGCCTTTATTTAAAACTTTTCCCTATCCCTATTAATTGCTTGCCTTCATTTAAAACTGTCCCTTCCCTATTAATTGTTGCCTTAATTTAAATTTTTTCCCTTTCCCTATTAATTGCATGCCTTAATTTAAAACATTTCCCTTTCCCTATTAATGTCTTGCCTTAATTTAATATTTTTCCCTTTCCATATTAATTGCATGCCTTAATTTAAAACATTTCCCTTTCCCTATTAATGTCTTGCCTTAATTTAATATTTTTCCCTTCCTATTAATTGCTTGCCTTAATTTAAAACTTTTCCCTTTTCCTATTAATTGCTTGCCTTAATTTTAAACTTTTCGCTTTCGCTATGAATTGCTTTCTTTAATTAAAATATTTTCCCTTTCCATGTTAATTGCTTGCCTTAATTTAAAACTTTTCATTTTCTCTATTAATTGCTTGCCTTAATATAAATCTTTTCCCTTTCCCTATTAATTTTTTGCCTTAATTTGAAACTTTTCCCTTTCCCTATTAATTATTGCCTTAATTTAAAAGTGTTCACTTTCCCTATTAATTGCTTGCCTTAATTTAAAACATTTTCATTTCCTTATTAATTTTTTGCTTTAATTTAAAACTTTTCCCTTCCCTATTAATTGCTTTCCTTAATTTAAAACTTTTCACTTTCCCTATAAACTGCTAGCCTTAATTTAAAACTTTTCCCTTTCCCTATTAATTGCTTGCATAATTTAAAACTTTTCCCTTCCCTATGAATTGCTTTAATTTAAAACTTTTCCCTTTCCATATTAATTGCTTGCCTGAATTTAAAACTTTTCATTTTCCCTATTAATTTGTTGCCTTAATAGGAAACTTTTCTCTTTCCCTATTAATTGCTTGCCTTAATTTAAAACTTTTCTTTCTCTTTTTCCTCATCCTTATTAAAAACAGGTCTCTCTCTCCTTGCCTTATATTTTGTCAATTCTCGCTCCTTCTCTCTCTCTCCCCCTGTCTGTCTTTCTCTCTCTTCCTCTCTCTCTCTCTCGCTCTCTCTCTCTCTCTCTCTCTCTTTGTAAGTCACCTTTTGCCTTAATTTTGAATTTCCTTTAAAACTTTTCCCTTTCCCTATTAATTGTTTCCTTAATTTAAATTTTTTCTCATTCCCTATTAATTTCTTGCCTTAATTTAAAACTTTTCCCTTCCCTATTCATTGCTTGCCTTAATTTAAAACTTTTCCCTTTTCCTATTAATTGCTTGCCTTAATATAAAACTTTTCCCTTTCCCTATTAATTGTTGCCTTAATTTAAAACTTTTCCCTTTCCCTATTAATTGTTTCCTTAATTTAAATTTTTTCACTTTCCCTATTAATTTCTTGCCTTAATTTTAAACTTTTCCCTTTCCCTATTAATTGTTTCCTTAATTTAAATTTTTTCCCTTTCTCTATGAATTGCTTGCCTTAATTTAAAACTTTTCACTTTCCCTATTAATTGCTTTCCATAATTTAAAACTTTTCCCTTTCCCTATTAATTTCTTGCCTTAATTTAAAACTTTTAACTTTCCCTATTAATTGCTTGCCTTAATTTAAAACTTTTCCCTTTCCCTATTAATTTCTTGCCTAAATTTAAAACTTTTCCCTTTCCCAATTAATTGCTTGCCTTAATATAAAACTTTTCCCTTTCCCTATTAATTGTTGCCTTAATTGAATTTTTTTCCCTTTCCCTATTAATGTCTTGCCTTAATTTAAAACTTTTCCCTTTCTCCTATTCATTTGTTGCCTTAATTTAAAACTTTTCCCTTTCCCTATTAATTGCTTGCCTTAATTTAAAACTTTTCACTTTCCCTATTAACTGCTAGCCTTAATTTAAAACTTTTCCCTTTCCCTATTAATTGCTTGCATAATTTAAAACTTTTCCCTTCCCTATGAATTGCTTTAATTTAAAACTTTTCCCTTTCCATATTAATTGCTTGCCTGAATTTAAAACTTTTCATTTTCCCTATTAATTTGTTGCCTTAATAGGAAACTTTTCTCTTTCCCTATTAATTGCTTGCCTTAATTTTAAACTTTTCTTTCTCTTTTTCCTCATCCTTATTAAAAACAGGTCTCTCTCTCCTTGCCTTATATTTTGTCAATTCTCGCTCCTTCTCTCTCTCTCCCCCTGTCTGTCTTTCTCTCTCTTCCTCTCTCTCTCTCTCGCTCTCTCTCTCTCTCTCTCTCTCTCTCTCTTTGTAAGTCACCTTTTGCCTTAATTTTGAATTTCCTTTCAAACTTTTCCCTTTCCCTATTAATTGTTTCCTTAATTTAAATTTTTTCTCATTCCCTATTAATTTCTTGCCTTAATTTAAAATTTTTCCCTTCCTAATTCATTGCTTGCCTTAATTTAAAACTTTTCCCTTTTCCTATTAATTGCTTGCCTTAATATAAAACTTTTCCCTTTCCCTATTAATTGTTGCCTTAATTTAAAACTTTTCCCTTTCCCTATTAATTGTTTCCTTAATTTAAATTTTTTCACTTTCCCTATTAATTTCTTGCCTTAATTTTAAACTTTTCCCTTTCCCTATTAATTGTTTCCTTAATTTAAATTTTTTCCCTTTCTCTATGAATTGCTTGCCTTAATTTAAAACTTTTCACTTTCCCTATTAATTGCTTTCCATAATTTAAAACTTTTCCCTTTCCCTATTAATTTCTTGCCTTAATTTAAAACTTTTAACTTTCCCTATTAATTGCTTGCCTTAATTTAAAACTTTTCCCTTTCCCTATTAATTTCTTGCCTAAATTTAAAACTTTTCCCTTTCCCAATTAATTCCTTGCCTTAATATAAAACTTTTCCCTTTCCCTATTAATTGTTGCCTTAATTGAATTTTTTTCCCTTTCCCTATTAATGTCTTGCCTTAATTTAAAACTTTTCCCTTTCTCCTATTCATTTGTTGCCTTAATTTAAAACTTTTCCCTTTTCCTATTAATTGCTTGCCTTAATTTAAAACTTTTCTCTTTCCATATTAATTTCTTGCTTTAATTTAGAACTTTTCCCTTTCCCTATTAATTGCTTGCCTTCATTTAAAACTTTTCCCTATCCCTATTAATTGATTGCCTTCATTTAAAACTTTTCCCTTCCTCATTAATTGTTGCCTTTATTTAAATTTGTTCCCTTTCCCTATGAATTTCTTGCCTTAATTTCAAACTTTTCCCTTCCCTATTAATGTCTTGCCTTAATTTAAAACTTTTCCCTCCCCTATTAATTGCTTTCCTTAATTTAAAACTTTTCACTTTCCCTATTAACTGCTTGCCTTAATTTAATACTTTTCCCTTTCCCTATTAATTGCTTGCATAATTTAAAACTTTTCCCTTCCCTATGAATTGCTTGCTTTAATTTAAAACTTTTCCCTTTCCATATTAATTTCTTGCTTTAATTTAAAACTTTTCTCTTCCGTATTAATTGCTTGCCTTAATTTAAAACTTTTCCCTTTCCATATTAATTTCTTGCCTTAATTTAAAACTATTCCCTTTTCCTATTAATTTTTTTTTTAATTTAAATTTTTTCACTTTCCCTATTAATTTCTTGCCTTAATTTAAAACTTTTCCCTTCTATATTAATTGCTTGCCTTAATATAAAACTTTTCCCTTTCCCTATTAATTGTTGCCTTAATTTAATTTTTTTCCCTTTCCCTATGAATTGCTTTCCTTAATTTAAAACTTTTCCCTTTCCCTATTAATTTCTTGCCTTAATTTAAAACTTTTCACTTTCCCTATTAATTGCTTGCCTTAATTTAAAACTTTTCCCTTCCCTATTAATTTCTTGCCTTAATTTAAAACTTTTCCCTTTCCCTATTAATTGCTTGCCTTAATATAAAACTTTTTCCTTTCCCTATTAATTGTTGTCTTTATTGAAATTTTTTCCCTTTCCCTATTAATGTCTTGCCTTAATTTAAAACTTTTCCCTTTCCCTATTAATTGTTGCCTTAATTTAAATTTTTCCCCTTCCCTATGAATAGCTTGCCTTAATTTAAAACTTTTCCGTTTCCCTATTAATTTCTTGCCTTAATTTAAAACTTTTCCCATTCCCTATTAATTGCTTGCCTTAATTTAAAACTTTGCCCTTTCCCTATTAATTTCTTGCCTTAATTTAAAACTTTTCCCTTTCCCTATTAATTGCTTGCCTTCATTTAAAACTTTTCCCTATCCCTATTAATTGCTTGCCTTCATTTAAAACTTTCCCTTCCCTATTAATTGTTGCCTTAATTTAAATTTTTTTCCCTTTCCCTATTAATTGCTTGCCTTAATTTAATATTTTTCCCTTTCCCTATTAATGTCTTGCCTTAATTTAATATTTTTCCCTTCCTATTAATTGGTTGCCTTAATTTAAAACTTTTCCCTTTTCCTATTAATTGCTTGCCTTAATTTTAAACTTTTCGCTTTCGCTATGAATTGCTTTCTTTAATTTAAAACTTTTCCCTTTCCATATTAATTGCTTGCCTTAATTTAAAACTTTTCATTTTCTCTATTAATTGCTTGCCTTAATATAAATCTTTTCCCTTTCCCTATTAATTTTTTGCCTTAATTTGAAACTTTTCCCTTTCCCTATTAATTGTTGCCTTTATTTAAAAGTGTTCACTTTCCCTATTAATTGCTTGCCTTAATTTAAAACATTTTCATTTCCTTATTAATTTTTTGCTTTAATTTAAAACTTTTCCCTTCCCTATTAATTGCTTTCCTTAATTTAAAACTTTTCACTTTCCCTATTAACTGCTAGCCTTAATTTAAAACTTTTCCCTTTCCCTATTAATTGCTTGCATAATTTAAAACTTTTCCCTTCCCTATGAATTGCTTGCCTTAATTTAAAACTTTTCCCTTTCCATATTAATTGCTTGCCTGAATTTAAAACTTTTCATTTTCCCTATTAATTTGTTGCCTTAATATAAAACTTTTCCCTTTCCCTATTAATTGCTTGCCTTAATATAAAACATTTCCCTTTCCCTATTAATTGTTGCCTTAATTTAAATTTTTGCCCCTTTCCCTATGAATTGCTTGCCTTAATATGAAACTATTCTCTTTCCCTATTAATTGCTTGCCTTAATTTAAAACTTTTCTTTCTCTTTTTCCTCATCCTTATTAAAAACAGGTCTCTCTCTCCTTGCCTTATATTTTGTCAATTCTCGCTCCTTCTCTCTCTCCCCCTGTCTGTCTTTCTCTCTCTTCCTCTCTCTCTCGCTCTCTCTCTCTCTCTCTCTCTCTCTCTCTCTCTCTCTCTCTCTCTCTCTCTCTCTCTCTCTCTCTTATTGTAAGTCACCTTTTGCCTTAATTTTGAATTTCCTGTTCTTCGTTTTTCCAACGATTCATGCAAACACTTTAGGATGTCTAATTATACAGTTGCCTAAGGCAAAATTTTGTGGTTCGTTTTCTACCCCCCCCCCCCACCGCCCCGCCTCCATTTATTATATATTCCTCTTATGATTAAAGGTTTTCCTTCAAATGGAACAGCTTCGTATAATTAGTGTAATGTTGAACGACTTTGGCAGTTTCTTCTTTTTTATGTGACGTTTTTTCTTATTATTTTGTATTCTTCAAAATTGTTAATTTTAAGTTCTTCCCCTGGAATCAGTGGTATATATATATATATATATATATATATATATATATATATATATATATATATATATATATATAGCATCAGAGAAAAGTTTGGTATTTTTATATTTTGAGAATTTGTGAAAGAGAATACTTAAAGCAAAATGTGTCAAGTATATATATATTTGTAATTTAGAAAGATTATAAGAGGTATATTTTTTTCTATGACAAATCATCATCATCATCACCATCAACATGTTAACTCCTTGGCCTTTTGGCTAGGAGCAAAATGTAGTATCTATACTGAATCTGCACTTAGTTTTCATGTTCTCTGTCAGTGAAGGAGAAATCCTTCTAGACCGAGGCAATTGAAACTTGTGTTCCAATTCAAAGTGCCCATTTTGGGTGAGCTGGATTCTTTCCACGTTAAATATTGACATTGTGCCTTACTCTGCTCTCGTGGGAATAAGTAATAGGAACAACAACAACAACAAATTTATTAAAAAAATAATAAACGCATGTATTTAATTATTAACAGATTAGAAAATATTAATTCATTAGAAACTTAAAAATAAATAAATATGCAAATGAGAGGTTGAGAGGATGATATCATGATGAATGAACTACACTGACCCCCCCCCCCACTCACCCACCCCAAGGAGAGGTTAATGCCTGGGAGGATGATATCATGACAACAGAATAGATAGTACACTAACTCACCCCCCCCACACACACACAAAACTGGTAATCCTGAGGAAATAGTATCGTGAGGAACGAATGTATACTGTACGGCCTTCCCCTTGAAGAGGAGGTAATGCCTGGGAGGAATGTATCATGACGAATGAAAATATACGACAGAGAATTAAATAAGCATAAACCGTTTTAATGTCAATATAGTTAGAATAAGTGGAAAAAACTTTTGCATTCATTTATTTAGATAACATTAAAAACCATGGCAAGTTTCATTGTCCCGTGAAACGCCGAAATGAAAATTGGCTGGAAAAATATAGTCGCCATCTTTATAAACAAATATAAATATGCTGGCTAAGGAAGAACGATAACTTTCATAATTTTCTAGTTAAAAAAGACATGTTTATTATAAACTTTAGTTATCGTTCTTCCTTAGCTAGTATTATGGTGAACGAACATATGCTAAACTGATCCCCCCCCCCCCTGACAGACGATAATATCATGATGAACGAACACGACTTCCCTCCACCCAAAAAGGAGGAAGTCATTCTTGCGCGTGGATGGTCTTATGAGAACAGAACCGATACTACACTACAATACACTCCCCCACCCTTAAAAGATATTCTGACTAAATCGAGTCTTGGGGATTTTTCATTCTGGGAGAATTCCCCTTTACACACTCTTAAAAACGGAGGAGGTAATTCCTGGGAGGACAGTCTTATGACAACAGAACTGATACTATACTACACCGCCCATTAAATTTTTTTCAATTTAATCACTTTTTTTTTTTTTTTTTAAATTTAAAAATGCCTAGTCACAAAAAAATATTTTTTATGGTTCCGTGGCCTTTTGGCTAAGATCAAAGTGTAGTATCTGTTCGACGATCAGCCATATTTGACACTTCACTAAAGCCGGAAGTAAATTATCTCCCTTGAAAATGAAATTCTAAATAAGTTTTAAAACTTATTTAGAATTTCATTTTTAATAAAATCTCTTTATCTTATTTTATTTACAATTATAATAATAAAGTGATTGCGTATGTAGAAGAAAATTTGACAATACAAAGTAGAAACGTATATTAGAGAATATTAATTTATTAAAAACTTAAAAATAAATAAATATGCAAATAAGCGAAATCGAGATTTGTTTGAGTGAGTAGGAGATGCCTATACATAGGGTATTTCAACATATTATTATATCATTAGAATTAAATAATCCTCATGTGTTTTGATGTTAATATAATTAGGATAGATGGAAAAAACTTTCGCATTTAATCATATATATATATATATATATATATATATATATATATATAGGCACATATATATATATATATAGGCACATATTTTTAAACACCAGCGAATTCTGTTATATCATACACATACATATATAGGGGAGGGTTTGAATTATCTACTAGACACTATCCTTGAGTGTCTTCGGTCTCTCTGTACAAAGGTTTGTCAGGACAACCGGACATTAGGATGCTTCCCCCAACAAGTAAACCCTGACCAAATATTCAAAATAACATAGTATTCAAAGCACAAATAAGATCCCATCAACACGGCTATACACTTACTCACGAGGAATAGTGCACCTTCTCCAAGTAATGTTACCTCAAGTAACAAGCACTTAGCTGGATACTCCACCAGACTAGATGAATTCTTGTTCTGGAATCCGGTCAGACCAATGGACCACAAGAAATATATACTATAACATTACTAACTGGTCAATTGGGGAGAGGAAAATTAATGTTCTTAACTTCTTTACTAACTCAATATTTGACAAGTAAAGGAGAACTTTAATGGAATATTTATGTAGCTCATATAGATATCAAGTGTTAGCCCCAGGAAGGGGGCCTCTTGATTTCTGAGAACTTCGACTGAAGTAAAATGAAACAAAAAAATATATATATAAAAACAAGAGGAGAATAAAGATTGTATAAAATACAATATCTATTCAGTCATCATTTTTTCAAAAAATAAAAGAAATGTTATTCTTCCTTCTGACGAGCATCATGTTCTACTTCAAACATATACATCATATCTTTATTTTTCTGTTCTTTATATATATATATATATATATATATATATATATATATGAGAAAGGAAGGATGAGAGTAATCCAACGTAATGGGAAATGAAAAAGGAAAAACCAAGAGATATTTTTTTATATATTCATCAACGTTTCGTCTTTATTGTAAGACTTCCTCAGGATGATAATTTTAAGAAAAATGTCATGCAAGTACATCGAAATATTGGGTTGACATGATAGGTTGATAAGGAAAAGTAGTAGCCGTGGCTACTAAGAGCGATGGACGAGGGTCCAGGCTGCGAGAAGTCAGTTTTGGCAAAGAGTGAAATGAATATGGAAAACTTTGAGTGGGTACCATTATTTATTACCTACAGACATCGATATTTCATGCTTACGCAATCTTCAGTGTAGGGAATTAATTCCGATCACAAATCGCCACTGATTCGCAGTCAAGAGTCTTACCCGTCGGCTACCATCAATTAGCTTGGAAGTTAGGAGGAATTTAACTTTGTAAATGCCAAGTCGGCGGGTATTTACAACAAGCAGTGAATAGTGATCAACAACAACAAACCGTGTTGGATCTCACAATGAAGCTAGTGGTACTGCTTGTTATTAAACTACTATATATATATATATATATATATATATATATATATATATATATATATATATATATATATAATAACGAAGATATTTTTTTTATAAAATATTTAGAAAACCTTGCACAACGCAGATTATTTGTTTTTAAAAATAAATTATTTATTCATCTTAAAAACATTTTTTTTTATATAAACTTGAGTACTTTCGGTAAATATACCATCTTCAGAAGAATATTTCTTCTTTTTCTTTTTTTTCTTTTTTCCTCTTGGTTGAGACATTCTCGTGGCCAAGAAATATTCTTCTGAAGATGGTATATTTACCGAAAGTACTCAAGTTTATAAAAAAAAAAATATTTTTAAGATGAATAAATAATTTATTTTTAAAAACAAATAATCTGCATTGTGCAAGGTTTTCTAAATATTTTATTAAAATATATCTTCGTTATTATTGCCACCCACCCAGCGCTTCAAATTGTGTGACTTTTCAAAGTATCCTTCCACGCCGACCACGTGACACACAGCCATATCAACACTTTTCTCTCTTCGTCAAAACACCTAGACGGATTTTCAACTTGGCAACGAGAATGTCTCAACCAAGAGGAAAAAAGAAAAAAAAGAAAAAGAAGAAATATTCTTCTGAAGATGGTATATTTATCGAAAGTACTCAAGTTTATAAAAAAAAATGTTTTTAAGATGAATAAATAATTTATTTTTAAAAACAAATAATCTGCGTTGTGCAAGGTTTTCTAAATATTTTATTAAAAAAATATCTTCGTTATTATTGCCATCCACCCAGCGCTTCAAATTGTGTGACTTTTCAAAGTATATATATATATATATATATATATATATATATATATATATATATATATATATATATATATATATATATATATACAGAGTAGGGAAGCAAGATTTACATTTAAAGTTATGTTGTTTTTTCTGAGCAGGTACTAAGTCAATTGTTTTGAAACATACATTGATGTCATAATCACTATTATCTTTACCTTTTGAGAAACTTTTGCCCATCAGGAAAGCAAACGTGAAAGAGTGTGTGATTTGATGAATGCACTCATCACATTAAAAGAGATTTCAAGAATAGTTGGAGTGTCCATAAAGATCGTTTATAATGTAAACAATAGAATGACTATGCGCAAAATTATTAGCCTGGAAGTTGAGAAATCAACAAAAATCGTACCAAAGCTTTAATTAAAGATCTCAAATCCAAGATCATAAAGGATCCAACCAATTCCATGAGAAAAATGACAACAAGACCATTATAAATACAGTAAAATATGAAGTTAAAATCTTACACAAGAACACCAACCCTAACCCTAACACCAACCCTAACCCTAACACCAACCCTAACCCTAACCCTAACCAAAACACTTGTCAACAAAAGCTATGAATGATAAGAGATTGGAAAGATGCAATAAAATTATTTCAAGAAAAAGTCCATCATAGTAACAATATTTTCAGATAAAAAGATCTTCATAGTCTAGCATCTGTTCTGAACTGCACAAGTGACAGATTTCTCGCAAAATCGACAGCTGAGGTTAAGGGGACATTCAGAACATAACATCCTGCTCAAGTTATGGCTTTTGGTGTTGTGGCTTCCAATGGAAAGAAGGTGCCAATAAAATTCTACAAAGCTGATGAAAAGATCAATGTCAATACTTACTACAAGAATCTGAGATACCACGTATTGCTATGGCTTAAAGTAAACTATCCAGATGGTGATTATGTATGGATACAGGATTGTGCTCCTGCCCACACAGTTAAAAAAATACAAGGTTTCTGCAAATTCAACTTTTGGGCCAAAGGACGCACCTCCATATAATGTACTACAGCATGATAGTAAAATAAAATAAAATAAAAAAGCAGACAAACAGAAGTTCAAGAGTTTGACGTGTTCAAACAATCAAATCATTTTGGGTTATTTGCTCCAAGTTATTTCGGCTTATTCAATTACTTCTAGTTTGCTTTTGTCACATACAAGATATCAAATTCTTGCTCAGTTTGGTGGTACTTCTACAGATGATCCAATTATACAATAAAAAGGTTCTCATAACTGTCTATACTCTGCGTACGACCAATCTTTAGTGTAGCAACCTCGCTTGAAGAAGACAGTGAATGAGTATCTAGCCGAATTTACAAAGTCAGATTGCCAGCAGATTTATGCTGGCACTTTCATGATGCGCCAGAGAGCAAGAATAGATTCTGTTGTGTCCTTGTTAGGGACCAAAAAAAAAGAATGACTGACACTGAGGAACCGGAAGCGATCAACGCTGCTACTCAGCAAGTCCGCACACAGACTGAGATGTAGAAGTGTGAGATCATCTGCTAATAAGTCCTCTTCAGGACCGGCGGGACAGTTATAAAAGTGGGGGGGGGCGGTTAACCACATGCATATATAACTTCATTCTCGTCCATACTCTTGACTTGGATTTGGTTTTGTTTGGTTGTTTTTGTTTTATGGCATATCAACTCTTTTCAGGTTATTTAATGCCAAATCCGGTTATTTTGGTAAAAGTTTTTATGCTTCAAGTTCTTTATATCTTCAAATATTTATTCATCGTGTTTAGTTTGGTTGTTTTGTAGAGAAAAATTGGTGCTTTTGTTTTGCAAAGGGAAAGGATAAAAACAATAACATCAAAGCCAGTATTTTCAGATCTGGTAGCACGAGTCTCTTGACTTGGAAGAAACTCTGAATTGATCGCATCAGTTGTGCCGAAAGATGAGCAAGTCGCATCAGAATGTCAGAGTAACACCTCAGTGGAAAAATCTTCAGCGCCAGCTTGCTCACCAAAGAAAATGAAGACAGAGAAATTGCCAACAACTGACATAATTGGAACGAAGCAAGCATTCTTGGTAGACACTGGCTGTATGAAGAGACTGGGTAGCAGATTTATGTGATGCCATAGATGCCGAGGGAGGAGATCGTGTTGATGGGTGGTGGAAAAGCCATTAAATGGTGCAGATGACTTAAGTTTTGCATAGACAAAGATGAGCCAGTGAAAATTGAGACTTTAGTTGCAGACAGGAGATTATTAGAATTTGGCCTCATATTTTGGATTGATGCCGTAAGGGTGGTGGGTGGCGTCACCATAATAAAAGTTGGAGCAATAAGTTTCGGATAGAAGGTAGCCATGTGTGCAGCAATCCATCTTGATGAGTTATATTTTTTAGTTTTGACCAAACAGAATTGTTGGACAGCTAAGTGGAATGGTCAGGAGGATACGCAGGAAAGGCTAACATCTGTGTGGACAAGTCGAGAGAATAGTGTAAATATATCAATACTAGATTTATAAAAAGCATTTTTTTAATTTCTTTTTAAAACTTTTTTTCACCCCAAACAAAGCATATTGTCACTAAGGGGCTTTTGTGATTTTATTTATTTTTCAAATTCTACAAAGAAAGTTACCAGTACATTTTCTTTATAAAATAAGATGTGGCACAAGGCCAAAATTGGGTGGGATGGGGGTTGGCTGTCGTCATCTTGGTCTATTCTCTAAACTAGTTTCAGTCACCAAAATACCACATTCACTCTATGGGTAAAATCTACTTAACATTATCCCTAATGGTTAAAAGTTTTTTTTTATTTACAAAAAATATGCGTACAAATGCATCGGTTGGAGTGGGATGGGGTTCGGCTGTCGTCATCTTGGTCTATTCTCTAAACTAGTTTCAGTCACCAAAATACCACATTCACTCTATGGGTAAAATCTACTTAACATTATCCCTAATGGTTTAAAGTTTTTTTTTATTTACAAAAAATATGCGTACAAATGCATCGGTTGGAGTGGGATGGGGTTCGGCTGTCGTCATCTTGGTCTATTCTCTAAACTAGTTTCAGTCACCAAAATACCACATTCACTCTATGGGTAAAATCTACTTAACATTATCCCTAACGGTTTAAAGTTTCTTTTTATTTACAAAAAATATGCGTACAAATGCATCGGTTGGAGTGGGATGGGGTTCGGCTGTCGTCATCTTGGTCTATTCTCTAAACTAGTTTCAGTCACCAAAATACCACATTCACTCTATGGGTAAAATCTACTTAACATTATCCCTAATGGTTTAAAGTTTTTTTTTATTTACAAAAAATATGCGTACAAATGCATCGGTTGGAGTGGGATGGGGTTCGGCTGTCGTCATCTTGGTCTATTCTCTAAACTAGTTTCAGTCACCAAAATACCACATTCACTCTATGGGTAAAATCTACTTAACATTATCCCTAACGGTTTAAAGTTTTTTTTTATTTACAAAAAATATGCGTACAAATGCATCGGTTGGAGTGGGATGGGGTTCGGCTGTCGTCATCTTGGTCTATTCTCTAAACTAGTTTCAGTCACCAAAATACCACATTCACTCTATGGGTAAAATCTACTTAACATTATCCCTAATGGTTTAAAGTTTTTTTTTATTTACAAAAAATATGCGTACAAATGCATCGGTTGGAGTGGGATGGGGTTCGGCTGTCGTCATCTTGGTCTATTCTCTAAACTAGTTTCAGTCACCAAAATACCACATTCACTCTATGGGTAAAATCTACTTAACATTATCCCTAACGGTTTAAAGTTTCTTTTTATTTACAAAAAATATGCGTACAAATGCATCGGTTGGAGTGGGATGGGGTTCGGCTGTCGTCATCTTGGTCTATTCTCTAAACTAGTTTCAGTCACCAAAATACCACATTCACTCTATGGGTAAAATCTACTTAACATTATCCCTAACGGTTTAAAGTTTCTTTTTATTTACAAAAAATATGCGTACAAATGCATCGGTTGGAGTGGGATGGGGTTCGGCTGTCGTCATCTTGGTCTATTCTCTAAACTAGTTTCAGTCACCAAAATACCACATTCACTCTATGGGTAAAATCTACTTAACATTATCCCTAATGGTTTAAAGTTTTTTTTTATTTACAAAAAATATGCGTACAAATGCATCGGTTGGAGTGGGATGGGGTTCGGCTGTCGTCATCTTGGTCTATTCTCTAAACTAGTTTCAGTCACCAAAATACCACATTCACTCTATGGGTAAAATCTACTTAACATTATCCCTAACGGTTTAAAGTTTTTTTTTATTTACAAAAAATATGCGTACAAATGCATCGGTTGGAGTGGGATGGGGTTCGGCTGTCGTCATCTTGGTCTATTCTCTAAACTAGTTTCAGTCACCAAAATACCACATTCACTCTATGGGTAAAATCTACTTAACATTATCCCTAATGGTTTAAAGTTTTTTTTTATTTACAAAAAATATGCGTACAAATGCATCGGTTGGAGTGGGATGGGGTTCGGCTGTCGTCATCTTGGTCTATTCTCTAAACTAGTTTCAGTCACCAAAATACCACATTCACTCTATGGGTAAAATCTACTTAACATTATCCCTAACGGTTTAAAGTTTTTTTTTATTTACAAAAAATATGCGTACAAATGCATCGGTTGGAGTGGGATGGGGTTCGGCTGTCGTCATCTTGGTCTATTCTCTAAACTAGTTTCAGTCACCAAAATACCACATTCACTCTATGGGTAAAATCTACTTAACATTATCCCTAATGGTTTAAAGTTTTTTTTTATTTACAAAAAATATGCGTACAAATGCATCGGTTGGAGTGGGATGGGGTTCGGCTGTCGTCATCTTGGTCTATTCTCTAAACTAGTTTCAGTCACCAAAATACCACATTCACTCTATGGGTAAAATCTACTTAACATTATCCCTAACGGTTTAAAGTTTCTTTTTATTTACAAAAAATATGCGTACAAATGCATCGGTTGGAGTGGGATGGGGTTCGGCTGTCGTCATCTTGGTCTATTCTCTAAACTAGTTTCAGTCACCAAAATACCACATTCACTCTATGGGTAAAATCTACTTAACATTATCCCTAACGGTTTAAAGTTTCTTTTTATTTACAAAAAATATGCGTACAAATGCATCGGTTGGAGTGGGATGGGGTTCGGCTGTCGTCATCTTGGTCTATTCTCTAAACTAGTTTCAGTCACCAAAATACCACATTCACTCTATGGGTAAAATCTACTTAACATTATCCCTAATGGTTTAAAGTTTTTTTTTATTTACAAAAAATATGCGTACAAATGCATCGGTTGGAGTGGGATGGGGTTCGGCTGTCGTCATCTTGGTCTATTCTCTAAACTAGTTTCAGTCACCAAAATAGAGACCTGATTTATAAGTGGGGAGTTGTGCAGCAAGATGTTTGTTCACATTACATTTAGATTTCTCCATGTTGGTACAGTCAGGGAGCAGGAGGGGGTTGGCAAAGGCAAACGGTCTGAGGAAAGAATCTATTTGAATAGAAAGTTTTTCGGCATCTTGGGACTTCTACATTGAGGGGGTGGGATTTTGCTGCTGGTCGGGTTAATCGGGAATATTTACATTTAGGAGGGATAGAAGTACAGAGCACATTCCATGGAAGTACTTGTAAAACAAGCGCAGGGATGCAACAGAGAGTGCAGTACATATTTGGTTAGAGACTCTCTTTTGCACCCTGTCCAAAAGGGAGAGACTAGCGGTTGGTGCACCAGCCCAGATGTGGCAACAATACTCCATGCATAGGTGAATAGTGGCTTTATAGAGATATAGTATACTGGCAGGTGTGAGAAGTTTTCTATCCTAGTAGAGGGAACTTACATTATTTGCAGCAGACTTGGCAATATCTTTTATGTATTTATTCCAATTCATGTTCCCTGTGAATTTTAGGCCAAGTAGTTTGAATGTTGGACTCTCTGGAAGAGTGCTATCAGCCATGGCAATCGGTGGTTGGAAAGGTTTCTTATAATTGTTTAAATAAAGGAGCTTTGTCTTAGTAGTCTTAAACGTAACCATCCATTTTAGGCCTCATTCTACTAGTTTGTATGTGTGTTAATCTGACGCAAATTTAATTTGCATCTAACTACAACAAAATCGCACCTTGGTTTGTAACTTCCTCTGGTTAGGGTCTTTTATCATAAACAGTATCATTAGATACTTAATTTGAGTTAATCAACGTTTGTTTCCCTATGGCGTGTTCCCTGCATAAAATACATGCTAAAATATACCTTAGTTCTAGGATTTTTATCTCTCTCTTAGCTATCTATGTATTTCTCTCATGCCATTTCATTCTATGTTGATTGACCCACTCTCTAATATTTCTTAATGTCTCTGCGAGCATTTAGAGAAAGAGTACCTCTCTTTTTTTTTTTTCAGATTCGTCATCTAATTTACTTTCATGTGTCTGTACATACCACAAACACGTGTGTAAATTAGATGTCAAAATAATCGGTCTCTTTACTAATAATAATAACAACAACAACAATAAAAACAACAGAAATGCCTGAAAAACATAAAAAAAGAACTTCTAGAAATTGAAGAAAGAACAGAAACACAAATTTATGAAGAAACGCTCAAGACAACCCTAAAGAAAATGTCAAACTGGAAAGCGCCAGGCCATGATGGAATACATGCATACTAGTTTTAAAAATGCATGACCCTACATGAAAGGCTAACATAAAAACTGAGTGGATGTATCCACAAAATAGAAGGAGGTAAAAAACAGGAAAAAATGAAACAAAAAGATGCAAGGAACACCACATGAAACCAAGGGTACTGAGACTGTGAGAAATCTTATAAACTGCCCCCCCCACTAAAAAGTTTTCAGCCTCGGCTGATACAACACAAACTAGCTGTGAAGGGTCAAAGAGGATGGAAAGACCGAGGAGGGAGAGCACTAACCAGACCTCCACTGAAAAAGTGTAAATAGTATTGAGTTAAGCAGGGTACAGTTCTGGGTCGAAGGAGAACGTATAAGAAATATAAGTAACTAACGTTGTGCTGTAAGGTTAATCTAAAGCACATGTAGGCTTGGTCATCTGATTCTAGCCTATCTTCTGGTCAAGGGGAGGGTGTTCCGAGCATAAACTTCTAGCCCATGCATATATTTGTCAGAGTCTTTACGATAGCGTGGGAGGTATTCAGTCATGTCAAAATGGTGTGAGGAGACTGAGGATTGTAGGGTTGTTTCACTTAGTGCTAGGATATCCGAGGAGTTAACTAAGAGGAAGGTTTCTACATCATTGATGTTGGTTCTAAGCCCCCAGATATTTGTGAATGCTAGCCTGAAGGGCGGAGGCGAAGATGTTTTTTGGTGGGTGTCTGGTTTAAGTTTGTTTCTTTTTCTTTGTATTGTCATTTTGGTTTTAGATAGATTGGGAAGGGCAAAGTGGGTGCTTGTCTGGTGCCAATAAACTCACACATCCAGACTATTAGTCTTGATCCATGGGGGTTGCGGCCAAAAGAAAATTCAATCGGGGATAACTGCAGGGTCTCTTCCTATATGCAACATGGCACATACAGTTACCCATGATATTATACAACTGTTGATGTAGCAGCCATTCTTAGTGCTACCTAAGAGTTTGGGGTCCTGCACTACCAGTCAGAAACAGCAGCCAGACAAGTTGTCTAACCTGTCAGAACAAGAGTGACCCAGACTAGTCATGTGAGACTTAGTGACAAAAATACTTTCCCCAAGTTGCCCAGATAGAGAGAAAGAGGGACGGCATTCGTTGTCCTAGTCAGGAAACAAGACCAAACACTGGGTGTCTTTGAGGTGTCCCTATGCTAGTACCTCTGTGCCTGGCTAATAGACAGTGAAGGAGTGCAAAGGCCGAACGATAGGCAGAGCTCATCTACTCCTTAAGCAATTTTAGGTTTTCAATTTAGATATTTTATTCGAGACTTCAGCTCTAGGAAGGTTGTCGATCAGGACAATGGTTTGCTGTAAAGACATAAGTGGTCAGTAGCACAGTTTTTATATAAAACATTTGCTTCTAGACGAATGACCTGACAAGGTCTACGCGTTAATCACACCGAGAGGAGATATCCTGCGCCCGTGTACTAGTCAAGTATTTCACAGTCCCGTTTTAAAACAAAAAAAAACAACTTCCTTATATATATATGTATATTTGTAGATAGAATAAGTTTAGACGACACCTTTCAGAGATGACAAAAAATTGAAGATAAGTTTCCCTCTCATAATTAAGAATAAGCACCGAGGAAGGGGGGGGGGGCTCTCGTGTATATTTTGACTTTTTTTTCAACTCGATACTTATTTCATAGATTAGAACTCGATGGAAAATATCATAATTTACCGTCGATTTAAACTAGAAAAAAGCAGTTAACAGACCTGTTTTTTTTTTAGTATAAATGCAATGTCATACAATGGGAGAATCTAATGAAATTCTCCAACATATTTTTGCTGAATAAAATAATTAAAAGTCATCTTTATTTTAAATAGTTATCCCTACCCGACGTTGCCTGGGAATTTTTTTTTTTTCATTTTTCTTTCACTTTCTTTCTTTTTTATTTATATTTAAAACTGCCTTTTTTTTTTACCAAATTATTATTAATTTTTGAAGTACAATTTTGTTTGAGATTTACACAGAACTTTCGTAAAATGCAGGATCATTTATTGCCTATAAAAATGAATAAATAAACTCTGTTATTTTTAAGTTTTACTTAATAAAAAAGAAAAGTTGATTTAAATATTTTTTTTAAAATGTTAAATATAAAATGTTAAAAACAAACGTTATTTTACTCTTTAAAAATAGCTTTTATTTTAACTTTATATACAGATACGTTCTTCTTGTTCAGGGGAAAGAAAGAGACAATTGAAAATAAGCGTACTTCCCTATAAGAATTTATTTATGAAAAAAAACTTTTCTTTTAGTTATAGAAGGCCCTAATAACCCGCTATTGTGCATGTTTCTCCAGCTCTTCTGAACATTGTAGTTTGGTGAGAATGTAATATACATGTACTATCCTAGTCTTATTCACTCGTTCATTTTCGCACTGTTTTTATCTTCATTACTTCTTCTGCTGTTGGATTCTTCTCAGTAGTCTGAATGTTACATAAGGAGGGCTGTGTTTCAACGGAAATGTTTGAGTGACACCTTAAAGGTCAGAGGTGACCCCAGATGGAACTCGCAAAACCACGTGACTTCTAGCAGATATTTTCTGGCTCTTTAGCTAGTGAGACTTCAAGCAGAAAAGACGTGCCTAGGCGCTGTACCCAATGGGATGAAGCATGCAGTGTGGCTGTGTATCACGAGGCGAGCTATCCGTTTATCTGTCTGTCTGTCTTTCTCTCTCTCTCTCTCTCTCTCTCTCTCTCTCTCTCTCTCTCACGCATACACAAGTGGCCTGTTGCTTTGGTGTTTTATATGAATGTCTCTCGTTTTAAATAAACCTTTTTTATAAACATCAGCATACGCATGGGTTTATCAGCAGATGAAAAGAACCTGGTTTCACGACAATGACATGGGTACCTAATAGTTTATACATCCATCGCTAAGTGAAAGTTTAACACGAATAACCTATAATACGTTATGCTTCTCCAACTCTCCTGATCACTAGCCCAGTCTAATAATGCTATACCGGTAGTGACAATGGCATATATGTATGCCCGCAGTCTGCTATCCTAGTCTTTTTCACTTGTTCCTTTTCAAACTGCCTTTACCTCCATTCCTTCTTCTTTTGCTGGCTTCTTCACTGCATTAACTGTTTTTTTTTTGTTTTTCTATCTTACGTGTTTATGAACGTCTGCCTTAGTGCCACTTATTTAAATTTATATTTTATATTCTATGCCTCTACCCCTATTGTCACTGCTGGTTTATTATTATAAGACTCATTTATTGTTCAGAAAAGATGGAGAAATAATAAGTTCATTTTGGAAGCCTGAGTTTCATAAATAAAATTCTTGTAGTGTCAGTAGGGTTAGGGTTAGAGTTAGGTTTTAACGGGATTAGCATATAGATGATCCTCCGAGATATAAGCCTTTTTGTTATATTGTGTGTATTTGCTGTAAAATAGGAAAGGTCAACAGTAATAAAGTAAGAAGTAGTATTCCAGAGACTAAATGTTGAATATCCGTCTCTGGGGTACCGTAATGACAAGAATTTGTACAGGTTTCTGAGAGATAACACCTAACTGGAAGAATAAAATCCGGCTGTTGATGCACAGACAACTCCAAAGACACCTGCAGATACATAAGAAGAAATACATCCATTCACTAAATAAACAATACACATTTGGAAACCACACGAGAGAGGTGCCAGATGGGGGAAAAAAATCAGAAATGGCCAGCATACATACAAGGAATGAAAAGTCATAGAATCAACAGTCGTTTACTTCGATAGCGATTGAGATTGGGGAATCAGTTCAGATATAGAACTGTCAGTCCATACCAACGTCGATGCGCAAAACCTTGGAAAGTTGTTTCGGCATTACGGCACAGATAATATCGTGTATGTATTGCAACTTGGAAATGAAGCAGAACCACGACTTCCTCTAAAATATAAACCAAGTTGTTGAGACAATGTACTACTCCATACTAGAAGTGGTAATCAAGATGCTAGATACTTCGGACAAACTAACATTAATAACTCAACAAATGGAGCTGCAGTTCTGCTGAACTATGACCTGCATATTACCAGCCCGAACACTGAGGTGCTACATCAAAGGAAATGGATGGGGGAGGACACAGATGGCTTGGAGAGGGTAGAAATTCCAATAATGATCGACGTTGATGAAAACCAATAGTAAACAAATCAACCACCACTAAACTGGGGCCCTTACCGCAATCAATACGAAAATATCACGACCACTCAGATGCGAAGTTCATGAAACGAATATTTTAGGATGTCCCTGCAACTGAAAACGCGTTTTGTGGTCTCATGAAGAGGGGTATGGATGCCTTATTATATGAGAGAAACGTTCATGAGAGCAACTCTGATAAAATGGACTAACCCTACGGCCACATTCAATGTGTAGCACACATGCAAATAACACACATACAAACAAGGCTCGAAGAGGCCTTGTCAGTTGGTGACAGCCATTCGAGCACTTGACACTTATATGACACTTATATGACACTTATATGACACTTATATGCAGCAGTTTCTAGATTTAGAACTTGTTAGAGAACTTGTTTTTCTTGTGCAAAGTTCATTAATGTTAAATTATTTAGTCCATCGTGTCTCATGGTGATTCTCATCAACTTTGAAAAAGATTCTTTATGTCACCCTAAGTTAGAGATACATGATCATGGACGGGGGTACCGGGAAGGGGGGGGGGGGCGCTCAAGCCCCTCCACTTTTTGACTTCCCCCCCCCCCCCATTTTACAGTCATCAATAATGAAGTTATATATGCATGTGTTTAACCGGGCCCCCCACTTTTTAGGAGAGCCCCCCCCCACACTTTTATAACTGTCCCGCCGGTCCTGATGATGACTGTGACGTCTTGTCAGACGAGTGCCACTCCTTCATTTAATGACTGTTCATGGGTCCACAGATAGTTCGTAAATCCACCAACGAATTACATATCATTGAGCAAACTTGACACTCGTGTCGATCATTGGTTCGGGTTAAGCCCGGCACAAAACTTGTATTGTGCACTTTCATGTGGTGTTTAAGGCCACCAGCTGATTGGCACACTTTAGGACATCGAAAGCATGACAAGTTGTGATTCTGTGCCTGCTTTACATACATACATACACACATACATACATACATACATACATACATATTGCGATTTCTACGTTTGGAAAAAATGACGTCAAATTCTTATTTTTGTCTGTTAAAAGAATTGCAATTCCAAGGTTTGTTTTGTGGAATCCGTGGAAGATGCAACATCAGTTTTGAGTAATGCTAAGAAGTGAATCAAATCTTGAGCAAGACACTCTTCTTAAATGTCTTTGAAACCCTTTTTTTTCTTGAACTCAAGGCTTCCAAAGATGTAAAGCCTATGACAAATGTAACATCCAATCCAGCATTTTATTCAGGATCATCTTCTCAAATCCAATTGCTAATTCAGCCTTCTTCATTATGTGAACATATGGCCAAATTAGTCACGGTTTATATGTGTCATCAGCAGTGACCTTCACGGCCAACCAATGACGACCTTCAATTATTTGTATTTCATAATTTTTCTATATCTATATTTGGCATATTTGTTTTGGGAGTTTCGCACATTCAGGTGAGTTTATCCTATATAAGTAAATAGGCAGACGATATGAGCGAATGTAAGAAAGATACTAGCTTGTATAAGCTACTCTCTTTCTTTCTCCATTCGTTTGGCTTAATCCTTCTTTCCTTTTCACTTTCTGTACTGAGTGGGAATGGGACACATCTAAATCAATTGCTTTATGATGTGTCTGCACAATCGAGAGCATGAAGATCCGAAAAAAAAAAATCATTACCTCACATGTAGGTGTGAAGTTGCGAATTCTCAACCAATGAGAAGGATTGCCGCTCAGTTGAAATAGCTTGTCTGGGATCCTTGGAGAACTGGCTGGTTCTTATATAAGCAACCGCTCACTAACCAAAAAGAGAGGTTTTTTTCAAGCTGACATATCAATATCGCGATTACTGTGATAAGATGCTGAAAATAACAGCAAATAACAACAACAACAACAACAACGCACTCAAAGAAGGCAGAAGATGCACTAAAGAACCACTACCCATGCCTTTCTGAAGAGCCCTTAACGACTATTACTACTACTGCTCTCACTACCGTTTCAACTAAAGAAAAAGGTAAAAATCTACACACACGCACACACACACACACGCACACACACACACACACACACACACATACACACACACACACACACACACACACACGGAATAGAACTTTGAACAAACGGAAACCGAAACACACATCAATGAACATTTAAACAAGTACCAAAATGTCATGTTTAATGAACTTTACACGCAGCATCTCCAACTAACCTTTCTTTGTTTGTAACAATAAAATATCATCATCATGATCATCATGATCATCATGATCATCATCATCATCATGATCATCATCATCATCATGATAATAATAATAATAATAATAATAATAACATTTTTTTTAAAATGGTGCCGGCCTAGGCTGACATCACACAAAATATTTGTAGAGGGTCAAGGAGGATGAGAAGACCGAGGAGGGACAGCACAAACCAGACCTCTACTGGAAATGCGGAGAGTGCTGGGACCTTGGGAGGCTTATTGCCACCCAAATCCCAGAGAAGACGAATGGTCTTTACCAGCAAGAAATCAATGGTAAACGGCTGTTGCGATACTGCAAGATTATTTGCTGTGGTTATCAAAAAGACGTGCAGGATACTGGAAATCTGGGGAGACTTGTTGTCACTCAGACTCCAGGAAATACCACTGGTTGTTGTCGATGAGCAATCATTGATGATGACCTGTGTGAGAATTCCGTCGTCTGTACTCACTAGGAATTCTCATACAGGTCATCATCAATGATTGCTCAACAACAACAACAACAACAACAACAACAACAACGACGACGACGACGACGACGACAACAACAACAACAACAACAACAATAATACAAACCATCTAAAGTTAATGGGTTTTCCTTTTCTTTCCTTTTTCTTGTATATGTGAAGGGAAGATAAGCTTCTTCTTAAAATGTACATTACATTCATTATTCACTGCTGGCGTTGCCTGAGAATAAACGAGAACCTCTGTATATCCTGCTCCCAGCCCTTAACCCTACATTACGATTTTTTATTTATATTTTTTAAATTTCTAAAATAAAGCAAAGTGTCGCCTTTGCTGTTTAAGGATGTCTAACACGATAATTGAAAAAGTTGGTACTTATCCAGAATACGCCCCAATCTCTCCGACAATTTTGCGTCAGCAGTTTTCGGGCGGGTTACGTAAGCAGTCGGAAAAAGGCGACGCCAAGACTGCCAGACGATAAATTCAAAACATATGTTTAATTACGTGGAACAATTTGTTTTTCTTTATTTTTTTTTCAAAACAAGTTTAAAATAAATAACATTTTTTTAGACGAAAAAACTAAAACTAAACAACTCGTCAAAGTTCTTTTTTTATATAAAACGAACAAAACATAGGTAAACAACTGCTATTAATGAAAATTTTTTTCCAAGAAAAGTTCCAAATAAGTATTTTTTTTTTTTGCCTAAGAAAATAAAACTAGTCAAGTGGTCAAAAATCCGTTGATATAGCGTGTTGAAATTCATTTTCGTTTTTTTTTAAAGTTTTTTTTTATTTAAGCAATTTCACGAATTTTTGGAAACTTGTCGCCTTCTGACAACTAATCTGATTGGCTTCGGCATCTCCCGGCTGCTTATGTAACCTGTCCGAAAGCTGCCAACACAAAGTTGCAGGAGATTGAGTGATATTCTGGATAAGTACCAAAAGTTAATACCGGCATTATAATTTTAATCGAGAAATTATAATTTTAATCGAAAAAGGTGTGATTGATTTTGGTACAGGGTATTTTTTTTTTTTCAATTATATCTGAGACAGGGACAGGCAGACAGACAGACAGACAGACAGACAGATATACCCAATTTACATCAGACTTGCAGGGCTAACCGGCGTTGCCCGGGGAAAAAGTTTAACATATTTCTATTAAAACTTTTATCTCTTTACCGCTCTCTGTTTCCCTATCTTTCTCTTTTTCCCCTTCCCCGTTTTTCCCTCCCTCTCCCCAACCTCTTTTTCTCCTCCGCCCATTCCTCTCTAGCTGGAGATACACACACACACACATACATACAGACAACTCTCCTTTATATAATAGATTCCTCGAGGGATGAGTCGACATTTTCTTTCAAATTAGTACATAAAATGGCTGAAAAATTGACACCTCCCCGACGAACCTGGCCCAGTTGACCCCCAAAGAATGAATACTTTTTAAAAAAACTTTGATACTATTCACCCAGGGAAACGCTGATCAAGAATATACAAACTTTTGGCTGTTTGTTTTGAAGTTGTTTACTTTTAGCTGGACACACACACACACACACACACACACACACACACACACACACACAACTGCCCTTTATAAATGAAATTTCAATCTTGATACTTTTGCAATGATCACATATTGTAAATATATTTTTTTATTTGTCTTAGCAAATGCAGCTTCAATTTGGTAAATGTTTAATGTCTTGTGTCTGCAAAGTGATGATGGGTTTTCAGGTTTAGCTATGTTCATCCCAGCGCTAAAATTAGTTGTTATCATCTATTTCACTTTTATGCTATACTCGACCATCCGTCACTGTAAGTATATGTTGCATATATTATTAAATATTTGGAAATTCAAAAATGTTTTCATAAATATTTGGAAGTTCCAAGCTACTGCCTGCGGCTTTCAAAAAAATATACACGTCCATACTGTTGGTAATATATAGATCAGCAGCAGTTAACAGTTATGAACAACCATTACGACTGTTGCTGCTGCTGCTGCTTTCAAACAAACATACACAAATATTTATGAAACTTTTGTGATGTCAGAATAGACCCCCTTTCTCTCCCTCTTCTCCTTTTCTCTCTCTTTCTCTTCCCCTATCTCTCTTCCCCCTCTCTTCTTTCTCTCCTTTCTCTTCCCCATCTCTTTCATTTCTCTCCCCCTCTCTTTCCTGTTTCCTCTCTGTTTTAATTATTTACGTCATTCGTTATCATTAACCCTTTATTTATGTCAATCGCCATTCCTCCTACTGTCTTAAACATTCACGCACAGATGAAAAGTGACTACTCTTATAGAGAACGACCCGCGTTTCCGTGACTTCACGCCGTCAATGTTCGGGCAGGTTTCGGAAGCGTCCAAGAGTTAACGAGGTGAAGACTGCTGTAGCAGTTACCTCCTCCTTTCAAAACATAACTACACCAGTTTGCCGGTAGGTGTCTCTTTTTCACCGACAGGTGGCGCTGTAAAGCGACACCAGAGTTATCTGCCCTTCGGACTATAAAACCCGGAGCCAAACGGAAAATCTCTCGCTCTTTCACCGACCAGCATCGGAGAACAACGCTGGCCCCAGCGCTCCGTTTTCATTCGCCTTTTGGCCTCGACAGGACGACGCTGACACTAGCGTTCCGTTTCACTCTTTTCTTCTGGTCAATTGGCCTTGGCAGAACGACGCTAATACACTAGCGTTTCGTCTCACGCTTTTCTTCTCAATCGGAAAAACAACAACCAACACACTTTTCTTCCGTCAACACGTGGGCAAACAACGGTAAGAGTTCTCAACTCGTTTTCTTTGTGTTACGGCTTTCAAAGACTTTTCAACGCCGGTTTCATTTCTTTCTCGTACCTATTCAAGAACTGTTTTTCCATCGACACACATACATACACCACACACTTCATCATTCCACGTACACACACGTTCAATAAACCTTATTTGAACTACTTCATTTTGTTTGTTAATTATTACTCTGTCTTTGCATGCAACAATTGCTTGATTTACTGAACACGTTTATAATCGGGGAACACGACCCTCGATCCGAACATTGGTGACCTGACGTGCAAGCTTTGTTGTATGTGGCGAAGTAATTAATTTCGTACTAGAACAAAAAAAAAAAAAAATCATTTCTCGTTTTTTCTTTCGTGGTGAAACGAATTACGCACCCATCTTTTTCCTTTTTTTTCTACCCACGAGGTAGAAATATACAAACAAACAAAAGAAAAGAAGCCACCGTCTCCATTTTTCCTGGCCACGCGGAAATACCCAAACAAGAAAAACAAAAACATTTCTCGGCTTCTCCGAGTATAAAACAAATTACAATTTCATTTTTTCTTCTCTTTCTTTACCCAAGTGTTGGAAAATTATATACAAAGAAAACGACAAACTTTTGCCAATCCTTTTTTTTCTTTTTCGACGAACAAAAGGACCTTACAAGACGCCACTTCCTTTGTTTTGAACACGTGGAGTTAAAAAGAAAACAAACGCTCACGCTGCCCATCTTTTTCGTGACCGCGTGTTGAAAAAAAACAAAAAAAAACGTCATTTTTATCTCTCGGACCACGTGGAAATTAAAATTCAAACAACAAAAGAAAAAGAAAATACGAACCTTTTTTTTTCTTTCTTTTCGACAACAAAGGAAGCCGCCATTTTTTTTTTCCACGACCACGTGTTGATAAAAAAACAAAAAAACAAAAACAAAACAAAAGCAACTTCTTCCACCTTCAATCGTCACTATGGCTACCGCGGATACTAACGACGTTCTGGAAGTTTCTGCGAATTACCGTCTGCCCCCTTTTAACTCCAGTAACGTAAAGAACTGGTTCACCCAACTACAGGCATTATTCTCTGTGAGAAGAATAACCTCACAGAGAAGCAAATTTGCCAGCGTGGTGGAAGCCTTGCCCCCAGAGGTGGTAGACGAAGTAACCGACCTGTTGGACGACGTCCCATCAGTCAACCCATATGATGCCCTAAAAGACGCCATAATCAAAAGAATGGGTCGCTCCGAAGAAGCCATGCTACGGGACCTATTCAACAACATCAGACTCGACGACAGGACACCGTCACAACTACTGCGACACATGAAGTCACAGCTCGGAAGAAATACCATGTCCGAGAATATACTGCGACGATTGTGGCTGGACAAACTTCCCTCGAGTGCGACACAAATTCTGGCACCGATGATAGACACCACTCCCATCGACATGCTAGCAGACTCGGCTGATCGAATTCTCGAGTCCAACAGTGGCCCACAAACGGTCAACGCACTCGCCACTCCTAGCAGTCAACACAGCGAGCTGCAGCAGTTAAAAGCTGAGATGGTTGAACTGAAGGCTATGCTAAAGGCCTTCCAAACCCAAAGCAGACCAAGGGGTCGTTCACAGTCCCGAGGCAGGTACCGTGGGAGCCGTAGCAGAGAGAGGTCCCCTTACAACCAACCCCAGGGTGGTATGTGCTGGTACCACTACACATTTGGCAACAAGGCCAGAAAATGCAACAGCCCCTGTAACTACAAGCCACAGGGAAACGCCAATCCCAGCCAGTAATAGCGACAACTGCGGCTGGAGGGAGAAGAAGAGGTCGCTTGTTTTATGTAAAGGACCGCAACAGCGGTCATTCCTTCCTGGTGGATACCGGTGCTGAGATAAGTGTTATCCCACCACAACCCGGACAAAAACCAACTCCTTCGACATTCAAGCTACAGGCAGCAAACGGTTCACAAATCCAGACATACGGCACTAAGGAACTCACCCTACACTTAGGACTCCGCCGTAACTTCGTCTGGAAATTTGTGCAAGCCAACGTCAGGATGGCCATCATAGGAGCTGATTTCCTTTCACACTATGGTCTGTCTGTCCACATGTACAACCAAACACTCTCGGACGATATGACAGACATTAGGGTGAAGGGAACATTAACACAGTTTGGTCCAACAGGAATTTGCTCAGCAACCCACCACACCAAAGAATATGTCAATGTCTTGGATCAGTACCCTGACATTACCAAACCATTCAACATCGACGATAAAATTGAACACTCTACACAACATCACATAAAGACAACCGGACCTCCAGTCTATTCGAACCCTCGACGTCTGTTGCCTGAAAAGTATAAATACGCCAAGCAGGAATTTAAACAGATGATCGAGGATGGAATTATTGAACCCTCTGAAAGCCCATATGCTTCACCTCTCCACCTTGTTCCTAAACCAGACCAGAACACCCATCGTGTATGTGTCGATTATCGGCGACTCAATGCACAAACTGTCCCAGACCGCTATCCCGTACCGCACATACACGATTTCACATTAGGACTCCAGGGTGCAACAATCTTTTCCAAACTGGATCTGACTAAAGCCTTCTACCAGATCCCAGTAGCAGACGAAGATATCCCGAAAACGGCTGTGACCACACCTTTTGGACTCTTCCAGTTCAAACGCATGCCTTTTGGACTGAGAAACGCTGCCCAAACCTTTCAACGCCTCATTGATAACGTCCTAAGAGGACTACCCTGTGTATACGCCTACATAGATGACGTCCTCATAGCAAGCCCGGATGAAGCAACACATGAGCACCATTTACACCAAGTTCTGCAGAGACTATCACAAAATGGTCTGAAGATCAATGTAGACAAGTGTATATTCGGCGCCAAGCAACTTCAGTTTTTGGGACACCAGATTGATGAGGGCGGAATCACACCCCTTCCTGAAAAGGTAGAAGCGGTACAGCAATTTCAACCTCCAACCTCACTCCGTCAGCTGCGACGATTCATAGGAATCGTTAATTATTATCGTCGGTTTATTCCAGACTGTTCTAAGATCCTGTCTCCCTTAACAAATATCTTGCAGAACAAAGGGAGAAGACAGAAACAAGCCCTTACACTCACTGCAGAAGCACTTCATGCATTCAACGCAGCCAAATCCGCATTGACCAACTGCACCAAACTCACCTACCTCACTGACAATGTTCAGGCTACATTAACTCTAACAACAGATGCAAGCTCATCAGCCGTAGGCACGGTACTACATCAGGAGATTGATAACACCAAGGTACCCATATCTTTCTTCTCCTCCAAACTCAGCCAAACACAGTCCAGATACGGCGCATTTTCTAGGGAACTCCTAGCAATCTACCTCGCAATTAAACATTATAAACATGTGCTAGAAGGTAGACAATTCATTATTTACACAGACCACAAGCCATTAACATATGCATTATCCTCACGTCCGGACAAATACTCACCCAGAGAATCTCGTCACCTGGACTATATATCACAGTTTTCCACTGAAATTAAATATATTAAAGGTGACCAGAACATTGTGGCTGATGCACTTTCTCGGCCAGACACAAACTCCATCACCCAGGATTTTCTTAGCCACGATTTGCTGGCACAGGAACAAGCATCAGACACCACCTTTCAACAAACTCTGCAAAACACTTCCTTGAAACTCACTCCTGTACCAACCCCTTTTAGTGACAAAGAGGTTTATTGCGACACAACAACGCCTACACCCAGACCATACGTCCCACCTTCACTGCGACGACGCATATTTGATCATTTTCATTCACTCTCTCACCCCAGCAAAAGAGCCACCCTGAAAATGATCAGTGACAGATTTGTATGGCCTGGGATGAACAAAGATGTCAGACTTTGGGCTGGCAACTGCATAAACTGCCAGCGTTGCAAGGTCTACCGACACACCAAGTCCCCAATAGGAACATTCAGCAATCCTGATGCCAGGTTCTCTCATTTGCATATAGACATTGTTGGACCCCTGCCACGTTGCCAGAACTACTGCTATCTACTAACGATTATTGATCGATTTTCCCGTTGGCCCACTGCAATCCCATTAAAGGACATCTCAGCAGATACAGTGGCCAAAGCAATCTTGAAGGAGTGGATAGCCACATACGGTGTACCCGCAGTCATTACGACTGACAGAGGCACACAGTTCCAGTCGAAACTTTTCGCCGAGTTCAACCTACTCCTGGGCACCAAGCATATACGGACGACGGCATATCATCCCTGTTCCAACGGCCTGGTCGAGCGATTCCACAGGCACCTAAAAGCATCTCTTGCAATGAGGCCAAACACAACCAACTGGGTTGATAACTTGCCTCTGGTCCTATTGTCAATTAGGAATGTCGTAAAGCAGGACTTGGGTTGCACACCGGCTGAAATAGTTTTTGGTACTACATTATCTTTGCCCGGACAATACTTTCATAACAAAGATAATGTACACCCTACAACTACATTTGTACAGGACATAAAGGCAAGGATGTCGAAACTACACTTCACCCCTACACGAGAAGTATCGAGACAAATCCACATACCCAAGACGCTATTTGACAGCGAATACGTATTCGTCCGCGACGATGCGGTGAAAAAGCCTTTATCACCACGCTACCAAGGTCCTTACAAAGTAGTTAAACGGGCAGAAAAATTTTTCACCATTACAAAAAACGGCAAGAATGACACTGTTTCCATTGACAGATTAAAACCTGCTCTAGTGGAAGAATCACAGTCAAGCCAACAGACACACAACTCTCACACAGATTCCGACACCACAGAGGAATCGAATGCTCCATGTGACTATGCCCCACCAGAACAAAAGACAAGATCTGGTCGGAAAGTAACATTCCCACACAACTTCAAAACTTACATATACTATTAGTAACATACAAACAGTTTCAAAACTTTCTCACAAATACACTCGAACACAATCAAAATAACCTCCGAACTTCTATTCGTTCAACAACAACAGTAATGAGAACATTTTCACCGCACAGACCCACTTGTGCTTATTCATCAACAACTGCACAGACTCACTTGTGCTCACTCATCAACAACCGCGCAGACCCAAGCACCAAACATTCCCGGACAACACTGACAATTCAACGTTTGTTCATCAGCTCTGCATCACGCAGACTAATCAACATGAACAACGCCGCCAACAAGTGCAAATTCGCTTGCACTCAGCATTTTTCGACCGCAGACTCACTTGCGCTCAAACTTGATGCAGACCCAATTGCATGCAAACAACACGCAGATTCACATGCGTTACAAACACTCAATTCCGCAGACGCACTTGCGATCAATCATTCAATACAGATGCAGAAATAAGTAGCGTGCACACTACTTTTTCTAATCTTCAACAGCAAAACAGACATACCCACAAAGAATGCTTCTCATCTACTTCTGTACATATTGAATAATATTTTTCAATATTTTTCAATCTGGGGGGGAGTCCTTGTAGCAGTTACCTCCTCCTTTCAAAACATAACTACACCAGTTTGCCGGTAGGTGTCTCTTTTTCACCGACAGGTGGCGCTGTAAAGCGACACCAGAGTTATCTGCCCTTCGGACTATAAAACCCGGAGCCAAACGGAAAATCTCTCGCTCTTTCACCGACCAGCATCGGAGAACAACGCTGGCCCCAGCGCTCCGTTTTCATTCGCCTTTTGGCCTCGACAGGACGACGCTGACACTAGCGTTCCGTTTCACTCTTTTCTTCTGGTCAATTGGCCTTGGCAGAACGACGCTAATACACTAGCGTTTCGTCTCACGCTTTTCTTCTCAATCGGAAAAACAACAACCAACACACTTTTCTTCCGTCAACACGTGGGCAAACAACGGTAAGAGTTCTCAACTCGTTTTCTTTGTGTTACGGCTTTCAAAGACTTTTCAACGCCGGTTTCATTTCTTTCTCGTACCTATTCAAGAACTGTTTTTCCATCGACACACATACATACACCACACACTTCATCATTCCACGTACACACACGTTCAATAAACCTTATTTGAACTACTTCATTTTGTTTGTTAATTATTACTCTGTCTTTGCATGCAACAATTGCTTGATTTACTGAACACGTTTATAATCGGGGAACACGACCCTCGATCTGAACACTGCCAAACGATAAATTCAAGAAAAGTTTCATATAACAAAATTTAGACGAAGAAAATCAAAGTAAAATACATATATAAAAGAAAAAAAACGAACAAACCATAGCTAAACAATTGTTATTAATTTGATGTTTATTTTTATTTTCGTCAAAGGAATCATTGTTAATCAAATGTTTATAAATAAAATGGTTTTTTTTGTGCAACGAAAAGTTTTAAAAGATTAAGGTTTTCTTTTTTAATTATTTAACAAGCAACGAAACCACAGTTTTTAAGCAAACATTTTTTTTGCTTTTTTATCATTTTTTTCAATGTTTTTTTTTCTTTTTAACACATTTTGTGGGTTAGGGTTTAGGGTTAGGGTTAGGGTTAGGGTTAGTCTTTCGCTAGAAGTGACCGTTGCTGACAGAACCAATGATTCCTTTGGGAGATTCAACGTGCTGACACAGATCGTAATTTTTTTTTTTTAACGCAAGGCAGATCGTAGAAATTAATTTCTTCCAAACATTATCGTCTGCTTGCTGCAACCTGATTGTCTAATGCCTGCTGCAACCTGATTGGTTAATAGTTTCATCAACTCTCGTGCGCTTCCGAGACCTGCCCGAACGTTGACGACGCAGTCACGGAAACATGGGTCGTTCTCTATAAGAGTACCGAAAAGTGTGCACGGTGACAAGATAATAATCAACATATAAATGTAAATAGATTCATTTTATGTTCCGTCAGATATCGTAGCCCTTTTTTGAGTTTGAAACAACCTTATTTTGGTTAGAACTAATCAAATGGACACATGACCTAGTGGATATAGGCGTTGGTTAAGCAAAATTCTAAAAGTGAATTCTACCTAAAGGTTATGTGTCCAATCCATGGTGAAGGAATTTAGGAAACAAATAAATTAACTGATACAAGACAGCTGAAAGGGAAATTGAGAACAGTTGACTACCAGCAAATTAAATAAAGGCTTCCATTTGAAATGCTACCTCAATTGTCCTGCTGACAAAATACACCCGAAGACGACTGAAGAGTAGAATGGTTGAAACTCTGAAATAGCGCCAGTTCTTTCTCGGTTGATCATTCCGGATGTCTTGGATGTCTCGATTTTCAATGGACTGGAGCAATGCCTGTTAAAATAATGACAAAACAGTAAAAATAGAGAAAAAATTTAGAAAAGTTTAAATCATCATCATCATCAGCAGCAGCAGCATCAGCAACAACAGTAGCAGCAACAGCGGCAGTGGCAGCATCGGTTTAACGTCCGTTTAAAATGCTGGCTATTCAATTTATACATAGAAATAGTGATACGAGCGCCTGCAGAAAACAGGAAATTTAGATTCACGCCCCAAAAAGCAATGAATCAGTTGATTTGTAGAGATTAGATATGTACCCAAATGTTCCGGGTGCTGGGATGAGATGAATAGACATGGCAAAAAGATGGAGCAAAATCCCATATATCCACATACACTGTTGTCTGGCTCAGAGCCAAATATTCCTGACTTCATTGAACTAAACAAATAGACCTCAAAAAAGTTCAGATCTCAACGTAATTGATTTTATTGTTATGAGTTTAGGGTTAGGGTTAGTGTTAGTGTTAGATCAACTTAAATTACAGAGGAGAGAGGTCACAGAGATAAAATCTTTAAAAATCCTGTTGCTTGAAGCTTGGAAAAAAACCTGCTTAAAGTCATCCAAAGTTGGCTCGATCGTCATTATGCAGCTGCTCACAGGGTGGACATATTGAACATTTCGTCTCACATTTCTGTTTTTCTTCTCTTTTAGCAATGCTCCATTATCAACAACTGTTTTCTATTTCATTCTGTACTTTTTTTATAAAGTTGAACCACATAATCTCTCTTAAATTTGTTAAATCCATCTAAAGAAATTAGATTCTTCTTTGCACGTCTTTGAAGTGTCATGTGGTCGTCATACGACAGTTTCACACTTTTTTACGCAGTCCTTTGCATTAGTGTTGTACTCTGCAAGATGTTTCAAGCTGCACCGGTTGAGCAGTAGAGGGCAGACAAGGCAGTCTTGCATCGTAGGGTCTTCCTCTCCACATTCACAGATGGTTGGGTCAGTTTTGTCGCCCCATCTACTCTTGATCGCCCCAGTTCCGGTCTCAAACGGTTGAGTGTTTCCCACCGGAGCCAGTGTGTCTCTGAACCAGGAGGGAGGGCATCAGAAGGGAGGATTCACATGTCAGTAGGGTTAGGGTTAGAGTTAGCTTTACAATATCCGGCTGACCAGCTTCTGTGAATGAGGGCAATATTATAACAATAACAACAAAGATGGGGATAATAGTCAAAATTATGTAAATAATGAAAAAAAGAATCATCATCATCATCATCATCATCATCATCATCGTCGTCATCGTCATCATCATCATCATCGTCGTCATCGTCATCATCATCATCGTCGTCATCATCATCATCATCATCATCATCATCATCATCGTCGTCGTCATCATCATCATCGTCGCCATCGTCATCATCATCCATTTAATGTTCGTTTTACATGCTTGGACGGCTTTAAGAAATTGACTTCCAAACTGACCTATCTCTGGCCAGGTCTTTATTTATCCCTCTTTCTCTCAAGTCTATCCTCATCACTTCCTGTTGTGTTTCCTTCGTCTTCCCCTGTGAACTGAACCTGCTACCTCAACTGTTCTACATCTACTAACCCAAAAACTCTCATCCATTATTTCCCCATAGCCATACCATCGAAGTCTCCTGTTCTGCACACATCTTCCTATACTGTCCAGATTTAATCTTCCTCTGAGGTCATCAGATCTAAGCCTGTTTTTAAGACTCACATTATACATCTATCATATCATTCTCATATCATTTCTCTTCATGTAACGCATATCTTTAAACCCTCACTGGCCAGGTTTAACTTCCATTCATTATCACACTGCGTATACATGCCTGATAGACTCTTCCCTTGATCGGCAGTGGTAATGCTCTGCTGGTTAGTAATGATAGAAGTTCCCTGAACTTACTCCTAATTCTTGCAATCACACTAGCGCCTGCTTCTCCTTGTGCTCCATTGGTATCACCAAGGTAACAAAACTTCTAAACAACCTCGATAGCTTCACTACTCAGATATACTTTCTTCATATCTGAGTTTTCATCTCCATTGTCTTACACTTCTTGCACATAAACTGGTTATCCTCTCTCACTTTATTAGTAATTTCACTGCACTTCTTGTGCATCCAATGCTTAGTGCAGCATTTATTAGTTTCTTTGATTCTTTTACTGATCCTTAGAAGGGTGCTTAAGGCCCCCGTTTTTTTTATACAAGCTAATTGCAGCCTTTTGTGTTCACTTTCTGTTGTGAAGTAGTCCAACAGTAAAAAGAAGAAGTCAAGTCGAGGTTGGGTTAAGATAACAAGTGTATTAACATAAAAGGTACAAAGGTAAGGAAACTGACTGGCACTCGGCTAGACAGTTACAATACTGTCCTTTTTCTCCCTGGTGATTGTCTACTCGCACTATTTATAGTGAGAACCGGTGTAGTTTCTCTTCTGTTAGAACGGCCGGTGTAACACTTTCATTGGTGAGATGTCATCTGTTCAACAAACAGGTGAACTAAGTGTCGCCTGATTTCGAAAAATATGTTGAATATCGTGCAGGTCTGTGGATATGTGATATTGGCTGAGCATATATGCTAGTTGAGATAGAGAGTGGAGGTAGTTGAACATGGACAGTTTAGGAGAGCTGTCACACAAGGCAGTCAACACAACTGCCCCTCAACATTCGGAGGTGTAGGTGTCTCTCTTAGACTTTGATATATCAGGACGAACATCAGTCTCCAAGACTAATCAGTTCTCTTCTCTCTCACCACCCTACCCCCCTCCTCTCTTTTGTCTTTGGTAAAATGTAACGATATATGTATAATTTTCTTTATCTATTGTTATACTAAAGCTGGGTTAGTCAACGTTTGTTTCCTTAAACTTTTTTTATATACTTTAATGACACAAAATGAATGCTAAAATACTACTTAGTTCTGGGATTGAGTTATGATAAAAAAAGGTTTTATTTTAATTTTTCTGATTAACCGTAATTTGTAATTAACTGAACAAGTCACCAATCTCTCACTGAGCTATATGTATTTCTCTCGCTCATCCTCTCACTGTATGTTTATTCAACCACTGTCTAGTACTCTCTGTGAGCATTTAGAGAGAGAGAGAGAGAGAGAGAGTTACTCTCTCTTTTCATCTAGTTTACATAGTGTGTTCGTACACACCGTAAACGCGCATGTAAATTAGATAGCAAAATAATAGGTCTCATTATTTCTATCCATAGGAATAATATTGACGTAAAGAGACTTATTATTTTTCGTTATGCAAGAAAAATTTCTTAACAGATATGACGTCACAGTTTATGAATTTTCGAATGAAATCAAAATGGAGCAAATAGTAGTAGTGGTTCTGACCCAACGGGTCATGGATACGTCTAGTACATTTTGACACTAATTCATTATTCGTTATTCCCAAGTTCAGGAAAAAGTATGAAGTATAATTTTACCAATCTATTGGTAAAGAGCAACTTATATTCATTTAATCTAATACAATGAATCATGTACAATAGGGTTGATATGCCATAAAACAGACATACCAAATAAATATAGTGATTGTTTACAAGACTTGTTAAGTTTGGACATTAAATAATCCAAAAAGAGATTATCTAATATATAAAATTAAGTCGGTCATAGTTTTCACATTAGACCTAAATAGCAATGGATCTGACAAATCGATATTTGATTTTGACTAGCCATTTCTTCCTTTTTATCCTTGCGTAATGTTCTTTACACTAAAAAAAGTGTAATTTTCTTTCTGAAAATAATTATTCCGGTAAGTAAGATTATTATAATGGAGACAATTTTGACTAATGAACTAAACGGCTCACAATGTAAGGGAGGTAACTCCTTATTTCACGTTAAGGTGAAACATAAGTTATCTCCCTTACACGTTGAACTTTTATTTTTATTCCACCTCTTCGTGACTTACCAATTATTATTATTTCTTTTTAATTTAAAATTTTTAACTAAAAATAAATTAATTATTTCCGGGCTCTGGTGGGTAGGTAGAGCTAGTATGCAACTAAACCGATTAAGGAATCGTTTACAATAGGTATTATATAATCAGAAAAATGGTTAATATAACCAAACCAAATTAACTCACAGATATTGAAGATTTCTATCTTGTTCAATTTGATTTTTTATCTTGTTCAATTTGATTTTTTATCTTGTTCAATTTGATTTTTTATCTTGTTCAATTTGATTTTTTTATCTTGTTCAATTTGATTTTTTATCTTGTTCAATTTGATTTTTTTATCTTGTTCAATTTGATTTTCTATCTTGTTCAATTTGATTTTTTTATCTTGTTCAATTTGATTTTTTATCTTGTTCAATTTGATTTTTTATCTTGTTCAATTTGATTTTTTATCTTGTTCAATTTGATTTTTTTATCTTGTTCAATTTGATTTTTTATCTTGTTCAATTTGATTTTTTATCTTGTTCAATTTGATTTTTTTATCTTGTTCAATTTGATTTTTTATCTTGTTCAATTTGATTTTTTATCTTGTTCAATTTGATTTTCTATCTTGTTCAATTTGATATTTTTATCTTGTTCAATTTGATTTTTTTATCTTGTTCAATTTGATTTTCTATCTTGTTCAATTTGATTTTTTATCTTGTTCAATTTGATTTTTTATCTTGTTCAATTTGATTTTTTATCTTGTTCAATTTGATTTTTTATCTTGTTCAATTTGATTTTTTATCTTGTTCAATTTGATTTTTTTATCTTGTTCAAATCGATCTTTTTCAATTACTTCCTCTTGTAAGTGATCTCATTTCAAAACTCAGTATATTATTTTCTAAAATTAGTCATTTTCTTTGTTCTGAGATCCACTCGTAAGGGTTTCGCATTCAATTTACGTTTCGCCAATCATGTTTGACATATTGATCAAGCATGTTTTCATGCATATTACGACATCTATACCAATACAACCCTTTTGTCTTAAAAGCTTTCGGATCTTTTGAGGAGACCAATAATGTATGCTTAACCTAGTTCTGAAGGTATTTATTGTAGTTCGTTATTGATATTATTATCCAGGAAACGCGGAGAAAATCCACGAGAGACCAAATCAACAAACCAACGCAATAATCCAATGAAAATGCTATAAAATAAGAATAAACCGATAGTATATCAAATTAAAATTTTTGGACAATTTATTTTCTTTTTTTTAAATCTTGTTGTTATAATATATTTCTTTTGTAATTAAAATTGTAGTGAGAAGGCGAATAATAAAAGACCAGAATAAATAATTTGGTGAAAGTTTTAAATTACAAAAGAAAGCGACAACAAATAATAAACAGTGAAGAGGCATTAAAATAGTATTGGGCTTAACGAAAGAAAGTCTGACGGACGAGTTCATCCAGTGGGAGAAAGAGGTTTAAAAATATAAATTACAAACTAATCAAAAACACTCCATGCTTCATGGATCCAACATACTATATAGTTACCCACTCTCTGATTATTCAGACGCACAGAAAGTTCTATTTCGAGAGGGAGAGATAGAGAGAGAAAGAGAAAGAGAGAAAGAGAGAGAGAGAAAGAGAAAGAAAGAGAGAGAGAGAGAAAGAGAGAGAAAGAGACAGAGAAAGAGAGAGAGAGAGAGAAAGAGAGAGATGGAAGAGGCGAAGAGTTGATTTCAGTAATGCGCTGTAAGGCGTCTCTAGTTTTGTTTTTTGTCTCCTTACTAAAATGTTGTCTGAAAAAATATAGAGTAACTTTTTAACAGAAACAACATTTCTATTTATCTCGTTATAAAATCCGTATGGGGGGTAACGGGAGGGATGATTTAATTTCATTAATGTTCTGGAGGCGTCTTTAGTTTTCATTTTTGGATGGAAAAAGTTGTGTTGGAAAAATTATATAGAGTAATAACATATTGTTTTTCTTTGTTTTTTAAATGTTACTGCTCTGTGCATTACTCTGGACCAAACTTAAATTCGGTCAAATTTCCATTCGTTTGATATTAAATTTGCAAACTTGCATTTCTTGTAACATATATAGTTTATTCAATAAATACTGTAAAAAGACTGCAGAAGGAATCGGCCGGGATGATGAGAAACGTATATATAAGAACGCAATGTCCAAGTTGAGTTGTCCAAAGTTTTAAGAAGAGCCATTTAAGAATGTTGTCTATTGCATGACAGTGTTTTCATTCTTTTCTGGTGATATTGTCTTCTGAACATTTGATAATATTGTTATTGTCACTAACTGAATCTACCTCTTTAAGATGGAATAACTGAAGAGGATTCTGTTGCAGCCTATGAGTTCAAGTCATATAGGAAGTAGTATGGTAATGTACACACTAATACTATCAGAAAAGGTATGAATCTGTCACTTCCCCAGCTGCGATTAAAATACGACATTTGTTCAATTATTCGTATACAATGAATCGTTTAAAATATGTATTGTTTTTGTATTGAATAACCCAGAAAGAGTTTATGTGCCACAAAACAAACCAACCCAATCAAAACATTGCATACTAGTTTTAAGAGGGGACATTTATAATCTAGAATGTTATAAAATAAAATGAGTCGATCGTAGCCGAGGCTTCCTTTTCATTGACTACGTCACCGAAATGTAGGGGAGGGCGCCACTTACCCTTGACCCTCACCTTATAATGTCGTACATAAGAATATAACAAGTGTTTAGCAAGGGAGCATCGAGTACCATTATTTTGGTCTTTGGTATGACTCGACCGAAGATTGAACCCTGGACTCCTGGCCCGTTAGCAAGCACTCTAACCATTATGGCAAATAAGGTTGCTCATCATATAATAGAGTGTTTCAATTCTTGTCTGGTGATATTGACTTCTTAGCATTTGGTTATATTTTTATTGTCACGAAATGAATTTTTCTATGAATTGAATTGTTCCTCTTTACAACGGAAACAAACGACGAGAAATAGCTGCAATCAGATTTCTAATCTGAAATTGTCAGACAGTGCGTAAATCTTAAACTAGTGATGAAAGTACTATTTCAAACTTAAGTGTAACAAACCGAAAAATGCTATTTAAAACTGAAGCGTGACAGACCAAGAAAATACTATTTCCAACTGAAGCGTGACAGCCAACAAAATACTATTTTAAACTGAAGCGTGACAGCCAACAAAATACTATTTTAAACTGAAGCGTGACAGCCAACAAAATACTATTTTAAACTGAAGCGTGACAGCCAACAAAATACTATTTTAAACTGAAGCGTGACAGCCAACAAAATACTATTTTAAACTGAAGCGTGACAGCCAACAAAATACTATTTAAAACTGAAGCGTGACAGCCAACAAAATACTATTTAAAACTGAAGTATTACAAACCAACAAAATACTATTTTAAACTGAAGCGTGACAGCCAACAAAATACTATTTTAAACTGAAGTATTACAAACCAACAAATAACTGTTTTAAACTGAAGTATTACAAACCAACAAAATACTATTTTAAACTGAAGTATTACAAACCAACAAAATACTATTTTAAACTGAAGTATTACAAACTAACAAAATACTATTTTAAACCGAAGCGTGACAGCCAACAAAATACTATTTTAAACTGAAGTATTACAAACCAACAAAATACTATTTTAAACTGAAGTATTACACACTAACAAAATACTATTTTAAACTGAAGTATTACAAACTAACAAAATACTATTTAAAACTGAAGCGTGACAGCCAACAAAATACTATTTTAAACTGAAGTGTGGCAGCCAACAAAATACTATTTTAAACTGAAGTATTACAAACCAACAAAATACTATTTTAAACTGAAGTATTACAAACCAACAAAATACTATTTTAAACTGAAATATTACAAACCAACAAAATACTATTTAAAACTGAAGCGTGACAGCCAACAAAATACTATTTTAAACTGAAGCGTGACAGCCAACAAAATACTATTTTAAACTGAAGTATTACAAACCAACATAATACTATTTTAAACTGAAGCGTGACAGCCAACAAAATACTATTTTAAACTGAAGTGTGACAGCCAACAAAATACTATTTTAAACTGAAGTATTACAAACCAAAAAAATACTATTTTAAACTGAAGTATTACAAACCAACAAAATACTATTTTAAACTGAAGTATTACAAACCAACAAAATACTATTTTAAACTGAAGTATTACAAACCAACAAAATACTATTTTAAACTGAAGTATTACAAACCAACAAAATACTATTTTAAACTGAAGTATTACAAACTAACAAAATACTATTTAAAACTGAAGCGTGACAGCCAACAAAATACTATTTTAAACTGAAGTATTAAAAACCAACAAAATACTATTTTAAACTGAAGTATTACAAACTAACAAAATACTATTTTTAACTGAAGAATTACAAACCAACAAAATACTATTTTAAACTGAAGCGTGACAGCCAACAAAATACTATTTTAAACTGAAATATTACAAACCAACAAAATACTATTTAAAACTGAAGCGTGACAGCCAACAAAATACTATTTAACACTGAAGTGTGACAGCCAAGAAAATACTATTTTAAACTGAAGTATTACAAACCAACAAAATACTATTTAAAACTGAAATATTACAAACCAACAAAATACTATTTTAAACTGAAGTATTACAAACTAACAAAATACTATTTTAAACTGAAGCGTGATAGCCAACAAAATACTATTTAAAACTGAAGTATTACAAACCAACAAAATACTATTTTAAACTGAAGCGTGACAGCTAACAAAATACTATTTTAAACTGAAGTATTACAAACCAATAAAATACTATTTTAAACTGAAGCGTGACAGCCAACAAAATACTATTTCAAACTGAAGTATTACAAACCAACAAAATACTATTTAAAACTGAAGCGTGACAGCCAACAAAATACTATTTAAAACTGAAGTGAGACAGCCAACAAAATACTATTTAAAACTGAAATATTACAAACCAACAAAATACTATTTAAAACTGAAGTATTACAAACTAACAAAATACTATTTTAAACTGAAGCGTGATAGCTAACAAAATACTATTTAAAACTGAAGCATTACAAACCAACAAAATACTATTTTAAACTGAAGCGTGACAGCTAACAAAATACTATTTTAAACTGAAGTATAACAAACCAACAAAATACTATTTTAAACTGAAGCGTGACAGCCAACAAAATACTATTTTAAACTGAAGTATTACAAACTAACAAAATACTATTTAAAACTGAAGCGTGACAGCCAACAAAATACTATTTTAAACTGAAGTATTAAAAACCAACAAAATACTATTTCAAACTGAAGTATTACAAACTAACAAAATACTATTTTAAACTGAAGTATTACAAACTAACACAATACTATTTAAAACTGAAGCGTGACAGCCAACAAAATACTATTTTTAACTGAAGTATTAAAAACCAACAAAATACTATTTAAAACTGAAGAGTGACAGCCAACAAAATACTATTTTAAACTGAAGTATTACAAACTAACAAAATACTATTTAAAACTGAAGCGTGACAGCCAACAAAATACTATTTTACACTGAAGTATTAAAAACCAACAAAATACTATTTCAAACTGAAGTATTACAAACTAACAAAATACTATTTTAAACTGAAGTATTACAAACTAACACAATACTATTTAAAACTGAAGCGTGACAGCCAACAAAATACTATTTTAAACTGAAGTATTACAAACCAACAAAATACTATTTTAAACTGAAGTATTACAAACCAACAAAATACTATTTTAAACTGAAGTATTACAAACCAACAAAATACTATTTAAAACTGAAATATTACAAACCAACAACATACTATTTAAAACTGAAGTATTACAAACCAACAAAATACTATTTAAAACTGAAGCGTGACAGCCAACAAAATACTATTTTAAACTGAAGTATTACAAACCAACAAAATACTATTTTAAACTGAAGCGTGACAGCCTACAAAATACTATTTAAAACTGAAGTGTGACAGCCAACAAAATACTATTTTAAACTGAAGTATTACAAACCAACAAAATACTATTTTAAACTGAAGTATTACAAACCAACAAAATACTATTTAAAACTGAAATATTACAAACCAACAAAATACTATTTTAAACTGAAGTATTACAAACCAACAAAATACTATTTTAAACTGAAGCGTGACAGCCAACAAAATACTATTTTAAACTGAAGTATTACAAACCAACAAAATACTATTTTAAACTGAAGCGTGACAGCCAACAAAATACTATTTTAAACTGAAGTATTACAAACCAACAAAATACTATTTAAAACTGAAGTATTACAAACCAACAAAATACTATTTTAAACTGAAGCGTGACAGCCAACAAAATACTATTTTAAACTGAAGTATTACAAACCAACAAAATACTATTTTAAACTGAAGCGTGACAGCCAACAAAATACTATTTTAAACTGAAGCGTGACAGCCAACAAAATACTATTTTAAACTGAAGCGTGACAGCCAACAAAATACTATTTTAAACTGAAGTATTACAAACCAACAAAATACTATTTTAAACTGAAGCGTGACAGCCAACAAAATACTATTTTAAACTGAAGTGTGACAGCCAACAAAATACTATTTTAAACTGAAGTATTACAAACCAACAAAATACTATTTTAAACTGAAGTATTACAAACCAACAAAATACTATTTTAAACTGAAGTATTATAAATGAACAAAATACTATTTTAAACTGAAGTATTACAAACCAACAAAATACTATTTTAAACTGAAGTATTACAAACCAACAAAATACTATTTTAAACTGAAGTATTACAAACCAACAAAATACAATTTTAAACTGAAGTATTACAAACTAACAAAATACTATTTAAAACTAAAGCGTGACAGCCAACAAAATACTATTTTAAACTGAAGTATTAAAAACCAACAAAATACTATTTTAAACTGAAGCGTGACAGCCAACAAAATACTATTTTAAACTGAAGTGTGACAGCCAACAAAATACTATTTTAAACTGAAGTATTACAAACCAACAAAATACTATTTTAAACTGAAGCGTGACAGCTAACAAAATACTATTTTAAACTGAAGTATTACAAACCAACAAAATACTATTTTAAACTGAAGCGTGACAGCCAACAAAATACTATTTAAAACTGAAGTATTTCAAACCAACAAAATACTATTTTAAACTAAAGCGTGACAGCCAACAAAATACTATTTAAAACTGAAGTATTACAAACCAACAAAATACTATTTTAAACTGAAGCGTGACAGCCAACAAAATACTATTTTAAACTGAAGTGTGACAGCCAACAAAATACTATTTTAAACTGAAGTATTACAAACCAACAAAATACTATTTAAAACTGAAGTATTACAAACCAACAAAATACTATTTTAAACTGAAGTATTACAAACTAACAAAATAGTATTTTAAACTGAAGTGTGGCAGCCAACAAAATACTATTTTACACTGAAGTATTACAAACCAACAAAATACTATTTTAAACTGAAGTATTACAAACTAACAAAATACTATTTAAAACTGAAGCGTGACAGCCAACAAAATACTATTTTAAACTGAAGTATTACAAACCAACAAAATACTATTTTAAACTGAAGTATTACAGACAACAAAATACTATTTTAAACTGAAGTATTACAAACCAACAAAATACTATTTTAAACTGAAGCGTGACAGCCAACAAAATACTATTTAAAACTGAAGTATTACAAACCAACAAAATACTATTTTAAACTGAAGCGTGACAGCCAACAAAATACTATTTTAAACTGAAGCGTGACAGCCAACAAAATACTATTTTAAACTGAAGCGTGACAGCCAACAAAATACTATTTTAAACTGAAGTATTACAAACCAACAAAATACTATTTAAAACTGAAGTATTACAAACCAACAAAATACTATTTTAAACTGAAGCGTGACAGCCAACAAAATACTATTTAAAACTGAAGTATTACAAACCAACAAGATACTATTTTAAACTGAAGCGTGACAGCCAACAAAATACTATTTTAAACTGAAGCGTGACAGCCAACAAAATACTATATTAAACTGAAGCGTGACAGCCAACAAAATACTTTTTTAAACTGAAGTATTACAAACCAACAAAATACTATTTTAAACTGAAGCGTGACAGCCAACAAAATACTATTTTAAACTGAAATGTGACAGCCAACAAAATACTATTTTAAACTGAAGTATTAAAAACCAACAAAATACTATTTTAAACTGAAGTATTACAAACTAACAAAATACTATTTTTAACTGAAGAATTACAAACCAACAAAATACTATTTTAAACTGAACTATTACAAACCAACAAAATACTATTTTAAACTGAAGTATTACAAATGAACAAAATACTATTTTAAACTGAAGTATTACAAACCAACAAAATACTATTTTAAATGAATTTTTCTATGAATTGAATTGTTCCTCTTTACAACGGAAACAAACGACGAGAAATAGCTGCAATCAGATTTCTAAACTATTTTAAACTGAAGTGAAGCGTGACAGCCAACTAAATACTATTTTAAACTGAAATATTACAAACCAACAAAATACTATTTAAAACTGAAGTATTACAAACCAACAAAATACTATTTTAAACTGAAGCGTGACAGCCAACAAAATACTATTTTAAACTGAAGTATTACAAACCAACTTAACACTATTTTAAACTGAAGCGTGACAGCCAACAAAATACTATTTAAAACTGAAGTGTGACAGCCAACAAAATACTATTTTAAACTGAAGTATTAAAAACCAACAAAATACTATTTTAAACTGAAGTATTACAAACTAACAAAATACTATTTTAAACTGAAGTATTACAAACCAACAAAATACTATTTTAAACTGAAGTATTACAAACCAACAAAATACTATTTTAAACTGAATTATTACTAACCAACAAAATACTATTTTAAACTGAAGTGTGACAGCCAACAAAATACTATTTTAAACTGAAGCGTGACAGCCAACAAAATACTATTTTAAACTGAAGTATTACAAACCAACAAAATACTATTTTAAACTGAAGTATTACAAACAAACAAAATACTATTTAAAACTGAAATATTACAAACCAACAAAATACTATTTTAAACTGAAGTATTACAAACCAACAAAATACTATTTTAAACTGAAGCGTGACAGCCAACAAAATACTATTTTAAACTGAAGTATTACAAACCAACAAAATACTATTTTAAACTGAAGCGTGACAGCCAACAAAATACTATTTAAAACTGAAGTGTGACAGCCAACAAAATACTATTTTAAACTGAAGTATTACAAACCAACAAAATACTATTTTAAACTGAAGTATTACAAACCAACAAAATACTATTTAAAACTGAAATATTACAAACCAACAAAATACTATTTTAAACTGAAGTATTACAAACCAACAAAATACTATTTTAAACTTAAGTATTACTAACCAACAAAATACTATTTTAAACTGAAGTGTGACAGCCAACAAAATACTATTTTAAACTGAAGCGTGACAGCCAACAAAATACTATTTTAAACTGAAGCGTGACAGCCAACAAAATACTATTTTAAACTGAAGCGTGACAGCCAACAAAATACTATTTTTAACTGAAGCGTGTCAGCCAACAAAATACTATTTTAAACTGAAGCGTGACAGCCAACAAAATACTATTTTAAACTGAAACGTGACAGCCAACAAAATACTATTTTAAACTGAAGTATTACAAACCAACAAAATACTATTTAAAACTGAAGCGTGACAGCCAACAAACTACTATTAAAAACTGAAGTGTGACAGCCAACAAAATACTATTTTAAACTGAAGTATTACAAACTAACAAAATACTATTTTAAACTGAAGTATTACAAACCAACAAACTACTATTTTAAATGAATTTTTCTATGAATTGAATTGTTCTTCTTTACAACGGAAACAAACGACGAGAAATAGCTGCAATCAGATTTCTAAACTATTTTAAACTGAAGTGAAGCGTGACAGCCAACAAAATACTATTTTAAACTGAAGTATTACAAACCAACAAAATACTATTTTAAACTGAAGTATTACAAACCAACAAAATACTATTTAAAACTGAAATATTATAAACCAACAAAATACTATTTTAAACTGAAGTATTACAAACCAAAAAAATACTATTTTAAACTGAAGTATTACTAACCAACAAAATACTATTTTAAATGAATTTTTCTATGAATTGAATTGTTTCTCTTTACAACAGAAACAAACGACGAGAAATAGCTGCAATCAGATTTCTAAACTATTTTAAACTGAAGTGAAGCGTGACAGCCAACAAAATACTATTAAAAACTGAAGTATTAAAAACCAACAAAATACTATTTTAAACTGAAGTATTACAAACTAACAAAATACTATTTTAAACTGAAGCGTGACAGCCAACGAAATACTATTTTAAACTGAAGTATTACAAACCAATAAAATACTATTTAAAACTGAAGCGTGACAGCCAACAAAATACTATTTAAAACTGAAGTGTAACAGCCAACAAAATACTATTTTAAACTGAAGTATGACAAACCAACAAAATACTATTTTAAACTGAAGTATTACAAACCAACAAAATACTATTGAAAACTGAAGCGTGACAGCCAACAAAATACTATTTAAAACTGAAGTGTGGCAGCCAACAAAATACTATTTTAAACTGAAGTATTACAAACTAACAAAATACTATTTTAAACTGAAGTATTACAAACCAACAAAATACTATTTTAAACTGAAGTATTACAAACCAACAAAATACTATTTTAAATGAATTTTTCTATGAATTGAATTGTTCCTCTTTACAACGGAAACAAACGACGAGAAATAGCTGCAATCAGATTTCTAAACTATTTTAAACTGAAGTGAAGCGTGACAGCCAACTAAATACTACTTAAAACTGAAGTATTAAAAACCAACAAAATACTATTTTAAACTGAAGTATTACAAACTAACAAAATACTATTTTAAACTGAAGCGTGACAGCCAACGAAATACTATTTTAAACTGAAGTATTACAAACCAACAAAATACTATTTAAAACTGAAGCGTGACAGCCAACAAAATACTATTTAAAACTGAAGTGTGACAGCCAACAAAATACTATTTTAAACTGAAGTATTACAAACCAACAAAATACTATTTTAAACTGAAGTATTACAAACCAACAAAATACTATTTAAAACTGAAATATTACAAACCAACAAAATACTATTTAAAACTGAAGTATTACAAACCAACAAATTACTATTTTAAACTGAAGCGTGACAGCCAACAAAATACTATTTTAAACTGAAGTATTACAAACCAACAAAATACTATTTTAAACTGAAGTATTACAAACCAACAAAATACTATTTAAAACTGAAATATTACAAACCAACAAAATACTATTTTAAACTGAAGTATTACAAACCAACAAAATACTATTTTAAACTGAAGTATTACTAACCAACAAAATACTATTTAAACTGAAGTGTGACAGCCAACAAAATACTATTTTAAACTGAAGCGTGACAGCCAACAAAATACTATTTTAAACTGAAGCGTGACAGCCAACAAAATACTATTTTAAACTGAAGCGTGACAGCCAACAAAATACTATTTTAAACTGAAGCGTGTCAGCCAACAAAATACTATTTTAAACTGAAGCGTGACAGCCAACAAAATACTATTGTAAACTGAAACGTGACAGCCAACAAAATACTATTTTAAACTGAAGTATTACAAACCAACAAAATACTATTTAAAACTGAAGCGTGACAGCCAACAAACTACTATTTAAAACTGAAGTGTGACAGCCAACAAAATACTATTTTAAACTGAAGTATTACAAACTAACAAAATACTATTTTAAACTGAAGTATTACAAACCAACAAAATACTATTTTAAACTGAAGTATAACAAACCAACAAAATACTATTTTAAATGAATTTTTCTAGGAATTGAATTGTTCCTCTTTACAACGGAAACAAACGACGAGAAATAGCTGCAATCAGATTTCTAAACTATTTTAAACTGAAGTGAAGCGTGACAGCCAACTAAATACTATTTTAAACTGAAGTATTAAAAACCAACAACATACTATTTTAAACTGAAGTATTACAAACTAACAAAATACTATTTTAAACTGAAGCGTGACAGCCAACGAAATACTATTTTAAACTGAAGTATTACAAACCAACAAAATACTATTTAAAACTGAAGCGTGACAGCCAACAAAATACTATTTTAAACTGAAGTATTACAAACCAACAAAATACTATTTTAAACTGAAGTATTATAAACCAACAAAATACTATTTAAAACTGAAATATTACAAACCAACAAAATACTATTAAAAACTGAAGTATTACAAACCAACAAAATACTATTTTAAACTGAAGCGTGACAGCCAACAAAATACTATTTCAAACTGAAGTATTACAAACCAACAAAATACTATTTTAAACTGAAGTATTACAAACCAACAAAATACTATTTAAAACTGAAATATTACAAACCAACAAAATACTATTTTAAACTGAAGTATTACAAACCAACAAAATACTATTTTAAACTGAAGTTTTACTAACCAACAAAATACTATTTTAAACTGAAGTGTGACAGCCAACAAAATACTATTTTAAACTGAAGCGTGACAGCCAACAAAATACTATTTTAAACTGAAGCGTGACAGCCAACAAAATACTATTTTAAACTGAAGCGTGACAGCCAACAAAATACTATTTTAAACTGAAGCGTGACAGCCAACAAAATACTATTTTAAACTGAAGCGTGACAGCCAACAAAATACTATTTTAAACTGAAGCGTGACAGCCAACAAAATACTATTTTAAACTGAAGCGTGTCAGCAACAAAATACTATTTTAAACTGAAGCGTGACAGCCAACAAAATACTATTTTAAACTGAAGCGTGACAGCCAACAAAATACTATTTTAAACTGAAGCGTGTCAGCCAACAAAATACTATTTTAAACTGAAGCGTGACAGCCAACAAAATACTATTTTAAACTGAAACGTGACAGCCAACAAAATACTATTTTAAACTGAAGTATTACAAACCAACAAAATACTATTTAAAACTGAAGCGTGACAGCCAACAAAATACTATTTAAAACTGAAGTGTGACAGCCAACAAAATACTATTTTAAACTGAAGTATTACAAACTAACAAAATACTATTTTAAACTGAAGTATTACAAACCAACAAAATACTATTTTAAACTGAAGTATTACAAACCAACAAAATACTATTTTAAATGAATTTTTCTATGAATTGAATTGTTCCTCTTTACAACGGAAACAAACGACGAGAAATAGCTGCAATCAGATTTCTAAACTATTTTAAACTGAAGTGAAGCGGGACAGCCAACTAAATACTATTTTAAACTGAAGTATTAAAAACCAACAAAATACTATTTTAAACTGAAGTATTACAAACTAACAAAATACTATTTTAAACTGAAGCGTGACAGCCAACGAAATACTATTTTAAACTGAAGTATTACAGACAACAAAATACTATTTTAAACTGAAGTATTACAAACCAACAAAATACTATTTTAAACTGAAGTATTACAAACCAACAAAATACTATTTAAAACTGAAATATTACAAACCAACAAAATACTATTTAAAACTGAAGTATTACAAACCAACAAAATACTATTTTAAACTGAAGTATTACAAACCAACAAAATACTATTTTAAATGAATTTTTCTATGAATTGAATTGTTCCTCTTTACAACGGAAACAAACGACGAGAAATAGCTGCAATCAGATTTCTAAACTATTTTAAACTGAAGTGAAGCGGGACAGCCAACTAAATACTATTTTAAACTGAAGTATTAAAAACCAACAAAATACTATTTTAAACTGAAGTATTACAAACTAACAAAATACTATTTTAAACTGAAGCGTGACAGCCAACGAAATACTATTTTAAACTGAAGTATTACAGACAACAAAATACTATTTTAAACTGAAGTATTACAAACCAACAAAATACTATTTTAAACTGAAGCGTGTCAGCCAACAAAATACTATTTTAAACTGAAGCGTGACAGCCAACAAAATACTATTGTAAACTGAAACGTGACAGCCAACAAAATACTATTTTAAACTGAAGTATTACAAACCAACAAAATACTATTTAAAACTGAAGCGTGACAGCCAACAAACTACTATTTAAAACTGAAGTGTGACAGCCAACAAAATACTATTTTAAACTGAAGTATTACAAACTAACAAAATACTATTTTAAACTGAAGTATTACAAACCAACAAAATACTATTTTAAACTGAAGTATAACAAACCAACAAAATACTATTTTAAATGAATTTTTCTAGGAATTGAATTGTTCCTCTTTACAACGGAAACAAACGACGAGAAATAGCTGCAATCAGATTTCTAAACTATTTTAAACTGAAGTGAAGCGTGACAGCCAACTAAATACTATTTTAAACTGAAGTATTAAAAACCAACAAAATACTATTTTAAACTGAAGTATTACAAACTAACAAAATACTATTTTAAACTGAAGCGTGACAGCCAACGAAATACTATTTTAAACTGAAGTATTACAAACCAACAAAATACTATTTAAAACTGAAGCGTGACAGCCAACAAAATACTATTTTAAACTGAAGTATTACAAACCAACAAAATACTATTTTAAACTGAAGTATTATAAACCAACAAAATACTATTTAAAACTGAAATATTACAAACCAACAAAATACTATTAAAAACTGAAGTATTACAAACCAACAAAATACTATTTTAAACTGAAGCGTGACAGCCAACAAAATACTATTTCAAACTGAAGTATTACAAACCAACAAAATACTATTTTAAACTGAAGTATTACAAACCAACAAAATACTATTTAAAACTGAAATATTACAAACCAACAAAATACTATTTTAAACTGAAGTATTACAAACCAACAAAATACTATTTTAAACTGAAGTTTTACTAACCAACAAAATACTATTTTAAACTGAAGTGTGACAGCCAACAAAATACTATTTTAAACTGAAGCGTGACAGCCAACAAAATACTATTTTAAACTGAAGCGTGACAGCCAACAAAATACTATTTTAAACTGAAGCGTGACAGCCAACAAAATACTATTTTAAACTGAAGCGTGACAGCCAACAAAATACTATTTTAAACTGAAGCGTGACAGCCAACAAAATACTATTTTAAACTGAAGCGTGACAGCCAACAAAATACTATTTTAAACTGAAGCGTGTCAGCAACAAAATACTATTTTAAACTGAAGCGTGACAGCCAACAAAATACTATTTTAAACTGAAGCGTGACAGCCAACAAAATACTATTTTAAACTGAAGCGTGTCAGCCAACAAAATACTATTTTAAACTGAAGCGTGACAGCCAACAAAATACTATTTTAAACTGAAACGTGACAGCCAACAAAATACTATTTTAAACTGAAGTATTACAAACCAACAAAATACTATTTAAAACTGAAGCGTGACAGCCAACAAAATACTATTTAAAACTGAAGTGTGACAGCCAACAAAATACTATTTTAAACTGAAGTATTACAAACTAACAAAATACTATTTTAAACTGAAGTATTACAAACCAACAAAATACTATTTTAAACTGAAGTATTACAAACCAACAAAATACTATTTTAAATGAATTTTTCTATGAATTGAATTGTTCCTCTTTACAACGGAAACAAACGACGAGAAATAGCTGCAATCAGATTTCTAAACTATTTTAAACTGAAGTGAAGCGGGACAGCCAACTAAATACTATTTTAAACTGAAGTATTAAAAACCAACAAAATACTATTTTAAACTGAAGTATTACAAACTAACAAAATACTATTTTAAACTGAAGCGTGACAGCCAACGAAATACTATTTTAAACTGAAGTATTACAGACAACAAAATACTATTTTAAACTGAAGTATTACAAACCAACAAAATACTATTTTAAACTGAAGTATTACAAACCAACAAAATACTATTTAAAACTGAAATATTACAAACCAACAAAATACTATTTAAAACTGAAGTATTACAAACCAACAAAATACTATTTTAAACTGAAGTATTACAAACCAACAAAATACTATTTTAAATGAATTTTTCTATGAATTGAATTGTTCCTCTTTACAACGGAAACAAACGACGAGAAATAGCTGCAATCAGATTTCTAAACTATTTTAAACTGAAGTGAAGCGGGACAGCCAACTAAATACTATTTTAAACTGAAGTATTAAAAACCAACAAAATACTATTTTAAACTGAAGTATTACAAACTAACAAAATACTATTTTAAACTGAAGCGTGACAGCCAACGAAATACTATTTTAAACTGAAGTATTACAGACAACAAAATACTATTTTAAACTGAAGTATTACAAACCAACAAAATACTATTTTAAACTGAAGTATTACAAACCAACAAAATACTATTTAAAACTGAAATATTACAAACCAACAAAATACTATTTAAAACTGAAGTATTACAAACCAACAAAATACTATTTTAAACTGAAGCGTGACAGCCAACAAAATACTATTTAAAACTGAAGTATTACAAACCAACAAAATACTATTTTAAACTGAAGTATTACAAACCAACAAAATACTATTTAAAACTGAAATATTACAAACCAACAAAATACTATTTTAAACTGAAGTATTACAAACCAACAAAATACTCTTTTAAACTGAAGTATTACTAACCAACAAAATAATATTTTAAACTGAAGTATTACAAACCAACAAAATACTATTTTAAACTGAATCGTGACAGCCAACAAAATACTATTTTAAACTGAAGCGTGACAGCCAACAAAATACTATTTTAAACTGAAGCGTGACAGCCAACAAAATACTATTTTAAACTGAAGTATTACAAACCAACAAAATACTATTTAAAACTGAAGCGTGACAGCCAACAAACTACTATTTAAAACTGAAGTGTGACAGCCAACAAAATACTATTTTAAACTGAAGTATTACAAACTAACAAAATACTATTTTAAACTGAAGTATTACAAACCAACAAAATACTATTTTAAACTGAAGTATTACAAACCAACAAAATACTATTTTAAATGAATTTTTCTATGAATTGAATTGTTCCTCTTTACAACGGAAACAAACGACGAGAAATAGCTGCAATCAGATTTCTAGTCTGAAATTGTCAGACAGTGTGTAAATCTTGAATTAGTGATGAAAGTACTATTTCAAACTTAAGTGTAACAAACCGAAAAATGCTATTTAAAACTGAAGCGTGACAGACCAACAAAATACTATTTCCAACTGAAGCGTGACAGCCAACAAAATACTATTTTAAACTGAAGCGTGACAGCCAACAAAATACTATTTTAAACTGAAGCGTGACAGCCAACAAAATACTATTTTAAACTAAAGCGTGACAGCCAACAAAATACTATTTTAAACTGAAGCGTGACAGCCAACAAAATACTATTTTAAACTTAAGCGTGACAGCCAACAAAATACTATTTAAAACTAGAAGTATTACAAACCAACAAAATACTATTTTAAACTGAAGCGTGACAGCCAACAAAATACTATTTTAAACTGAAGTATTACAAACCAACAAAATACTATTTTAAACTGAAGCGTGACAGCCAACAAAATACTATTTTAAACTGAAGTATTACAAACCAACAAAATACTATTTTAAACTGAAGCGTGACAGCCAACAAAATACTATTTTAAACTGAAGTATTACAAACCAACAAAATACTATTTTTAACTGAAGCGTGAAAGCCATCAAAATACTATTTAAAACTGAAGTGTGACAGCCAACAAAATACTATTTTAAACTGAATATTACAAACCAACAAAATACTATTTTAAACTGAAGTATTACAAACCAACAAAATACTATTTAAAACTGAAATATTACAAACCAACAAAATACTATTTTAAACTGAAGTATTACAAACCAACAAAATACTATTTTAAACTGAAGTATTACTAACCAACAAAATACTATTTTAAACTGAAGTATTACAAACCAACAAAATACTATTTTAAACTGAAGCGTGACAGCCAACAAAATACTATTTTAAACTGAAGCGTGACAGCCAACAAAATACTATTTTAAACTGAAGCGTGACAGCCAACAAAATACTATTTTAAACTGAAGTATTACAAACCAACAAAATACTATTTAAAACTGAAGCGTGACAGCCAACAAACTACTATTTAAAACTGAAGTGTGACAGCCAACAAAATACTATTTTAAACTGAAGTATTACAAACTAACAAAATACTATTTTAAACTGAAGTATTACAAACCAACAAAATACTATTTTAAACTGAAGTATTACAAACCAACAAAATACTATTTTAAATGAATTTTTCTATGAATTGAATTGTGCCTCTTTACAACGGAAACAAACGACGAGAAATAGCTGCAATCAGATTTCTAGTTTGAAATTGTCAGACAGTGTGTAAATCTTGAATTAGTGATGAAAGTACTATTTCAAACTTAAGTGTAACAAACCGAAAAATGCTATTTACAACTGAAGCGTGACAGACCAACAAAATACTATTTTAAACTGAAGCGTGACAGCCAACAAAATACTATTTTAAACTGAATCGTGACAGCCAACAAAATACTATTTTAAACTGAAGCGTGACAGCCAACAAAATACTATTTTAAACTGAAGCGTGACAGCCAACAAAATACTATTTTAAACTGAAGCGTGACAGCCAACAAAATACTATTTTAAACTGAAGCGTGACAGCCAACAAAATACTATTTAAAACTAGAAGTATTACAAACCAACAAAATACTATTTTAATCTGAAGCGTGACAGCCAACAAAATACTATTTTAAACTGAAGTATTACAAACCAACAAAATACTATTTTAAACTGAAGCGTGACAGCCAACAAAATACTATTTTAAACTGAAGTATTACAAACCAACAAAATACTATTTTAAACTGAAGCGTGACAGCCAACAAAATACTATTTTAAACTGAAGTATTACAAACCAACAAAATACTATTTTAAACTGAAGCGTGACAGCCAACAAAATACTATTTTAAACTGAAGTGTGACAGCCAACAAAATACTATTTTAAACTGAAGTATTACAAACCAACAAAATACTATTTTAAACTGAAGTATTACAAACCAACAAAATACTATTTAAAACTGAAATATTACAAACCAACAAAATACTATTTTAAACTGAAGTATTACAAACCAACAAAATACTATTTTAAACTGAAGTATTACTAACCAACAAAATACTATTTTAAACTGAAGTATTACAAACCAACAAAATACTATTTTAAACTGAAGCGTGACAGCCAACAAAATACTATTTTAAACTGAGCGTGACAGCCAACAAAATACTATTTTAAACTGAAGCGTGACAGCCAACAAAATACTATTTTAAACTGAAGTATTACAAACCAACAAAATACTATTTAAAACTGAAGCGTGACAGCCAACAAACTACTATTTAAAACTGAAGTGTGACAGCCAACAAAATACTATTTTAAACTGAAGTATTACAAACTAACAAAATACTATTTTAAACTGAAGTATTACAAACCAACAAAATACTATTTTTAACTGAAGTATTACAAACCAACAAAATACTATTTTAAATGAATTTTTCTATGAATTGAATTGTTCCTCTTTACAACGGAAACAAACGACGAGAAATAGCTGCAATCAGATTTCTAGTCTGAAATTGTCAGACAGTGTGTAAATCTTGAATTAGTGATGAAAGTACTATTTCAAACTTAAGTGTAACAAACCGAAAAATGCTATTTAAAACTGAAGCGTGACAGACCAACAAAATACTATTTCCAACTGAAGCGTGACAGCCAACAAAATACTATTTTAAACTGAAGCGTGACAGCCAACAAAATACTATTTTAAACTGAAGCGTGACAGCCAACAAAATACTATTTTAAACTGAAGCGTGACAGCCAACAAAATACTATTTTTAACTGAAGCGTGACAGCCAATAAAATACTATTTTAAACTGAAGCGTAACAGCCAACAAAATACTATTTAAAACTAGAAGTATTACAAACCAACAAAATACTATTTTAAACTGAAGCGTGACAGCCAACAAAATACTATTTTAAACTGAAGCGTGACAGCCAACAAAATACTATTTTTAACTGAAGCGTGACAGCCAACAAAATACTATTTAAAACTGAAGTGTGACAGCCAACAAAATACTATTTTAAACTGAAGTATTACAAACCAACAAAATACTATTTTAAACTGAAGTATTACAAACCAACAAAATACTATTTTTAACTGAAGCGTGACTGCCAACAAAATACTATTTTAAACTGAAGCGTGACAGCTTACAAAATACTATTTTAAACTGAAGCGTGACCGCCAACAAAATACTATTTTAAACTGAAGCGTGACAGCCAACAAAATACTATTTTAAACTGATGTATTACAAACCAACAAAATACTATTTTAAACTGAAGTGTGACAGCCAACAAAATACTATTTTAAACTGAAGCGTGACAGCCAACAAAATACTATTTTAAACTGAAGTATTACAAACTAACAAAATACTATTTAAAACTGAAGTATTACAAACCAACAAAATACTATTTTAAACTGAAGTATTACAAACCAACAAAATACTATTTTAAACTGAAGTATTACAAACCAACAAAATACTATTTTAAACTGAAGTATTACAAACTAACAAAATACTATTTTAAACTGAAGTATTACAAACTAACAAAATCCTATTTTAAACTGAAGTATTACAAACCAACAAAATACTATTTTAAACTGAAGTGTGACAGCCAACAAAATACTATTATAAACTGAAGCGTGACAGCCAACGAAATACTATTTTAAACTGAAGCGTGACAGCCAACAAAATACTATTTTAAACTGAAGTATTACAAACCAACAAAATACTATTTTAAACTGAAGTATTACAAACCAACAAAATACTATTTTAAACTGAAGTATTACAAACCAACAAAATCCTATTTTAAACTGAAGTATTACAAACCAACAAAATACTATTTGAAACTGAAGTGTGACAGCCAACAAAATACTATTATAAACTGAAGCGTGACAGCCAACGAAATACTATTTTAAACTGAAGCGTGACAGCCAACAAAATACTATTTTAAACTGAAGCGTGACAGCCAACAAAATACTATTTTAAACTGAAGTATTACAAACCAACAAAATACTATTTTAAACTGAAGTATTACAAACCAACAAAATACTATTTTAAACTGAAGTATTACAAACCAACAAAATACTATTTTAAACTGAAGTGTGACAGCCAACAAAATACTATTTTAAACTGAAGCGTGACAGCCAACAAAATACTATTTTAAACTGAAGCATGACAGCCAACAAAATACTATTTTAAACTGAAGTATTACAAACCAACAAAATACTTTTTAAAACTGAAGCGTGACAGCCAACAAAATACTATTTTAAACTGAAGTATTACAAACCAACAAAATACTATTTAAAACTGAAGCGTGACTGACCAACAGAAGTTGATTCCTATAGAAATGAATGGATAAATTTAACAAAACACAAAACACTTTTAGCGATAAAAACTGTTATTTAAAATGGATACACATAATGGTCTCTTGTACTGGACGCATGTAAAATTAAGCATTTCTCAATGCCTTTTCTCCACTTTGAATGAAGTGAGAACTAAAAAAAAGGTCAGATCTTAGCTGTAACGACACTTCTTTCGATTATAAAAGAGGGCGAAGATCTACAGTTCTTCATGTAGAGTTATTATATTTTCTGCTGACAATTTTCCCCAACTGAAGAACTAGAATCATCAGAAATCTAAAGATTTTATATTCTCTTGTGCGACAAACATGATCCTTTATTGCAAGTGTGACACTGCCCTCATCCCGCGGGCTATTTAAGAGGCTAAACAGGCAGGATAGCCATTAGTGGCTTATAAATTGAGGTATTCTCTCTCTCTTTCTTTCTCACTCTCTCTCTCTCTCTCTTTCTCTTTCTTGCTCTTCCTCTCTCGCTCTCTCTTTCTTATCTCTCTCTCGCTCTCTCTCTTTTTCTCTCTCTCTTTTTCTCTCTCTCTCCCTCTTCCTTACTCTTTCTCTCTTTCTTTCTCTCTCTCTCTTTCTCTTATATATATATCTCTCTCTCTCTTATATATCTTATATTTCGAATATGTACATAATTAGAGTTAAATCAATTACAATTTCGATCATCTAGGATATAAAGTAAAGTAAGTCTGTTTGGCAAGGAATATTCTAGAAGCTTTAGTTTGGGCGCAAAACAATAGTGTTGGTTGAGGTTAGCCGTAGGTGTTCTGCTCTACACATTAACAGTGTAATTTGAAAAAAAAATGTTTGAGTTATAACTTCTAACTTATATCGAAGAGGAAATGCCGATATATTTGACCATTATTCTAATTAGTCTTTTTTTGTGATATTCAAATATGAGTAAATGATACTGAAAGTCTCCTAAAAATGTACCGATGGATGAATGGTTAGCACCCCCTGATTTATGAATTATACTGACATGATTATCGTAAAATAATTTTTCTTTAGAATTAATGAACCATTATCGGAAGAAGAATTTCGTAAAGAGGACACATTAGACGAAAATTCACTTAGACGTGTGATGCTGTCAATTATTCATCCGTCTCCTCAATTTCTTCTTTTTGTTGCTGCACCATTTCTTTGACCTTATATATTTTATTTTCTTTGAATAAAAATCAATAAAACAGTTTTGGGAAAATATACTTACAACTGGTACCAATCTATAAGAAAGTGGAAAGAAAAAAAATGACTGACTGTTTTGGAGCCAAGCTCATTTTCAAGTTCAAATAGTCCGCCTGGTTGATAACAGATTAATGCTAAATTGATGAAAATGGCAGATCAGGTTTTGGAAATACACATTTCTTTATTTGTTTCATGGCAGTAGTGTAGAAAATTTTAAGATGGAATTATAGGAATTCAGTAAATGGTAAAAAATTATAAGGGTATTTTTGATTGAATATTTAACAGGATTTTATTTGTTTATAGGCCCGTTTGGTAATTTTTTTTTACAGTGTAGATGTGTGTTTAACCTCTGAATCCATAAAGGGTTCTGTCTTGCCTCTTTAAAGCTTAGACGATCGAAAATGGTAACGCTCTGCTGGTTAGTGATGGCTGAAGTTCCCTGAACTTACTCCATCCACTCCTAACTCTTACAATCCCACTAGCACGTGCTCCACTGGTGTCACCAAGGTAACAAAACTTCTGAACAACCTCAATAGCTTCCTCATCCATGTATACGTTCGTTCTCCACATCTGAAATCACATCCGTCTCCATTGTTTTACACTTTTTGCATACAAACTGATTATCCTCTCTCAACCTTGATAGATAATCAGATAATTACTGATGTATTTCCACTGCACTTCTTATGTACCCAATGCTTACAAGTACCACAAAAGTTGAGTTCCCTTTCCACAAACTGAGCAGAGGAACTTACTTCTTTCTGGGGACTTTTTAGCACTATATCCACTGATCATCATTTTGCTATTGGTAACATTCACCCTCAGACCTTTATTTTTCATAGCATTCCTCCAAGTCTTTAACTTAGCAAATCTTTTGTTACATGTATATCCAGTTAACAGCAGGGAGTCGGAAGGAGTCAGAGTCGTACTGAATGCTAGGAGTTGGAGTCGGATTTTTTAATTCCCGAAAAATCAACAGCGCCAGTCTGACTATTGGAAGAATTTAAAATAAGTAGTCAAAGTTGGAGTCAGTGTCAACATTTTTGAAATTCTAAGAATTGGAGTTGAAGTTGGACATTATACCTTCTGACTCAGCAACCCTGGTTAAAAGCCGTGTTTTATTGACATGCTGACAACGTCTCCCTTCAATCAGTTGGCATCGTTGTATCAACAATTTACATGGATACACAAGGCTTCTTTTTAATGGAGGATTTATTAGATTTAAGAGAGTGATAACTATGGTTACAGAAATCAGAGAGAGATATAGGTATTGGTCATTGTGTTAGAGAGAGAGAGAGAGAGAGAGAGAGAGAGAAAGTGATGACTTTCAAAATGTGGTAATGCAAATAGGTCATTAAGCGTTCTCGATCAATTGTAGAAGAGATGAAATTAGAAATGGAATGTTTAAAATAAGTAAATATCAGATTTTCAACCAAGGGGAAAGAAGAATTAGCAAGTTTAATGAAAATAAGCGTCGTAAAAGTTTAAATATTTGGGGAAAAAATGCACCTCTTACTACGATGGGTGTGATTGTACAATAGTGTTTATAAACCTCTTTTCACTATTCTCATTGAGAAATGAAGACAAAAGTTTAGTAACATTGATTTGTTCAACTTGCGAAAAAAAAAAGATTCATATTTTGGTAGACCCCCCCTCCATACACAGACTGGTCCTATTTTTTAAAGTTAAAAAACAAAACAATATTAATAAAGTTATAGATACTTCTACACAATACGAACCAAACTTTTTTACTTTTTTTTACCCGAACCCTAAACTAAGTTTTAGGTTTAGCTTGGCAAAAGTGCGTTTAGTTTGGTTCGTATAGTTTAGAAGTACAAACTTATATTTAAGTATATATATATATATTTTTTTTTTAATTGATCGTTGTTGATATTTTTTTAATTATTCGTTAGAAAATAAATTAAGTAAAGTTATATTTAACTAAGTATATATTTTTTTAATTGTTCCTTGAAAAAAGATTTAATTTAATTTTTTTGTTTTGTAATAAATCTATAGTACTTTTTAGGAATAGGTATCCGCTTTTTAATGTAAGGAAAAATCTATCTTCCCGAAAAGGAGCACTTTGGATTGGGACGAAAATAAAATTTGCCGCAGTCTAGAAGGATTTATCCTTCACTGGCCGAGGAAAGTAAAGATTAAGTATAGTATCAGAACAGATACGACGCTTTAACGTTAATTCTATTATGAAAAGTTTTTAAAAAAACAATTAAAAACAGCAGTTTTAAATAAGAGAAACGTTAATTCTATTTTGAAAAGTAAAATGCAAACAAACAGATATTTTTACTTGGAAATGTATTATTTATTTTCTCTGACAAATAATCAAAGCAAACATTTATGTATAATTGTTCATATTCTTTTTTTTACAAATAATAATGAAAGAAATTTTTAGTACTAAAATGTACCCAGTTTTATATCTTGAAAAAATATTGGGGTAAATAGGGCCATTTCTATATAAAAATCTCTGTAAAGAAGAGCATTATTAGATGAATTTCATTTACTTTTTTGTACAATAAAGATAAGAATCCATAATGAAATCATCAAACTCTGGGAAAAAGTAAGAAGTGGGGAGAAAATGGGGATATTAGTTCGTGGCTAATTTCACACTTGTGGTCAACTTCATCTCAAGGTATCCTAGTCTAATACATTTTCATTAATACCGCTGCGTTTATTATTTATTCTGGTATAAATATGTTTGTTTATTTTTAACAAAAAATGCCAAGTAATAATGTTCGTTATTTTTAATTCAAGTATTTTTTAACAAAATTCGCTCAGATGTAAAAGAAATGTCGAAAAAATCGCTCGAGTTTCGTAAACATTATTTAGTTTTAAAGACTGTTTTGTTTTTTATAAAACTAAAAACATACTATGTCTGCCACTGTTTACTAAAACAAAACAGATAATCACGTAGTAAACAAAAACCGAAAACATACGAAGTTTTTAAGAAAAAGTTACTTACGATGAGCCTAGAAGTCAGACACGATTTCGAATATAATCTAAGGTGTTCACTAATTTATTCAAGCATTCTGAAAGAATGATTAAAAGTATTATGAATATCCAGATAGCAGTCCTGAAATTCAAGCATTCCTGCTATTCTCTTATTCTTCGAATACATTCAGGACGCCAGTTAGAATATAAGTGAAATTGAGGGTGCGTTTATTATTTATTTTTAAAATTTAGTGTAGCATGTTAAAATTAGTATGAGTTAAAAAAATGAAATAATAAAGTGTGGCTTAAAAATAATTATACCTATTAAGGAAATAACCCGGTCAATGAGAGTGGAGAATGAAACTCTTGGCTACCTTTTTTGTGAGACCAGATATTTGAGAGAAGCAATTTGTTCGGAATAAATGTACTATTTTATAAACGGGGATGAAATGTACGCATAGTTTTGTGAAACATGCTTTAAGAAATGCTGTAAGTGGTGAATGGGAAAGATTTGTTTAAGAAGTACTTTGTTATTTTCCTATTGAAACTGTACATGCAGATGAAAATCGAGATTACTTTATATATATAGATAAAATATATAAAAAGACCAGACCTTTATATATATAGATTATTGATATAACTCTATCTGATAGGATATTGAGCCGGTTATTTGTCCAAGATCTACTGTCTTCGTTTGGTTTGGTTCTGATTTTGAGAGGTTTGTTTTCTTGATATATCTAACGTATAAAGTTATCTTGTCAGATTTTCAAAGTGAGACCATAATATTATTTAAGCTGGCAACTCAAAATTTGCTTCTGACTAGCCAATTTTCATTTGTTATTGGTGTACCATGTTATTGGCAATATAATAACGTATTTCGCTCTAATTTAATTTTTAAATTAATTCATCCGGCCCAGACAATTGCTGATATGAAACATTTTTAAATAATCAACTAAAAATATAAAAATCAGAAGGAAGATAACTCATTTTAAATTGAAGAATATAATAGAAGTTGTCAACATTAAGTTAAAAAATTGTAATCAAATAAAAATTAAAGTAGGTAAAGCTAATATATATATATATATATATATATATATATATATATATATATATACACACACACATATATATATATATATATATATATATATATATATATATATATATATATATATATATATATATATATATATATATATATAAAGCAAAAAAGGCTGAGAGGTGCCAGAAGATCCTGCCATTCCTCAAGCACCATAGCAGTTGTGTGAAGATTTTCAGCAATGAAAAAAATCTTCATTGTGGACCAAGTTTATAATAGGAGGAATGACTGCTGGATAACAAAATCAACAAAGAAAGTCAAGGGGATATTCAAGACCAAAAACCCATCCCAAGTAATGGTCCTGGGCATCTTGGGTTCAGGTGGCAAGAAAATGCCTCCCAAGTCTGAGAAAAAGATCACAGCTAATGTCTATTATAAAGTTTTGAGATAAATCGGTTCGCCCTAATTGAAGGATACTCATGCAACCTAAATGGCCCAGAAGTTCTGTCAAAACAACATAACAACATGGTCAAGAGTTTTGGCCACTGAGCTCCTCTGATCTCAACTCCTTGGAATTTTTCTGGTAAAGCGCCATTGAGAAGAGGACAAATGCCACCCAACATGTCAATGTGGGCTAACTTAAGGCTGCTAGCTCCAGAGAATATGAGGCTTACCTAGAGGAGGACATAAAAAGGGCCTGTACCTCTTTCAGAGGGCGGATTGGGGACACATAGAGTAGGTTTGTTGTGAAAGGTTTTAATTCATGTATTCCAAAGTGCCATATTAAAATTCTACAGAATAAATAAGTTATAACCAATTAAAGTTTTATTTTCCTGATAGAACAAATTTGTTTCCCCACCCTGTGTATAAAGTGTGTCCAGAGATTATATGCAAATCATAAAACACCAAATATTTTGAAAATAATTTTATTTCATTTTTTATATTACCAGAAAGTATCTCACTTTTGGCGCAATCCTCTACCTGTATAAGAGTCAAATATGCCCTAAGATGGAGTACTGTTGCCACATCTGGGGAGGTGCCGTTCAGGACATCCTTTTCTGCCTTGACAAAGTGCAAAACCGACTCTGAAATCTAGTAGGCGATATCTTCTTCTTCACCCTACAGCCCCTTTCTCACAGAAGAGACGTTGCTAGTCTTTTTCTACTCTATTGATACTTTCATAACAGGTGCTCGACTGAGCTTCATTCTATGCTCCCCCTCCCTGTAAATGATTCACAACAAAAACTCCTCTAGCTACAACCACTGTCAATAATTTCCCTTTCTCCCTCTGTATGCCTAGAACTAAGGGGAACTTCCATAAGCAGATTTTCTTTCCTAGAACTGCCGATCTGTGGAACACGATGTCGCGGGGCTGCTTCTCGGCTGACTACAACATTGTCGTTTTCAAGTCCAATGTAAAAAAATTTTTTTTGTTGAGCCGTCCTCTTAAATAATCAGTTTCTCTATCAGTTACAACCATCGTTACAAATTCCCTTGGTGTCTTACCGTCTACCTGTCCTACCCAATAACCCTTATCCTCGAGTGGCATATGGGCCTTGATAAGAGATAATAAGTTTGTAAAAAAAACTTCTTATGGCTATTCTATGGAAGATATTTAACTTACATGCAAAGTGATAGATTATTATTATTGTTGTAATTTGAAAAATCTGATGTGATTGGTAAAATAAACAAATTTTACTGTCAATATTTTATTTCAGGTGTGTACAATACATTTTATTTATTTGTTGATTTGAAAGAATATATAAATATAAAATAATATAAATAACAAACTTCACAGTATTAGGCCACGATATTGAGATTAAACAAACATAGATTAAACATTAAATATATTATATATATTAAATATAAATATATTAAATATATTAAATATTATATTAAAATATATATAAACATTAAATATATTATATATATTATATATATTATATATATTGATATAATATACTATATAATATTATACAGAAGATATAATATAAGAAGATAAGAATATATTAATCATGTTATAATTAATATAATTAATATGGAATTTTGCTCCATATGCTAATTAATATTTTTGCTAATATGCTAATTAATATTTTTGCTAATATGCTAATTAATATTTTTGCTAATTTGTACGTAACTATTAATATGGTTATTATTAATATAAATATATTAATCATGTTATAATTAATATAATTAATATGGAGTTTTGCTCCATATGCTAATTAATATTTTTGCTAATATGCTAATTAATATTTTTGCTAATTTGTACGTAACTATTAATATGGTTATTATTAATATAAATATATTAATCATGTTATATAAGAATATAATATAATATAGAAGATATTAATATATATACTATATAATATAATATATATAATATACTATTATATATAGTATATATATATTATATATTATATATTTATATATATTTATATAAAAATAAAATATATATAAAATTTAAATATATTAAATATATATTAATATATTAAATATATTAAATAAGTATATTAAATACATTAAATATATTATATATTAAAGATTAAACAAAAAAACAAAAACAAAAGGCAAATTAAAAGAAATACAGAGGAAAGTGTTGCATCCTTTACTGCACTGGTTGACCCCCTTTCTTTTCAATAACTTTTAACAGTTAACTGTTATTGACAGATGATGGTAGATTTTCTATCTGATAACTGATAAGTTACTTGCAGCAATTTTTCCTGCTTGCTAAAGTTCATGCTACCGTTAAGCATTGGAATAACTATTTCTCTTAAGGGTACTCTACAGGTTCTCAATTGGATTTAAGTCATGGTTATTGGGTGGCCAGTCCATGTACGAATCCCCTACGAATCCCTTTTCTCGTAACCATGCTTTGGTGAACTTTGAAGTGTGACTTAGTATCTGGCATAAATATCAACGATTTACATTTGGCTAAAGGTTGGTTATCCAACGACTCAAACAGATTTTGCTCTAGGAAATCACAATACCTTTTAAAGTTCAGTTTTACTCCGTCCTCAACTTTAAAGGGACCCACAATCTCATTGCTAACAATACCAACCCATATGATCTCACCACCATTTTGTTGTCATTTAACGAATTGTCTTTAATCACTTTTCTTACAGCCCCAACTTCGTGCGAACCCACCAGGCCTATCAAAAGCGAACCTGAACTCCTCTGTGAACAAAACTTTCCTAAAATCAATTTTCAGACATTTCTTAGTCCACTGATCTTCGGTTTTCCTCATGTTTCTTAGTTAATATGCGTTTCTTGATTCGATTCTTCACATCAGCAAACATTCTTACTGCTTTGCATCTTGTTTCTCTTGAAACCATAGGAGTTCTAGGTGCTCAAGATATGAATGGACTGATGGCATGCAGATTTCTAATAATAGATCTCTATTTGTTAGAGTCCTGAATTCAGCTTGAGACTTCTTTTTTCTGGGTTGAATTCCATTCTGAGATACTTTCTTGATTGTTTGATGATCCCTTTTTAGATTCTCTGAGATTTGAAGCGAAGAATTTCATTTACTAATTTCCTTTATTCTTTTTTTACGTAGTTCTCTTCATCACTCCTTGGTTCTTTTTTGCGAACCATTAAGCTTAATTTTAGCACTTGCAAATAATCTCTATATCATATTAAAGAGTATAACATTAAATAAATGACAAAATAGTACTTGCATATAATCTTGAGTTAAACTTTATATATACAGACATAAAAGAAGTAAATAGACACCTTATTATCATTAATAATGAAGACTTCTGTCGGATGTTTCTCGTTGATCTAGAAGATGGAATATTCATTCATTTCCTTCTCGGATGAATTGAATTTGTGGTGATTGATGCTGACAAAATCCACATTCAGATTGACCTGTAATAATGTAACCCGCTGAAACTCTGAAAATTCCGTCTATTTACTTCCGTCATGTCTGTGGATCTAAGCATATTTTGGTAACTAATATGAACAATTGCTGTCAGCATATTTTAGTAAATATCTGCTGCTTAGGTTTTTTGGTGCTAGTCTTCTTTGGTTCAGATAGAAACAAGCTGATAAATTTGCTATGGGAACAATTCAAAGTACTTCATCTAAAAACAATTCCAAGTTCTTCATCTATAAAAACAATTCCAAGTACTTCATCTAAAAACAATTTCAAGTACTTCATCTAAACACAACAATTCCAAGTACTTCATCTAAAAACAATTCCAAGTTCTTCATCTAAAAAAACAATTCAAAGTATTTCATCTACAAAAACAATTCCAAGTACTTCATTAAAAAAAACAATTCCAAGTACTTCATCTAAAAAACAATTTCAAGTATTTCACTAAAAAAACAATTTCAAGTACTTCATTAAAAAACAATTTCAAGTACTTCATCTACAAAAACAATTCCAAGTACTTCATCTAAAAACAATTTCAAGTACTTCATCAAAAAACAATTTCAAGTACTTCATTACAAAAACAATTCCAAGTACTTCATCTAAAAACAATTTCAAGTACTTCATCTAAACACAACAATTCCAAGTACTTCATCTAAAAACAATTCCAAGTTCTTCATCTAAAAAAACAATTCAAAGTATTTCATCTACAAAAACAATTCCAAGTACTTCATTAAAAAAAACAATTCCAAGTACTTCATCTAAAAAACAATTTCAAGTATTTCACTACAAAAACAATTTCAAGTACTTCATTAAAAAAACAATTTCAAGTACTTCATTAAAAAACAATTTCAAGTACTTCATTAAAAAACAATTTCAAGTACTTCATTAAAAAACAATTTCAAGTACTTCATTAAAAAAACAATTTCAAGTTCTTCATCTAAAAAAACAATTCCAAGTACTTCATTAAAAAAACGATTTCAAGTACTTCATTAAAAAACAATTTCAAGTACTTCATTAAAAAAACAATTTAAAGTACTTCATTAAAAAACAATTTCAAGTACTTCATAAAAAAACAATTTCAAGTACTTCATTAAAAAAACAATTTCAAGTACTTCATTAAAAAAACAATTTAAAGTACTTCATTAAAAAACAATTTCAAGTACTTCATTAAAAACAATTTACAGTACTTCTTAAAAAAAACAATTTAAAGTACTTCATTAAAAAACAATTTCAAGTACTTCATTAAAAAAACAATTTCAAGTACTTCATTAAAAAAACAATTTCAAGTACTTCATCTAAAAAACAATTCCAAGTACTTCATTAAAAAAACAATTTCAAGTACTTCATTAAAAAAACAATTTAAAGTACTTCATTAAAAAAACAATTTCAAGTACTTCATTAAAAAACAATTTCAAGTACTTCATCTACAAAAACAATTCCAAGTACTTCATTTAAAAACAATTTCAAGTACTTCATTAAAAAAACAATTTAAAGTACTTCATTAAAAAACAATTTCAAGTACTTCATTAAAAAAACAATTTCAAGTACTTCATTAAAAAAAAACAATTTCAAGTACTTCATTAAAAAAACAATTTAAAGTACTTCATTAAAAAACAATTTCAAGTACTTCATTAAAAAAACAATTTCAAGTACTTCATTAAAAAAACAATTTCAAGTACTTCATTAAAAAAAAACAATTTCAAGTACTTCATTACAAAAACAATTTCAAGTACTTCATTAAAAAAACAAGTTTCAAGCACGGAAAGTCTTAGCCATCCGGCTTTCTTCAGCTTCTGTTGTCATCTGTTTTGGAAATGTGAAATCACATGACACTCTCGTTGGGACGCGTTATTTGCTCAGCGTGTTGTATATGTTTGTTTGAATTTAAATTTAGTTTAATGAAACTGTTGAGATTTAAAACCGTAGGAGATGTTGGGGAGATATAAGAATATAAAATTAAAGAGAATAGAAATAAAATAAGAATAAAAATAAAAATAAAATTAAATTAAAAATAAAAATTAAATAAGTTCCCGAGTTCGACTAGAAGGTTATCAAGTTTTCATACTTGATAACCTTCTAGTCGAACTAGAAGAAGGTTACATCGGCTGAAACGTTGTGAAAATAACCATCAAGATGAGATAGTAGTCTGCATAATCCAAAGAATACACAATGGAGCTATTCTGAAAGAAAAAAAGAAAATCAGTTTGTTTTGATTCGGTCCTGAGTTCCATTACCACTGAGTACCACTGTTAATCAAGGGAAGAGTCTATCAGACAGGTCTACGCAGTGTGATGGTGTATGGAAATGAAACCTGGCTAATGAAAGAAATGATTTGATACAATGGATGTATAATGTGAGTCTTAAAGACAGGCTTAGATCTGATGACCTCAGAGGAAGGTTAAATCTAGACAGTATAGAGAGATATGTGCAGAAAAAGTAGACTTCGATGGTATAGCCATGTTGAAAGAATGGATGAGAGTTCTTAGATTAGTAGATGTAGAAAACTTCAGGTAGCAGTGTCAGTTCACAAAGGAAGGCCAAGAAAAACATGGAAGGAAGTGATAAGAATGGACTTGAGAGAATGAGGGATAAATAAAAACCTGGCCAGAGATAGGTTAGTTTGGAAGACAATTTCTAAAAGCTGACCAACACATGCCAGTATGTGAAACAGACGCTAAACTGATGATGATGATGATGATGATGATGATGATGACGATGATGATGATGATGATGATGATGATGATGATGATGATGATGATGATGGTGGTGGTGGTGGTGGTGGTGGAGTTGTTGGTGGTGGTGGTCCATAAGACAATTATACCCCCTCTCTGCTAATTACACAAACTTCAGGCTGATAATGTATATATAATGATTTTATAATTATGTCTTTGTTAATATATCATTTTTCATTGGATTCCTTTATTTTGAATGATTCATTTCTATGTGGAAAGAGCTGAAAGATATGGGGGTTTCTGCATCTGAGCAGAAACGCATTAATTTTCGATATTCATTAAATGATTGTGAAAAATATGGAAGACAAAAACGTGGATCAATAATAAGTATGAATACCAAAGATGCATCATCATTAGAGTTAGATTACAAACATTTTTTTGTCCTTTCATGATTAAATACTTTCTTTTGACCATCCATAGATTGAATGTTTTGCTAGCCTTTTCACTTTGGTAGCCTTTTCACTTTGGTAGCCTTTTCATCTGATACCAATACACTTAAACCTTTATTGTAGAAGATGACAAAGTGTTACCAATTGCTAAGTATTTGCTAGAAGTTTCTAGACATATTATAATAATTCACAGCATCATGTCAAAACTACTAGACCAAATCTATGTTGAAGTCAATGGGCCGAAAGTCAGTGACCAGTGTTTTTTTTTTCATGTGAAAACAACTCAACAGAAATGAATTAAACATTCTGTAGTTGTTGTGATTTTTTTAAGCGGATTAACGTTTGGACGCCGACCGCTTAAATAGGTTTGTAGTTGGGGTAAAATAAGGAGGATACTTTTTCAAGAATGGAAATGATCTTCGATTTTTGAAGAAATGTTTTAGACTCCTATCCGCATCAAATACTCAGATTTTAAAAAACGATTTCCTACTTAATTCATGAAGTGGTAACAGGGGACTCAGATTTTTATTATTATCTTATATTTTAGTGCCCCTATTAGGACAGGTATTTTGTCTAATTTTGATAAACCACGGGATTTACTTCCCTGTGAGCTACACCATGGTCGTCTTCAAATCCAATGTCAACAAATACTTTTGATAAACCCTCCTAATAAGTAATCAAATTTTGTTCATTCAATTAATCATTTTGAATCCTCTCATAATATTCTTCATCATTCAACTGACAATCTATCTATATTGTTATACTTATCCTCAAGTGGTTTCTGGCCTTGATAAGTGGGGACTCACTAGTAGAGTAAAAAAATTTTAAAAATCCTTGCAGGTAAACCTGTCCTTTCTTTATTTGATCGGGGAAAGAGAGCAAGCATGGCTTAATTGATACCGAGCTCAAATCTGATGTCTGTTAAGTTCATTTTTGTTCCAATACAATTAGCAAAGTATTTGTTGTTGATCCGAGAAAAAATGAATGACGTCACTCGTTCCAGAATAATACAAGCTTTCATGCAAATTATATTCGGTTGAACGTCATTTTTAGATGAGTTCCTTTTAGAAATTGACTTCCAAACTAACCCATCTCTTGTCATCCTTATCACTTTCTCTCATGTTTTCCTTGGCCTACCCAAACCAACTGACTCTGATACCTCAACTCTTTTACATCTATTAACTCAAGAAATCTCATCCATTCTTTCAGTTATGGATTGAAATAATAAAATATATATAAATGAGACTGATTGTTTTCATGTAACAATATAGAAAGAAAATCAAGTCATTTGCTTATGTAAAATACCTTAAGTATTGAGACTGAAGCTGTATTTATCAATGAAAGAAATGTACATTTTTTTTTCAAAATACGAGATTCTTCTTCTTCTTCTTCTTCTGCTTCTTTTTTTTCTTCTTCTTCTTCTTCTTCTTCTTCTTCTTCTTCTTCTTCTTCTTCTGTTTATTCTTCTTCTGTTTATTCTTCTTCTTCTTCTGCTTCTTCTTTTTTTCTTCTTCTTCTGCTTCTTCTTCTTCTTCTTCTTCTTCTTCTTCTTCTTCTTCTTCTTCTTCTTCTTCTTCTTCTTCTTGTGTCAGAAAGAAAACCTTGAATCTTCTTCTTCTGTTTCTTCTTCTTCTGCTTCTTCTTCTTCTTTTTCTTCTTCTTCTTCTTCTTCTTCTTCTTCTTCATCTGCTTCTTCTTTTCTTTTTCTTCTGTTTATTTTTTTTCTTCTTCTGTTTCTTCTTCTTCTTCTTCTTCTTCTTTTTTCTTCTTCTTCTTCTTCTTCTTCTTCTTCTTCTTCTTCTTCTTCTTCTTCTTCTTCTTGTGTCAGAAAGAAAACCTTGAATAACAAACATAGGTTTAACAGTACCAAAAATTGATTCCTAATTGTCCTAGTGACACATGGCCGTGAGGTCTAAGCCGTTGGTTCGAAAGTTGCAAGTTATCTGGAGGTGCTAAGTTCAAAGGCAGTGAAAGTAACACTCAGAGCTTAAAGCAACGGAGAATTAACGAGTGTGAGCCTAAAAATGCAATCCGAAGCGTGGTACCCCCGTGACAATAAAGGCATTGGGTTCGAGAATCCAGACAGCCGGTTTCCGAGTTCGATACAGGACACCGGCTGAAACGTTGTGAGCATGGCAACCAAGATGAGGAAATCAGTCCGAACACTAGACTCCATAATGAAAACACCTGAGAAATACAGACAATTACTAATATGGTCAGATTACACATTGCATATCCATCTAATCATAAATCTGTCATGTGTTGGACGGCTTTTAGAAATTGATTTTCAAACTATGCTATCTCTATGAGCTATTTGTTTCAAATCAATCCTTATCACTTCCTCTCATGTTTTCCTTGGCCCTCCTCTGCTAGCTGACAATGCTACTTCATTGGTTCTACATCTACTAACGCAAGAACTCTCATCTATCCTTTTAATGTGACCAAACCAACAAAGTCTCCTGTTCGGCACACATCTCCCTATACTATATTATTATCCAGATTTAATCTTCCTCTGAATCATCGTCTGTAAGACTCACATGACGCATCCATCATATCATTCTCATATAATTTCTCTCCATGCAACACATATCCTCAACCCTCACCAACCCGGTTTCATTTTCATACATCATCACATTGCATACACCTGCCTGATAGTCTTCCCTTGGTAAACACTGATAACGCTTTGCTGATTAGTAAATGCAGAAGTTCCCTGAACTTACTCCATCCACTACTAACTCTTACAATCACACTAACACCTGCTCCTTCCTGTGCTCCAATGGTATCACCAAGGTAACAAAACTTCTCGAAAACCTCAATAGCTTCGCCATCCAAATATACTTTCTCCACATTTGAATTCACATCCGTCTCCATCGTTTTACACTTCGTGCACACAGTCTGGTTATCCTCTCGCAATCTACCTTTATATTCACTTCTTGTGTGCCCAATGCTTACAAGTACCACAAAAAATTGAGTTGCAACCGACTCCCTTACCAGAAATTAAACAGAAGAACTTTCCTCTTTCTGGGGCTTTCCAACACTACAACCACCGATCATACCTTTGGTCTTGGTAACATTCTCTCAAACCTTTACTTTCCATAGTATTCTTTCAAAACTCTTAGCTAGGGGAATATAGATGCCCATAGTAAAATTAAAAATAATATATTTTATTTCTCACACCTGAGGCTATTCTCTATCTCTACAAATCTACAATCACACCATGCATGAAGTACTGTTGTCATATTTGGGTTGGTGAATCTCTGCCCCATTTGAGGGTTCTTGATAAGGTGCAGAAACGTATTTGTAATTTGATTGGCCATACCCTTTCTTCTTCTCTGCACCCTCTCTCTCTCTCTCGCAGACGTGATGTTGCTAGTCTCAGTCTTTTCTATAAATACTATTATAGCATGTGTTTTTCAGAATTATGTGATCTATTCCTTGCTTTTTTTGTTCCAGCTCGTTTGACTCGTTGGTCTATAAATACTATTATGGTAGGTGTTCTCCAGAATTGTCTGATTTATATTCTGCTTCCTTTGTTTCAGCTCGTTTGACTGGTTGGTCTAGTGGTCTTCATCAAGTCGCTGTTTTAATATCTCATTGTAATACAGCTTCCTATTCCAGTAGCTTCTTTCCAAGAACCTCAAAACTCTCTTCCTGTTGACTGTTTTCCTCTTACCTATTTGGTCTTTTCAAGACTAAGGCCAATAGGCAGCTCCTGTCTTTGTGATAATCATATTTCGTTCATGTTAGCTTCTTATATCAAGTGGCTTCATGCCTTGTCTGGAGCGATTTCCATTAAAAAAAAAAAGTGAAAATAATCAGCGTCTCCTTCTTCATAACTATACCAGCCACCTCAAGAGAAACGTATCAAGACAAAAACTTCAACTTTGTTCCACATGAAAGAAAAGCAGACAACATACATATCCCCATGAAACTGACATCTGACATATAAAGTTATCTTGTCGGATTTTCAAAGTAAGAACCAAATAACATTTAAGCTGACAAATTAAACTTTGTTTCTGACTAACAAATTTTCATTTGTTATTGTTATAGCTTGTTATTGGCAACATAATAACCTACTTTGCTACGATCTATTTAAAAAATTACTTAGTCTAGCCGATGTAATTGCTAATATAAAACATTTTTAAATAATCACCTAAAAATAAAAATCAACAAAAGGGGATAACTCATTTTAAATTGAAGAATATAATGGTAGTTGTCTACTTTAAGTTTAAAAATGGGCAAACAAATAAAAATTAAATGCGATAAATAAGACTAGCAAGCAAATCAATGTTTGTAAATGTTATATGGCTTTAAACTAGATGCTTATCGAATGATGTCTATCTTTATAGTAATACGCTAAACCATTTCATGTTCGTACGTACGTTATCACCTTTCACACAAATTTTAAATCTATATAATAATATGCTAAACCATTTCATGTTCGTACGTACGTTATCACCTTTCACACAAATTTAAAATCTATATAATAATACGCTAAACCATTTCATGTTCGTACGTACGTTATCACCTTTCACACAAATTTTAAATCTATATAATAATATGCTAAACCATTTCATGTTCGTACGTACGTTATCACCTTTCACACAAATTTAAAATCTATATAATAATATGCTAAACCATTTCATGTTCGTACGTACGTTATCACCTTTCACACAAATTTTAAATCTATATAATAATATGCTAAACCATTTCATGTTCGTACGTACGTTATCACCTTTCACACAAATTTAAAATCTATATAATAATATGCTAAACCATTTCATGTTCGTACGTACGTTATCACCTTTCACACAAATTTTAAATCTATATAATAATATGCTAAACCATTTCATGTTCGTACGTACGTTATCACCTTTCACACAAATTTAAAATCTATATAATAATATGCTAAACCATTTCATGTTCGTACGTACGTTATCACCTTTCACACAAATTTTAAATCTATATAATAATATGCTAAACCATTTCATGTTCGTACGTACGTTATCACCTTTCACACAAATTTTAAATCTATATAATAATACGCTAAACCATTTCATGTTCGTACGTACGTTATCACCTTTCACACAAATTTTAAATCTATATAATAATATGCTAAACCATTTCATGTTCGTACGTACGTTATCACCTTTCACACAAATTTTAAATCTATATAATAATATGCTAAACCATTTCATGTTCGTACGTACGTTATCACCTTTCACACAAATTTTAAATCTATATAATAATACGCTAAACCATTTCATGTTCGTACGTACGTTATCACCTTTCACACAAATTTTAAATCTATATAATAATATGCTAAACCATTTCATGTTCGTACGTACGTTATCACCTTTCACACAAATTTTAAATCTATATAATAATATGCTAAACCATTTCATGTTCGTACGTACGTTATCACCTTTCACACAAATTTTAAATCTATATAATAATATGCTAAACCATTTCATGTTCGTACGTACGTTATCACCTTTCACACAAATTTTAAATCTATATAATAATATGCTAAACCATTTCATGTTCGTACGTACGTTATCACCTTTCACACAAATTTTAAATCTATATAATAATATGCTAAACCATTTCATGTTCGTACGTACGTTATCACCTTTCACACAAATTTTAAATCTATATAATAATATGCTAAACCATTTCATGTTCGTACGTACGTTATCACCTTTCACACAAATTTTAAATCTATATAATAATATGCTAAACCATTTCATGTTCGTACGTACGTTATCACCTTTCACACAAATTTTAAATCTATATAATAATATGCTAAACCATTTCATGTTCGTACGTACGTTATCACCTTTCACACAAATTTTAAATCTATATAATAATATGCTAAACCATTTCATGTTCGTACGTACGTTATCACCTTTCACACAAATTTTAAATCTATATAATAATATGCTAAACCATTTCATGTTCGTACGTACGTTATCACCTTTCACACAAATTTAAAATCTATATAATAATATGCTAAACCATTTCATGTTCGTACGTACGTTATCACCTTTCACACAAATTTTAAATCTATATAATAATATGCTAAACCATTTCATGTTCGTACGTACGTTATCACCTTTCACACAAATTTTAAATCTATATAATAATATGCTAAACCATTTCATGTTCGTACGTACGTTATCACCTTTCACACAAATTTTAAATCTATATAATAATATGCTAAACCATTTCATGTTCGTACGTACGTTATCACCTTTCACACAAATTTTAAATCTATATAATAATATGCTAAACCATTTCATGTTCGTACGTACGTTATCACCTTTCACACAAATTTAAAATCCATATAATAATATGCTAAGGCATTTCATGTTCGTGCGTACGTTATCACCTTTCACACACATTAAAAAAAATGAGATCGTTAACTAATCGAATATGGTGATTGGCGATTAATCTGATTCCGACTTTACCCACTTTCGCATAAATTGTTCCAAAAACAAATAATGCCGTCCCGTCGACTAAAACTTTGCAATTTCAAATAAATACATTCAAAATTTCGTTTTATTGATTTGAAGATTATTTAGCTGTCAATTATTTTCAGAAGACAGAAAATATTTATTGTTTAAAAAAAAAAAAATTAAATTGTTACACTTTTAAATAAAGAGGCAGGCATATTCGTCTTATTTATTTAAAGAATATTTAGCTGATAATGACAATTATTTTTGATAGATGAAGGAAGAGTCATTTTTTTTTTCTTAATAGTATTGACACTAACAGAAAGTTTTTATTTCAAAGGGAATCTGATGATTAACCGTAGATAATACAGATTGATGTATAAATCACCGTAGAATTTCCACAGAATCCCGTTACTTTATATTTGATACTGTATATAAAATGTGGCTGAAGGATGAAGATGGGGAGGACATTTAGTTATCACAGATTTAATAGCGAGTCACAGAGTATATGCAGTTAGTAACAGCAGTATTAATATTGATATTAAGGCTGCTATGTCACATTAAAACACTGATAACTAAGGTTAAGCAACATTAATTCTGGTAAATACTTAAATGGGTTACCATTTCAGAATACCACATGCCATATGTTTTGTAGTGGACATGGAGAATTGAACCATGTATCTTTTAGAAATAAACCTTGGCACAGCATCATCATATTCAGTTAATGTCTGTTTAACATGCTGACATCATCATCATCATCATCATAATCATCACCACCACCACCACCATCATCATCATCATCCTCCTCCTCCGTTTAACATGCTGGCATATGTTGGACGATTTTAGAAATTGACTTCCAAACTAACCTATCTCTGGCCAGGTCTTAATCCCTCTATCGCTGGTCAAGTCTTAATCCCTCTTTCTCTCAAGTCTACGCTTACCACTTCCTCACATGTTTTCCATGGATTTCCCCTGCCAACTAACCCTGCTACCTCAACTGTTCTATATCTACTAACCCAAGAACTCTCATCCATTTTTTAATGTGATCAAACCAAAAATGTCTCCATCTCCCTATACTGTCGAGGTCATCAGATCTAAACGTGTCTTGAAGACTCACATTACGCATTCATTGTATCATTCTCATATCATTCTTCAGCCCTCACTGGCCAGGTCTTACTTCGATACATGATAACACTGTGCAATCATGCCTGATCGACTCTTTGTTTGATCGATAGTGGTAACACTCTGTTGGTTAGTACTGGCACGTATTTTCTCATGGGTGTGACATGTATGCAAATTTATATCAACTGACGCATGAAGTAAAAAAACACATAAAAACCCAACACCATATGACATAAATTCTCTCCCTCACTTCAATTGCACATTGATAGTGAGCTCAGTACTTTTCCTTTCCTTTTATAGGCGTTGCTTTTTCTCCCAAGTTTGGAAACGGAAGTGGCTGTAAAAAAAAAACTTTCTCTAAAACCATAAGGTAAGATATGCATCCATTTTTCTTTTTTTTTTTACATTATAAGGTAGACTAGACTCTCAAGCCTCGGCAGGGCAACTAGTCGAGAAGAAGGAAAAATCGGCAAACAAACATCAGTCTTTCTGTAACATTATGCTCCTATCTTCCTTACAGACGCCACATACAAAAGTCTGTAAAATTCCTCAAATGGAAATGTGTGATGTTACTTCTCATGGTTATGTGTCATGGAGCTAATATCTTTGTTGCGGATGCCACGTTACATAAAAGTAAAAAAAAACACGCTTACTTGTTTACTTCAGCTGGTGAAATTCACCTAGTGTTTCCAGAAGTATCTTCATCTTCTTCTTCTTCCACAGGTTTGATCACAAATGAAGACTCAAAACACAAAAACGATTTCACGTTGCTTACTACAGACTGGATGAGGGATGGAGGTGATATTCCAAGAATTCACCCGTTATCTTGCATGTGTGAGCATTCGATTTGCCCTTCTGCCAGGAATATAGCATTGTTTCATCAGCAAATACACCTATCTCAGATATTTCAAAAAACACTACATGTGCAACATAGTGCTTCTAAGTTCTTGACAGACTTGCATATGTGCTCCCCATGAAGTGACGTCGCTTAATTATTGTCAGAGAGCCACATTACATAGAACTGAAAAGTAGCACTTACTTGTTTTCTTTGGACGCTAAACTAATCTAGCATTTCCATGGAAAATCGCTAAACTCGCATCAGTCTTTCGGTAACATAATGCCCCTATCTTCCTTACAGACGCCACATACAAAAGTCTGTAAAATTCCTCAAATGGAAATGTGTGATGTTGCTTCTCATGGTTATATGTCATGGAGCTAATATCTTTGTTGCAGATGCCACGTTACATAAAAGTAAAAAAACACCCACTTACTTTTTTACTTCAGCCGGTGAAATTCACCTAGTGTTTCCAGAAGTATCTTCTTCTTCTTCTTCTTCTTCCACAGGTTTGATCATAAATGAAGACTCAGAACACAAAAACGATTTCACGTTGCTTACATTTATTGGAGATGTCGACAATACTTTACTCTCATACTCATTTGTTTATACACAGTGAGCTCGCAATCGGATCCCCACTGTGGGGCAAAGCACAGGACGTCTCCGCTTCTTGGTGACAACATTTGCTCTCCCATTTTTCCGATCAGTTCATCATATTCATCAACAGTGTTTGTTTTTTCTTTTCACACATTCTTTCTTTAACCAACAAAGCACAAACGTTTATTTTACACTTCAACTCATAACTCACAAAATGTCAAAACACTTCATCTGAGTTCCAAAAGCGACTGAGAACTATATTCTCATCTTAACTTTTATTTTCTTATTTTTGTAACAACCCAAGCTCTCTCATCATCATAATAACTATTACAAATGATCATTTTCGTTATTAGTAGTAATATTATTACTTTCTCTGCTTATCCAAACATTGTTTCGTGTTGGATTTCTTTCTTCCACTTGACTTAAGCAATGTTGCATTAGGAGACGTGTGGTTGTGATTGTGCAACTCTTGTTTCACTATACACTCCACAGATACTTTCTTAGGAGTATTCATGTCTTCCAAGACAGGAGGAGGCCTTTCGTAGCTTATCACAAATACTGAACCAGTCATTCTATTATTTTATTCAATTAGTGTTATAGTGTGATGGTGAGCTACGCTGTGAAAGTCAGAGACGTCATTCGTACCATGTCGAGAAGGATTCGTTCTCGGCAATCAGTCCGCCGGAGGTTGGCCATTATGACAAATGGTAGTCTTTCTCCAGTCGGGCTGATGTATGGTTCTGGGTAGTCCTAGGAGGTTCACCTTCCCAGGCCTTTATGCTAAAAAACACAAATTTGTCACATTACCAACACCAGTCAGTCTCTAATAGTCCTTCCACATATCGCCTAAAACGATTTAAAGGAACCCCATGACAGGAATGATGAGATATCACAATTTCAAGAAGATTGAAACACAAAAAATGTAGATTTCGGGATAATGAAAACTGCATTTTTGTCAAATTTTAGGGTTTTCTGGCTTATAAATTGGATTTTGCAGCATTTGTCAAAGTGATTTGTCAAACGGGCTTGTAATTTTGATTTTGCAGATTTTGTGCAAGATGAATAGCCTGATGAAATTTGGAGGTGATCTATAAATGACAAAATGCATTTTCAAGGGGCCAAAAACAGTATTTTTGTAAATTATAGCTTTTTAATGACCACAAAATGGATTTTGCGACACTTGGTTGTAGATGGGATTTTCTTGAGAACCGTCCATTAGATTTTTATCATTTTTACATGAAGTTACATACCAATGATGGTCAGATTTTCTCCAAAGCTTGTTTTCAGAAAAAACTCTGGTTACGTCCCCAGGGGCTCGAAAGGGGTTCAAAATGGGGCAAAATACCCCAAAACGGCCAAAATTGACACATTCTGCCCGATAACTTTTGATCCATCCATTAGATTTTCCTGAAACTCTCACAAAACCAAGATATAATAAATACACTTATATAAGTATGACACTTACCCCTGGAAAAACTTTTAGGGCTCAAAAACACCCCTTCTTAGGGTAATTTTGGACTTTTTGTCAAAAATTGTAAAAAAAATCCAAAAAAATAACAAAATAATAAAACCAACAAAAATCCCTGGGGCACGCATCTCAGGGTGTTTTAGGCTCAAACACCCCTTTTTGGGGTAATTTTTGACTTTTTGTCAAAAAGTCCAAAACAATTGTAAAATCCCAAAAAAAGAAAACAAAATAAAATGTAAAAAATCCCTGCACATTAAACTTGTCACGGTTGTAGGGCTTTTCACTAAAGTTGTCCCAGGTATTGTTATTTTTTTAGGATTTTTTAGCAATTCCAGGTCACAACCAGGCAATAATCACAGATTTTTTACCAAAATTACACTGATTTTTTGCACAATTCATAAAATATCTTGAAAAGGGCTTAATATATTTTTGGAATCCCTGGTTTCTTGGTTATTTGATTCAATCAACAGATTTATGTGAGTTTTAGCCCTTTTCAAATAATGTGCAGTAATTCCATAATTTCAGAGAGGTAAGAATTAAAAGCAAAATAGTCCTCAAATATCTGACATCTGATCATTCCCCAGATCACCTCCTTGATCATTATTCCATCATCATTCAGTTAAAAATTCATTCCTTTAAAAACATTCTTTTTCCTGAATTTTGGTGCCCTGTGAATTGCACTACATTGACTTCGGTTCTGATGTGGGAAGTTCATGTTATTATTTTGTGTTGTTCTGTTTTGCTTGGATTGATTTTACTTCATCCTTCACATTCAGGTCAATGGGTTTTCTCGTTCAATATGATCAGAGTTGTAAGGATTTCTGGAAACAGAATTTGGTTCTAGTAATGGGAAAACCTGCAAATATATTGTAATTTTTTGTAAAGTTAAACCGAGAAAATGTTGTGTTCTATTGTTCAAAATATCCAGTTGGTTTGTTCTGTCCATATTATTCTGGTGCATGCCATGATAAGGTCACATATCAGGGTTTTCATTAGCGTTTTGGCCTTGGGGGAGGGGGGGGGGGACTCGGCAATTTTTTGTGGGGGATGGGGGGGACAAATTTTGTGCGGATTTATTTTCGTGAATGGCACTTCCTGGGTTTCATGCGGATTTATTTTTGCGCATTTGTAGCAAAAATCCTTTCAATTTTGGCATTGATTTTACCAAAAACTTCGTAAAATTGAAATTAGCGCGGATTTATTTTCGTGAATCAGGGGCAGTGCACAAAATAAATCTGCACGAAAATTTATACGAATAAGGTATTTCACATTCCTGGTCAAATTTCATGAATCATCAAAGACTTCGCAGTGTTTTTGTCAGTAATTTTACCATAACATAAAAATTTGTTTCAATTTTAGATGCATGTGAAAATGGAATGGATGGCAAGTTCACCAAAAAAGTATAGAAGCGATGTTGAAACATGTTGTTTTGGAAAAAGTCTGAAAGATGAATGTCTCCAGAAAACTGGTGTAGAACTGAAATCATTTGCAGAACTGTCTGAAGATGAACAAACTGTCTATCGTTGGAGAGCTGGTTTGGAACAGAACTGTGATCTGGGTAGTATATGCAAGTACCACGAGAGAAAGTATAGCGATGGTTTGTTCAAGAAAAGAAGTAAGTGCATCGACCCGTTCAAACTCCATACTAAGAAAAAGAAGCCTGATGGAACACACAACATATCATTCGCTGTGGCTGTAGGGCTAAGGTCCATGGAATTCAGAATCAATGACAAAACTGCTGTCCCTGGATGGAAGGTCTGTAAGAACTGTCATGCACAAGTGAAGGAGCGTCTGGCTGGAGACAAGGATTCAACAGATGACTGAATCCTTGGAAGAGGAGAGTGCAGAGTGCGAACCTAACGTGCTTGAATCGACATTACTTCAGTCAGAGCAACGGAACCTCCTAAATGCTACTCTTGGAATGATCGGGATATCCCCATTGAAATCCCATGCTCTACAAAAGACAAAGTGAATGATGCCTGCGAGAAAGTCAACAGAAGTTTCGAGAAGCAGAAGGAAATGGTGAAGGAGCTGTTTGAGTTACCGGACACCTTTCGGCTGGACATGATCGAACGGTTGGTGGAGATGGATACCGAGGCAAAAGCGAGAAACTTTGATCGTCTCATGTTTCTTCTGAAAGAGAAGATTAAAGACAAGGGTACACACACACAAGAGAAGATACAAATCCTTACAATGGCTCCACTAGATTGGTCCAGAAAAGAAGTTGCCAGTTTCTTTGGGGTAAGTGAATACCTAGTTCGAGAAGCTCGGAAGTTGGCTGCAGAAAAAGGCATTCTGGCGCAGCCTGAATCTAAAAGTGGGCACAGTCTATCACAAGAAATTGAGAACTTGGTAAAACTATTCTACGAGGATGACAAATTCTCAAGGTTGATGCCAGGAGGCAAAGACTATGTCAGCATTGCTCGGAACATTCACAAACAAAGCACCTTCTATTATGTAATCTCAAGGAGCTCCATTGTGCATACAAAGAGAAGTACCCTCATCATAAGATTGGCCTCTCTAAGTTTTGCCAATTGCGTGCTAAGTGGTGTGTCACTGTGTCTTCATCTGGTTCTCACTCTGTGTGCGTTTGTCAAATTCATCAAAACTAAGTGCCATCACTTTGAGCCAGCATCATCAATTTGGGGTAAACAGCTCAGTGATGACAAGAGCTACATTTCCGAGAACCATACTTTCTCGACAATGCCTTCATCAGAGGAGATGGAGAAGCTCCTTCAACCCAACGACTATGCAGCATGCCTGTTTGATGGGTACTGGTGGATAGTCCTTATTGATCAAGTGAATTTGGAAAATAAAGACGTCACATGCAGATTCATGCATCCTCATGGTCCAACCCAGAACAATAGCTTTCACTGGCCACGTAGAGAGGATAATGCATGGGTGCCGTTTGGAAAATTCATCATGAAAATTGACCCACCCAATTGTACATCAAATAGTGGACGGCAATTTAAGATCAATGAAAACCAGTTTACCCATATAAACAATACATTTATGACATGTGTAACAATTTAGTTTCATGTTCATTATTCTTTTGTGTTCATTATTTTAGTTCATTATTCTCTTCAACATTTTCGAGATATGGAGTAGACTTGTTAGTCCCCCGATTTATTGAGGGGAGTGATGTTTTGAGGCACGTCCGTTCGTCCGTCTGTTTGTTCATACTGATTTTTCTCCACGACCATCCATTCAATTTTTCTGAAATTTTGCACAAAGTTGTAACTTCAGACAGGTTACAAAATGACATTCTCAGATTTTTTAAATATCTCATTAGGCCCTCAGAGGTCAAAAATGCCCCTAAATGACAAAAATGACCCTTTTTGCCCTATAACTTTTGATCCATCCAATCAATGTTCCTCACGAAACCCCTGAAATGGTGGAGGTGGACTTCTCGTTTTTCGACAAAATTTGGAAAACTATTTTCCAAAAATTAATTTTTTACGGATAATATATCATGGTTTTCACGTTTTTTTTATTTTTGACAAGAAAAATGATTTTGTTCTTATTGTAGGAGCTGGACTTTATCGTTTTGTTATTATTTTGAAAACAATTTTTGTCCAAAAAACCTGGACTTAGTTATTTTTCAAAAAAAAGTGTGCACTCGTGGAGGGGGACTACACATGCGCGGCTAGTTTGGTATCTTTTGAACGAGGTTTCACATAACTTCAATCGGGCATTGAAATTTTGTCAAAAAGTAACATAATTTAACCACTGAAATATTAAATGATAAGATAAACGCATATATACCTCTAAATTACACCCAGGCAGCCATACAAGTTTCTTACATTTATCAACATTAGATGAAAATTTAGCGTTTTCAACTACGATTTTTTGAAAATTCTCAACTTTCGGCATTTCAATGTGAAGGAATAAAATACCGAGTATGAACCTATATATTTTCTGAATGTTCTATCTTGTGGCTTTCTAAATATTAAAACAGATATCACCTCTGACCCCTAGAGTTGTCTTTTTTGATCTCCAAAGTTACGCAATTTTGGGGGTTCCCGCGGAAGCTTTCAGGCATATAAATGTGCAAGAAAATCCCACAAGATGAACTCCCCTGGCTTTTTAAGGTTGATTTTCGGATTCCTCGGTCAAAAAACTTTACTAGGTGCAATTTTCTAGGCCAGCAACTAAATACTTTTCAAAGAATTTACAATCTTGTAACGATGGGCAGTCCCGTCGCGACAGTCGTTTTTCGGCCTGTGGGTCTTATTTTGGTTGGGCTCAAAAACAGGGTTCCCATTGATTGCTGAATCTGCAATTTGGCAGTTCATTATAACTTATATCTTACAGGGGTCAAAAGGATAAAAAAAATTCTGAGGGGGGTGATATTTCGATCTTTTACTGGATGATTTGGCATGGAATGTCCTGAGTGGAGTAAGTTTATTGCTTACTGCCTGATGCGCCCGGACCAGGGAATGCCGATGAGGTTGCCCTAGCAATTTTTCAAAGGCCAAAGAGTTCCTTCTTTAGGGGTGCTGGCTTGACTCTCCCCACCTTCCGGCCTTGTGCCACATCTTCCTGCGGTGGGGAGGAAGTAAATACCAGTCGTTTTTCCACAGTCAAACTGTGAAAGTCAGAGATACCATTCATTCTTACCACGTCAAGCATCCGTTCTCGACAATCAGTCCGACGGAGGTGAGCCATTATGACTGATGGTGGCCTTTCTTCTGTCGAGCTGAGGTATGCTTGCACTTGAATACCTTAGGCCATTTCGAGAAAGAGTCCACCAAGATCCAGTAATAATATCCATTAATAGGTCCACCATAGTCTATATGTAGAAATGCTCACAGCAAATCAGTTTTGGGCCAAGGATTCGTTTTGACCGGGGACATTACCCCCTCCTTCAAGAGGGTAGTAGTTTATTTTATTTATTTTTCTTTTTTTAACATAGTTCACCATAAACAAGGCAGGTCGCCACTGTAGACGTAAGGGGCTACTGAGAAAAAGGGGGGGGGGGGGTCAACCTAAATTGGGAGTTGCGCAGCGAGATGGTTGTTTACATTAGTTTTAAATTTCTGCATGTCAGTACCGTCAGGAAAACAGGGAGCAGGGAGGTAGTTCCAGAGGCCAGCAGCTCGAGGAAAGCTCTTCTTCATCTGGGGACCTCCACAGTGAATGGATGGGATTTGGCAGATTGTCGGGTTGGTCTAGTGAATTTACGTCGTGGGGGTACCAGAGCAGCAAGCTCATCAGAGCACAATCTATTGAAGTACTTGTAAAACAGGCGCAAGGAAGCAACATTGCGGCGATGAGACAGAGGCTGGAGCTTGGTGGATAGTGAAGGACCTATCAAGTTATCAACTCTTTTTTGGACCTTGTCTAAAAGGGAGAGACTAGCAGATGATGCACCAGCCCAGATGTGGCAACAATACTCCATGCATGGGCAGATGGTGGCTTTGTAGAGATATAGGATAATATCAGGTGTGAGAAGTTTACTGGCACGGTAGAGGAAGCCCAACTTCTTTGCAGCAGCCCTGGCAATGTTTTCGATGTATTTGTTCCAATTCATGTTACCTGTGAATGTTAGGCTGAGTAGTTTGAATGTTGAACTCTCAGGTAGGGTGTTATTTGCCATGAAAATCGGTGGTTGAAGAGGTTTCTTATAGTTATTGAAGGAAAGTAGCTTTGTTTTTGCAGCATTAAAAGTTACCGTCCACTTTTTACCCCATTCCACTACAGACTGGAGGTCATTTTCTAAGGATTCAGCCACTGCCTCAGATATGTGACAATCGGTTTTGCCCACATGACAAGAGTAGAGCATGGTGTCGTCAACAAATATTCCTATCTCAGTCTCAATGACATCAGGGAGGTCATTTATGAAAATCAGGAACAGTAGAGGTCCTAGGATGGATCCCTGGGGTATACCAGCATTTATGTCATGTTGCTTAGAAGAACGGCCATCGAGGACAACCTGGATCTTTCTTTTTGTTAGGAAGGATTTAATTATATTAAATATTTGTCCAGTAATACCATATGAATGCAGTTTTAGGAGAAGCCCTTCATGGTCGTCTCCTGGTCACTGAGGTGCGTGTTCTGGGGAATACCGATTGATCCGTTCTCGGCTATTTTTGTACGCTTCAAAAGTGCTTCCTCGGGGGAGTTGGTCCCACTTTCCCACATTAAAATCACTTAATGTCTAATTTTGCTGGAGTGGAAAGTTGGTAAATAGTGGTTAATGGCATTCGGATTGGGATCGGGATGTAGTATCTGTTCAAACTTTGACCCTGTCGTTAGGGTCAAAGTGGGGGTTAGAGTTAGGGTTAGCAGTAAAGTTAGGGTTAGGGTTTAGAGTTAGGGTCATTGTCAAAGTTAGCGCGGGTCCCAATGTAAAAAAGTACTCCTTTTTTTAATTACTTAAACTATGGCGGGTAATTTTATCGCCGTAGCTCAAAAATTTTATTTTTAAAAAGATTATGACACGCTGAGTGTTAAAATCAATTTAGTATTACGTATGAAATAGGAAAAAACAACACTTTTTAAATTAGTGAATTAGCCGATATACTGGCATAGATCCAACATGGTCGGCTTGTAAAACTAGTCAAAATAAAAATGGGTCCGGAAAAAGAGGTCACACGAAAAGAAGTACAGTCTTTTAGTGAGTGATATAAAAATAATTTATTTAAAACAATTAAAATATTTATAAAAATATTTGTTTCAAAACATAATTCTTTTAAATAAATTATTTTTTTATATAACTCACTAAAAGATTGTATTTCTTTTCGTGTGGTCTCTTCTCCGTTCCCATTTTTATATCGACTAGTTTTACAGACCGGCCATGTTGGAGCTATGCCAGTATGTCGGCTAATTTACTAATTCAAAAAGTGTTTTTTTTCTATTTCACACGTAATACTAAATTGATTTTAACACAAATATGTTCAGCATGTCATAATCTAAAAAAAAAAAAACACAATTTTTTAGCTACGGCATATCGTCTTTACGATAAAATTACATGTGTCGGGAAACGACACGTTTACCCCATGATGTAGTAAAATAAAATAATAGTAACAAAAAAGCATTAAAAACACTAAAGACGTAACAAGTTTAATCGTACACGTGAAACGCCGAAATGAAAAGTTGAGCAGAAAAATTTAGTCGTCATCTTTATAAACAAACTGAGAAAGAGGATAGCTAAGGAAGAACGATAACTCAAGTTCATAAGGATAGGGTTATGATCTTGAGTTATCGACTTGTTTATAAAGATGACAACTATATTTTTCTGATCACCTTTTTATTTCGGTGTTTCATGTGTACGATGAAACTTGCTATAACTTACTGATTTCGATTTTTCTTAAAGCTAAAACATTGCTTGGGAGTAATGCCGAAACCCACTTCACTCTGAATAAACGTGACTGGAATATAAATTAACCAATTACTCGATATTTCTAAAATAAAATAGTAACAACTAAAACTAAAATATATATATTAACAACTTTCTTCGATGAGGTTGAGATTATGGTCGACCTATTTTTCCATGGTATAAGCAGCAGCTGATCTTCGTCGATCCTAAATAAAATTTAAAAAAAAAAAAACATATTTCGAAAATTTATTCTTTTCAAAGCAGTATCTCATTATTTCCAATAACGGTGCAATCAAATATTATTATAAGTATTTTTGCTGTCTGCGTAACGAAGCCATATACTACTAAACGGTACTACAAATCACTAAACGATACTACAAATAAGTATTATGGCATTTCTGTCCATCCGTAGCAGCGTGAGTTGCACGTGTATAAAAGGGAAGTGAATTTTTCGCCGTCAAGAGAGCATCTTGTAAAAAAGATTTCCATAATAATGAGTCGTAATTAAAAAAGAAAGAAAAAAAAATTCTGCTTCTGTGACATAAAAAAATAATAGGATCAAGTAAAAAAAAAAAAATCCTGTAGGTAAGTCCTCAAATAATAATTCGTTCGTAGAAAAAGTAAAAAGAAGATCGCCTTGTCGACTGTTTTTATTTTATTTACGTAGATTACTTATCTGACGTTGCCCGGGAGTCTTTTGTTACCTAAGTTTTTGTTTCGTTTTTCTTTTCTTTTTTGGTACTTTTACAGTTTACGGACCGTGCTATTTTTTTTTTTTTTTTAGATAGGATTTTCAAGTTATATTCAATTTTTTACGGTATGTTTTGTTTATTAAATTGTTAGGTGAAAGTACAGAATAGTTAACAAAGCCCCCCCCCTTCCCTTGTTAAGAATGGTTTTCTAAATAATAACGTGATTATTTCAGCACGGTCCGTAAACTGCAGAAGTACTTTTAAATTTTTATTTTTTATTTTAAATAAAACAAATTATGTTAAGGTAGTTTTTTTGTTTGTTTTTTAAATCTCTATAACTTATTGGATGTAACTAGCTTCCGAAAACTTTCAATGAGTATTTGCTAGGAAATTTCAAGCCAATTAAAATGAATTTATATTTGACAATTAAATGCTTTCAAATTTTTAAAGGTCACGATGTAATTCATTCTTTTTTTTTTTCATCTATTAACAAGATTAAAATGACTGACTTGTTTGTGAAGAAAGCGAAATGTACGGTTACTGGTGGATTTAATTTCATAATTTATTTTTTAAAAGGATGATTTAAATTTCATTTTAGGCCATTGTATTGATTTCGATTAATATTAAGTAATATTTACTAAATAATAAAATAATATGCAAGTCATGTCGCGAAGAAACACACTAGAGGAGGCCGCACACTTTTGAGATAGAGATGTGAATAACAAATATTTTTTGGGTCGGTGTTTCGGAATAGAGTCCGCATGACCGCCTTTTTTTATCTGAACTTTCGTCATTTAACTATAATTTTGTCGCATTTACATTTTATTTAAAAAATATAAAAAATAATTAGTTAAAAAATTGCGGAGGTCTGGTTCAATGGTCTTTATGCCCATTTATCACGAAATAATATGCATAATTCGAACTATTTTTTAATTCGGCCGATTTAATCTCCGACCTTCTTCCGGTGCATCTTCTGGAACTTTGGAAACTGGACGGAATTTCTAATTGAATTAACATTTTTACCGGGCCATGCCGGGGTTCAGTTATACTACGAGTTCGAAATTCTGTCCAGGTTCGATAAAGATTTCCAAGTTCACAAGCTGGAAAAGATGCACCGAAGGTCGAAACGTTGTTAATATACCAACCAAGTTTAAAATATTAGTCTGAACGATCAATCCTCACCTCAAAAAGTTCCGAAACAATAGTTTATTTTGATTTGTTCGGGTGTAATTAATAAATACTTAGCTTAGAGTCGGCATGTGAATATTTCAGTGCGAGTTATCCCCCCTTGTATTGGACCCTCTTTTTAAACTCTGAAAACCGCGCGAATTTAACACGAAACTTTCTTGATGTCTATATCAACCGAACTCTACGAATAATATTTTAGCACTTTATTTAAAATTAAAAGCGTTTGTTCTTTGCGAATAGTGTCTTTACTCGGTTTTATTGTAGACTAACACTCTGCTACCCCCCCCCCCAATGAGTATTACTTTTTTAGGCGTTTTACCCTGAAAAATTTGGCGGGCAGAAAGAAACGAAACAAACGAACAACAATTATTTGAGAATTTAGAGTGCGGGATCAGTTTCGCATGTAAGTTTAACGTAAAATGATACCCCATTATAGCGTTTTAGGACAGTAACCATTATTTTTGTCTGTGTGTAGGGGGATTCTGTGCACTTTTTTGGAGGGGGAGGGTACTTTTTTTAGGCGATTATGTCTGGTTTTACAACCTTGACACTCGGACTTAGGATCAGTATGGAAAATATTTGGCTCTAAAAAGCTAGAATGGTCCGGAAGTGGGGGATCATTTTACACTAAATTTATATACAAAACTGTACACCCACTTAGAATTAACTAAGTAATTTTCTTTTTCTTTTCTTTCTGCTAGATTTTTAAGGCTGTTCACTCGTAAACGCTTTAAAAAGTAGAATCTACTTTTTTATGAAGGGGGGGGGGGGTAATCTACAAATTTACTCTTTCTTATTTCCTTGACAAATACATATTTTAAAAATGGTAAAACTGTAGCTCTGCTCCCTTTGCTAATTACTCCCCCCCCCCCGAATAATTAAATTCTACTTTTTTAGGCGATTGCATGTAAACAATCTAAAACGGTGGCGGTATAAAGAAAACAAATACAAAAAAACAAACAATATTTTAGAGTGGAAAATAAATTTAACATAAAATCCACTTTCGTACTAGATAGTATTTTTAAGGGCATATAACTATTTTTTTTTTCTTTTCGAGAGAGATACATTTTTTGGGGGAGGGGGTAACAAATCTTGGACATTAATTTATGCTAAAAAAATAAAATATTGGATGACCCTATGCATATGACTAAAAAATAGCCCTTCAAAAACTGGTACATGGGTGCCCATTGATGATCCAGAAATGTATCACATGGAAAAACAAAACAAAAAGCATGGCCTGTAGAGGCTAGCACAGGTGAGGGGCAATCCCGCTAGGGGTGAGCTGTGAGCTCGCAAACAAATGAATAATTGAGCTAACGTATGCAATTGATGCTGGAAGGGCAGTAATTCTAGCGGAGCGTCGGGGGTGGGTGGGAGTAGAGGCATGATCACTATTCATTAATAATATGGGTCCATAAGAAAAAACACAAAAAGTAATTATAACATGTTTTAATGTTACTCCCCACCCATCTTCAAACATACACCCAAAATTGATCTCCAAGAAATGAAGAAAAGAAAAAAAAAATTGTTACCGTGTTCTTAAAAACGCTATCTGGTTCGGAAGTGGGTATTATTACTACCTGGTGGCCAAGTTATTTATCTCCAGGAGGTTAGGCACAAGGTCAGGTGTGGTTAGCGAGCACACTAGGATTAGCGTGCTCTGGCCTACAAAAAATGCCCAAGCAGCCCCGTCGATTAGCAATAAACTAACCTCTTTCTCAAAGGGGTGAGAGGTAAAGCCTGAGAGATTGGACCTCCGAGAACTGCACAGGACAATACCTCAGACCAGCAGAATCATGGTCCGAAGGCCAAGACGGTACCGGTCTACAGAGTGTAGCATTCGTCAGAACAGATACTACACTTTGAATTATTTATTTGTAGAAAATATTAAAAAATTGCATTCAAAACAAATTAGACTCCAGGGCATCAAAAGTGGGAGGTTGTGGGTGTAGTTGGTGATCCTTGGTCTAAAGTGATAAAGATGTCTATCCTACTCTTAATGAGAATCATCTCAGTCACCACAATGCCACATTTACTCTAGGGTCCGTCCTACTTAGAATATTCCCAAATTAGTTTGAAATTTAAAATTTTTCATAAATATGGTGTATAATGGGGGCCCCCCCCTCCATTATACACCATATTTATGAAAAATTGGAGTAAAAACTGATTGGTAAGACCCTCCCAACTCTTTCTAAAATATTAGACTGTCCACTGTTTTCTGGTTTGTTCAGAACCGAAAACAGGCAGGTTCCACTCTAAATGGGAGTGTTATCTAAGTGGGAGAAAAAAGAAAACTAGAGATGGTGTTTGAAGAGTGGGTGGTGTCCTTCCAAGATAAATCCAAATTGGGGGAGGCTGAGGACAAAAAATTGAAAGTGGGGAGTGGGCGTCTTGGAGGATTTCTATTACCAGGAGGGTTGAGTAACCTATTCACTTGACTAAATTAAAGGCCAAACTTACCCAAAGGGCTGGGGTCTGACCGGACCAGGGACCGTGCGCGCCATGCTCAGGCCGGGAACACATACTTATACTTGACTCCTTTCAATACACACAAGCTTGCTACTTGTATCTACCTTTTTTCAAAAACCGAAGAATGTAATCTTTTCCTATCATATCTGATCGTGACCTTCAGCTCCTGCTTGAAGAATGTGATCAAATCCTGATCAGCAAAAGATTAAATTCCCTGGTCTTCTCTCAGACGTGATGTCCACAACTCCATTCGCGCTACGGCCAGGATCACGAGAAACACCATTCATTTCTCTCCATCATACGGCGGCCAGCTGTTGTCGATTACGTAGGCTGCTTGGGATTGATACGAGCCGTCACCTTATTGATATACACCCAGTACCGCTGGAGCTTGCGGCACCGGAAGAAAACGTTATCAGGCATTTTCTCAAAGAGCGTGTTGCAATGGGGATACCCGGGCGAGACCTTCATTCTGGAACTGTGTACTATGGCATTAAGGGGCCAATCGCCAGGTGAGAGAGTTGTTGAAATGACTCGTCCCTGGCGCCCAACTTCATTCGGGCAGATCTCCTCCTCTGTCCACCAATACTGCTCGACTAACAGATCGTCCGCTGCTCCCTTCACTAATCCTCTATGGAGTTCTTTCCTAGAAAGCCAAGAAAAGTCACTGGACCGAGGAAGCTTTTTGAGCGTGGCTTGACACTCTGAAGAACTGTGATTCTCCCCTCGGCCTACGACGGATCTCGACCGAATGGTCGAGGATAAGGTCAGGGAAAGCACTATCAACGTTGGGGTTCCATGCAGATTCCTCTGTCAATGTTTGACTCAGGAAAGCCAGTCTCTCGACGTCTCGATGACATGTCAAATCAGGCATCCCCAAGCTTCCCTCACACGGACGTTGAATACAGACCTGACTGCGAAATCAGTGCCTCTTCATGTCCGAGAGAAGCGAGGACAGAAGGTGCCGGAGGGCCTTGAGGTGGTTCACAGGCAGGGGAAGCACGGCCAATCGGTAAAGGATGAGAGAAAAGATGTAAGTAGCACACGCTCTACCAATGTTCTTGGCCTTTTGCTAAGGTCAAAGTGTAGTATCTGTTCCGATGGATACTGCACCCCATAGACTGGTATTGTCTTTGCCTTCGGGGCTTGATTTACGCCGGTCTATGGGTTTGTTCTGTGCAGTTCTAGGAGGTCCACCCTCCCAGGCTTCGCCTCCCCTCTTTGGGGAGGCGTAAGTTTATTGCTTACTGCCTGAAGCGCCCCTACGGGGGAATGCCGACGAGGCTGGCCAGGCAATTTGTTAATGGCCAGAGTGCTCACCTCTCTGGCGCTGGCTTTTCAAACCCCACTTTCCCGACCCGACCTTGGGTCACATCTTACTTGTGGGAGTAAGATAAAAACTGGCCTTGTGCCTAACTCCTGGAGAGGAGTAAATCAATACCCTTTAAGGAGAGTTTCCTTTGAAGCCAAGTGTTAACCAACCCTCCGACCTTTGACTCTCTCTGACCAATTCCTTTCGAGCTGTCGTCCTCTATCCCTTCTATGGTAGTACGAATCAGATTCAAGTTGTTCTGAATCGATCTCCCCTTTACAGCGTAGTTCTGCTCGAGTTCGATCAATTCTCTGATGACACTCTGCAACCGGTTCGATAAGATCTTGACCAAAATCGTTAACTCTGTGTTTAGCAGAGTTATTGGCCTGTAATCCTCGTGCTCCATAACCCTGCCTTCGCAGCCAGCTGTTCTAGCTGCATCGAAGCGGGGAGAGTCAGCCAAATAGTTGCCAAACTCCTGGACTGGGAGATTCGACAGTTGGGTGTAGCGCTCCTCGAAATGCTTCTGAAATCCCTCGCAGATCTCCCAAGTCCATTCCAAGGCACGCCCATCCGGGTGCTTGACTTTTCCGATGCATCTATCCGAGCCACGCCTTGAAACTTCCTTATGCTCATCCGCGTTCATGGCTTCATTGGAAACTTTCCTTAGCCTACCTCTAACTGCTTGGCCTTCGTAACGCTTGCTAGCCTCCCGTCGTAGGTCCTGCTTAGCTAGTTGTATGCTTTTCCATCTTTGCCTTATCTATTTCTAGATGCTGGGCATATTTGATGGAAAAGCTTCTAATCTTTGTTTTCAAGCTAACCCACCACTTAATCTTGATAAGTAGCATTAGCTTTTCCCATAAGTCTCGTATCTCCAGCAAGGAGGCATTCAACTTCCAGTACCCGGCTAGTTTAGACCTATTTCCTAACTTCAACTGAGCCATAACTAGTTATTGTCCGATTGACCTAGCTATTTGAATGTAGGACACGATACATCGCCTTTTCTTACTAGCATCCTATCTAAATAAGTATTCGGGTAGGAAGGCACACTATTTGTCCATGTCTAGTTTTTCTGCCTGGATGATCGACCAGACGCCTGTCTACCAGATCGCATCTAGCCATCAGGTCAGCCAGGCTGGTCTCACATCTCTCCGTTTCTCTAGCTCCCCTCCCGACTTTTTCTATCTTGGAGTCAAGGATGGCATTCCAATCTCCCATTAGATTGACGCGCATCTGACACGCGATGAACGCGTCCAGATCCCAAAAAAAGGAGACCCTTTTTTGAGCGGTGCTGGGTGCATGAACCGCAACAACTCAGAACACAAAATTTTTTACGCCAATATCGGCCATGACAAATCCCTATGGACAATGTCAACTGTCGCGGACAGGGTGCATTTCTCAAGCAAGGAAACGCCCTTTCCCCGGGGATTCCCATATGCTGAAAAGACGTCATAGTTTCCTGGATCACAACTACATCCACTCCCAGGAACAAGAGATCCCTCCGGATGCAAACCTCCTGATTCTAAGACCTCAACCTCCTCGTATTCAAACTAGCCAAACACAGAATCATGGAGGGGGGGGGGGGAGTAAAAACTGATTGGTAAGACCCTCCCAACTCTTTCTAAATATTAGACTTCCCACTGTTTTCTGGTTTGTTCAGAACCGAAAACAGGCAGGTTCCACTCTAAAAGCAGTGTCGCACCCGGTTCCGAAGTCTGCCGGCGAAAGGACGCCGTCGCTATGCACCATGTTCAGTTTGGCCAGTTCTTTGATATCCTGTCTGCTGCGCACACTGCCGCCGACGTCTAAAGGAAACGTTAGCTTTAAAGCCCTATACAGAGAAAGATGCACCAGAATAGGGACCCTTCCTTTGCATTCTGGTAAAAGTTTGTTTAGGAAAAGGTCTCTCTCCTTAGTAAATTTTATCCCCAGTATGGCACTCTCTGTGGCCTCCAGCATTTGCCAGACAGACTACACTCTGATTTTAGCCAAAAAGCCAAGGAGGATTTTCTGATGGCCAAGAAGTAGATCATTTTACGTTAAGTATACATTCGAATGTGATCCCTCACTCTAAAGTCTAAAATATATTTTTTTTGGAGGGGGGGTCATCTTGGATATTATTCTCGCAACATTTCGGCCGATGTAACCTCCGACCTTCTTCAGGTGCGTCTTGTCAAACCATTGAATCTTTGTTGAACTCTGAAATCTGTACAGAATTTTGAACAACCTTTTATTTAATCCACAGGGGTAGATTGATCTTGTTCTGTCAGCCGTGACTGAGTAGAAGTCTGAAGAATGCTTAATTATATTTGTATCTCCTGTAGTGAAGCGCAGATCTTCAACCTCCAGAAGACGGTCACTTAGAACTGATTACGCCACAGTAAATTTTAAACATCGCTAATCACAGTATACATGCTCGATTTCAACTCTGTTCAATCCACAACGTGTTCGTCTGTTAATCAAAATGGTTACTGGTTCGAATACCCCTGGGTATTACCTTTTTACCTTTTTCGGGTCCAACCGAACACTTATGTGACTACACATGATTTATTGAAAAAAATCCTACTTAGAAAAAATAATTTATTTACAAACCAAATAATAATCCTGAAATTAAATCTACTTGAATGCATTTCGGTTTCTTAGAAAACAAGTCAACCATTTTAATTAATTACGAAATTCAATTTTTCTGGCTTTAAAATTCTTTGCTATTCCTCATCTATTTTGAATCTTTTTAAAAGCTATTTAAATTAAATAAATTTAGAACTAGACAGTAAAACATTACCTTAACTCCTGGGCAACGTTGGGGTAAGGACAGTGAGTAATTAATAGAATTAACATTTTGTATTTGTTATAAATACAGGTGTGCTTTTTTGTCTTTCTTTTTTCCCCAATAGACCTTTATTAATTCTTGCAGTGTAAGCTGTAGGTTGGATAATGTCGACAAAAAGAAATCTACTTTTACCGAATGTTAAAAAATAAACAATTCTTTGAATTTGATATGAAATTTAATTGAACGGTCGGTACAAAATTTTCTCACCTTGAAAAATAATAAATAATAGTACTAGTAGTAATAATAAATCGTGAATTCTAAACAAAAAGAAATCTAATTTTACTGTGTCTGGATTCTAGGGGAATCCCGGTTACGTGTTCATAATACAAGCAATGTCACATGCAAGGCAAAATAATAATTCACAGGTAATAGGTTGTTTAAATAAAGTGTTTATTGAACGTGTGTAACGACAATGAAACAGTACATTAATACGTATACAGTGTGTATGTTGAATGATGAATGCTGTGTGTATGTATGTATAATGTGTGTGGAGTTGAAATAGTTCATATGATTGAAACGCACATGGGAAACTATGTTCAATAAAGAAATTGTGTACGTGAAAATAAAATGTTCTGGAGAAGAATTGTAGGAATATGAATGCGTGTGTGAAGAAAAATCTCTTACCGAGAAAAACGTGTTTATGAATTTGAACACGTTTGATTTTGTGGTTCAGACAAGGAGACGAGCAGCATCTCCGATGACTGCCGTGGCCAGAACTGAAAAGAGGCCTGTCTGATGTTGTGCACCGGTTTATATAATCAAGAAGGGCAGATAACTCTGTGGTCATCTTCCAGCGCCACCTGACGGTGAAAAGCGATGCCTACTGGCAAACCGGTGCAATTATGTTAGAGAGGGGGAGATAATTGCTACAACCGGATGTTAAAAAATAAACAATGCAGTTGTTAACACTATTTTTTTTTAAATTTTAGAATATGATAATTATTGACATAATTATCAATAATAGAACTAAGAATATGAACAAAGAAAATTTGGAACGCTGTTTAGGTAATTTATATCATAACCGGAGGTTTTTTAATACCGTGATTAAGAGATAATTAAAATGGCAGGATAAAAACCCTGTAAGCTTTCGAAAAAAAAAAAAAGTTAATGTTTCTATTTACTCCCCCCTCCCCACGGAAGCAGAGTTAGACACAAGGTCATTTTTAATAATGTGGGGAAAATCCTGCTCACTAAAAGAGACACTCTGGGTTGAAACAAAAAGATAAATTGGCCTCAATCTAGAAGGATTTCTCCTTCACTTATGTAGAATAGAAAGATGAAATGTAGTATAAGAACAGATGATACACATCGCTCCTAGTCAAAAGGCGAAGGAAGGGTTTGCTAACGTTAAGCAGTTAAATGATCCCCTTTACTCAAAGTGTAGTATCTGTTCCGATGGATACTGCACTCCATAGACTGGTATTGGCTTGGCCTTCGGGGCTTGATTTACGCCGGTCTATGGGTCGGTCCTGTGCAGTTCAAGGAAGTCCACCCTCCCAGGCATTGGGGGAATGCCGACGGGGCTGCCCAGGCATTTTTTGTAGGCCAGAGTGCTCAAATTCTCAAGCGCTGGCTTTTCAAATCCCACTTTCCCGACCCGACCTTGGGTCACATCTTACTTGTGGGAGTAAGATAAAACTGGCCTTGTGCCTAACCTCCTGGAGAGGAGGTAAATAAATACTCAAATGCCTGAAAAGGCGTTTGTAAATGTGAATAATTTAGCTAAAAAAATTTCTTGAAAAATAAAATGTAGAGGACCATTAGTGTTAGTATTCTGGCCGGGAGAAATGTAAAAGAATGAAATAAAATGTGTCAATAGGCGATCGCACGCAAATGCGTCACAACGGATAGTGTCAATGTAAAAAAACAAAACAAATGTCGGATTTGAATAGGAAAAATCTATGTACCCAAGAAAATGTTTGCTATCGGAGTATAAAAAAATAGAAATTGGCACAGTGTAGAAGGATATCTCCTTCGTTGGTGCATTTCTACTGTAATCTTATTTTATCCCAGAATTTGAAGCGACCTGAACCAAACAGACTTTTTTTCTTTTTTTTTTCTTTTTTTCTTTTTTTTTTTTTTTTTTTTTTCTTTTTTACATAGTTCACCCCAAACAAGGCAGGCCGTCACTGTAGACATAATGGGCTACTGAGAAAAAGGGAGAAGGTTTGGAGGGGGTCAACCTAAATTGGGAGCTGCGCAGCGAGATGTTTGTTTACATTAGTTTTAAATTTCTGCATGTCAGTACTGTTGGGGAAACAGGGAGCAGGGAGTGAGTTCCAGAGTCTAGCAGTACGAGGAAAGAAGCTTTTCGAGTAGAAAGCTCTTCGGCATCTGGGGACCTCCGCAGTGAATGGATGGGATTTAGCTGATTGTCGAGTTAGTCTAGTGAATTTACATTGAGGGGGCACCAGAGTAGCCAGTTCATCGGAGCACAATCCATTGAAGTATTTGTAAAACAAGCACAAGAATGATACATTGCGGCGATGGGACAGGGACTGGAGCTTGGTTGACAGTGAGGGACCTATTAGGTTGGCGACTATTTTTTGGTCCTTGTCAAGGAGGAAGCGACTAGTAGATGATGCACCAGCCCAGATGTGGCAACAATACTCCATGCATGGGCGGATGGTGGCTTTGTAGAGATACAGGATAACGTCAGGTGTGAGGAGTTTATTAGCACAGTAGAGGGAGCCAACCTTCTTTGCGGCAGTCTTGGCAATGTCTTCAATGTATTTGTTCCAATTCATGTTACCTGTGAATGTTAGGCCGAGGAGTTTGAATGTTTAACTCTCAGGTAGGGTGTTATTTGCCATGACAATCGATGGTTGGAGAGGTTTCTTGTAGGAAAGGAGCTTTGTCTTTGCGGCATTAAATGTTACCAACCATTTATGACCCCAATCCACTACAGCCTTGAGGTTATTTTCTAAGGATTCAGCCATTGCCTCGGATATGATCGCGTCTGTTTTGCCAACATGACGAGAGTAAAGTGTGGTGTCGTCAGCAAATAAACCAATCTCAGACTCTGTCATCAAGGAGATCGTTTATATAGATTAGGTCCAAGGATAGATTCCTGAGGTACACCAGCATTTATGTCATGTTGCTTGGATGAACGGCCATCGAGGACAACCTGGATCTTTCTTTTGGTTAGGAAGGATCTAATTATATTAAGTAATTGCCCCGTAATACCGTACGAGCGTATTTTCAGGAGAAGCCCTTTATGCCATACCTTGTCAAAAGCCTTGGATATATCAAACGCTACTGCCCTAGCTTCGCCTGCCTTGTCGAGTTTATGATACATGCGTTCAGAGATGACTGTTAGGATCTCTGCAGTAGATCGTGCTTGTCTAAATCCATACTGGCGGTCAGAAAGAAGTTTAGCATTAACTAAGTGCCGGACTGTTGCTAGTTAAAACTTATATTAGGATAACTGTTGGGTTATTTTAATGTTTCCCAACCCCCTAGCGAGAATATAGTATGCTACCATCTCTTCGGCTGACTTATTTGGAAGAGACTTAGAGGGGGGGGGGTTAAAAACTAATGTATTTGGTTTATGGTTCAAAAATAATTTTTATTTTCTAGAAGCACGGTCGAAGTTACTAAACGACTTAAGTGATGTGTTTCGATGCGTGTGATGCATTGGTTTTATAGTGTATTTCGAACTGATTTGGGGGGGGGGGGAAACGTCTTTACTACTTTATATAGAAGATATAGACGGTTTGGAGTCTTATGAACCATGAAATAAAATAACATATTTCCAAATCATCTTGGAAATGATTGTACGCCATATAATCGTTCGATTTGAATTCTTGGAACAATGTTTGTATTTTGTTGATCTCGAATCTTTATATATATATATATATATATATAGTAATAGAAATATTGGATGCATCCTATGCATCTGCCGAAAAAATTTTTTTTATACTGTTTGTCGGTTTTGTTGAGGCTGTTCTGACATGCATTTTCACAACATTTATCTATTTTTAACTGTGCCTATTATACTTTTTAGACAATGCAAATTCAATTTTTCTTAAAGAAAATGTAATTACAAACGAATAATCAACTCCAGCTAATTCTTTATTAAAGTACACACACACTCTCACACACACACTCTCACACACACTCTCACACACACACTCTCACACACACACTCTCACGCACACACTCTCGCACACACTCTCGCACACACTCTCGCACACACTCTCGCACACACTCACACACACACACACACACACACGCACACGCTCGCGCTCGAAATTGCAATTTTAGAATTTTGGCTTATTGTCCTTAGTAGCCGCATTTCCCTTTCAAAAAGGCACCCAATTCACGGCTACTCACAACTCAATTATAATTCACTAACAAACCTGATTATTCTACGTTCCTTAATTTCATTCATGAAGTTGAAATACTACAATGCTTCCCCTTTGTTGTGCTCTACTCTCTTTTTCTCTCCTCATTGTCGGTGTAAATGAATGAATGAATGACTGTTATTGTTATGTTAATTATGGACAATTTAAGCCCGAACCCGAATAGCTACTATCCACATTGACTATAGACTTACCCCCCCCCCCCGCCTACCTCCACTCCCACCCCACCATCTTAATAAATAAGCATATTTATGCTGTATTGGTTGTTCTGTATAATAAGATCGCTTTTTAAAATTTTATTGTGGTCACTGGTCAAGTAAGAAGTAATCGATAATTATAGCTTGCTCTGCATTAGAGGCTTGGTTCAGGTTTTTTCTTTTTTTTCTGTTTAGCACTTTGTGCTGTTAATGGTCATAGAAAAGGTGGCTTACTCTCTCTCTAGTCAGGCCTTGTTTGATCTGGTGCTATAACTGGCTGAAGTGCTGGTCAAATATCAAGATTGGATGAGGGAGGGGCGGAGAGAATAATTAAAAGTTAGTAGCTATTTAATTTAAACAAACTACTTTTTTCTTTCCAGGTCCCAAATGTTTACGATTAAAAAAACAAAAAAAATTTAAAAAAAAAAAAAAAACACTTTCACACTGATTCCTTTTTTTTTTATATATTTTAAAAGTGGACTTTAGGAGAATAGAAAGTGGACCTTGGGTTTTCTTTCGGCAGCCTTGTAACTTTTGCTTCTCTTATTTTGTTGTGTAGTCCTCACATTCAATGAGCGATGTTTCTGACAAAGGGGGAAGAATTGCTGTTTTCTGGGTTGGAATCTCTCCATCTAACACTAGTTTTTGACCTTGAAGTAGTATCTTTTTTTTTTTTAGCTCCTTGCATTAAGTGGCGTCATGCCTTGTCTGGAGCGATTTCCATAAAAAATTAAAAAAATAATTATTTTTTCCAAATTCTTTGGAATGCTATCAATTAAGCATGAATTTTCAGATTATAGAAAAACATTAAACTTGCCATTTTAAAGTTGGCAGTTGAAACGTGGTATTTAGAATAGGACGACAAAACAGTAAATGTTTACATCAACTTTTTAATGTGTATAAAATTTGTAGAGTTTGGGGATGATAGGATTCTTGTTGAAGATAGCCATTTTGTAGTAGAGTTGTTGCATCTCCATTCATCTGCCTTGTTTTAGATGAAGAAGCAAAAAGGGTCACCAGAGTTCCGACTTAATAAAGACAAACATCTCCAGTTTATATGAATTTTGTTTAACAGTTTCATCAACACAGGAAAACACAAGAATATAAGATGGGTTGGTTCGACCGGGATGCATTAGAGAAAATAAATAGTCCAGGTCTTTTTTATTTCAATTTAAGATTTTTCTTCAAATCTGAAATCGCTATAGTCAGAATCCAAAATGGCTGCACGACTTTTCGGAAATCACCGAAGTTTGATTTTTTTTTTTTTTTTTGTCATTTTCTCCTTTCAATTCGGCAAAAGAGTAAATTTTATTGCGTTTGGAACAGTTATTTGCTGTATATTTGTTTGTTTTTTTTCATTCAAAAAGACAAAAAACCCATCTATCAAACTTCAGTGATTTCCGGAAAGCTGTCTGCTCGCCATTGCAAAATGTAACTTTGCTTGTTGGAGATAGCCATTTTGTATTCATCTGACTGGCCTTGCTTGAGATGAAGAAGAAAAAAGAGTTACCAGAGTTCCAATTAATAAAAACAAACATCTTCTCTCCAGTTTATATGAACTTTAACAGTTTCGACACAAGAACAAAAGAATATAAGACAGGTTGGTTCGACTGGCGGGCATTCACTATAGAAACAGAATTGAGTTTCATCTCGTCTAGCAACGCTATTGCGAGAGACAAGAGATTTATAGCGTCTGTTTTTTTGTTACGACATATCAACTATCTATGGGTTATTTAATGCCAAATAAAGTTGTCAAATGTAATTCTATAGGTAGGATAATTATTTTATATTCTTAGAATACATTGTTTTGGGTGATGATTGTCTGAGATAGCTATTTTGTAATGACGAGAGGCGAACGAGGAAAAGTGGGGTCTTGTTACGGCATGTATTAGAGAAAATAAATTGAGTCCAGGTCTTGTGGTCTCGCCATGACGAGAGGCGAGCGAGGGACCTGACTTCATATCAGGTTGGCATTTCCTCTGGAACTGTTCATGTTAGGCGCGAAAGAGACATGGGCGAAATATAGAAAGGCGCACATGCACATTGTGTTCCAATCGCCCAAAGCAATGCTATGCGAGTGATTATATTTTAGTACAAAAGGAAATAGATCTCAATCATGTGACTGCTACAAATTGAACTTTTATGTCAATTTTTGTTAATTAAAACTATTCAAAGTTTTCTTTTTCATTTTAAAATGTATTATATCTTAAAATAAAAAAGGTACATCTTGAAAACCCCCATCTTTTTCGTCTTAATTTTTCCAAATGCAAAGGATATTTTGTTTTGGGCTCGACAATTTCTGTAAAATAGTGAATTCATAAGATTAAAGCAATTTTTAAAATCTTTTTATTTGGCACTGCATGTTTTTCATTCGTGATTTGCAAACACTCGCCCTCTGTATGCACTCTGGCCATGCCTTTGCACGTTCAAGCACTGCCAGACATGATGATGCCCAAATGAACCACGAACACACTAGTTTGCCCATGCAGCAGAAACTGGCAAACAAGCACAGCTTATTAACGCCATCACCTTACTTGTATAGCCTCTACGGGCAATGCTTTTTCTTTTTAAAGAAATGATGTGAAAACAAAAGCCTCAAGGAAACGAATACAAAACATTAAAAAAAAACTACGTAAAAATGGAAAACTAACTTGTGCTCTGTTCTACACATTTCTGAAAAAAAAAAAAAAAAAATTGGAAAAAGAGTTGACCAAGATTAGTTACCCCCCTCCCCCACACAAATATGTCTACGCTCCCCTCCCCAATAATAAAAAAAAAAATTGGTTACTACATAATAACATTTAAACTAATGTTATCACTTGCGCGCTATTCCATCTGGAAATTGGGTGATCATTTTACGTTAAATTTATATAAGAAAGTTATTTCCCTCTAAAATGTATAAATATTTGATTAAAACACCTTGAATTTTCTAGCGATCTGATCGGTAATTGCGCAGAGAAAAAAAAAGAAAAAAGGTCCATAAAAATGCTGAAACAAGTAGTGGGTACATACCGAAAAAGTGCCAGGGAAGAAAATAAATTAGAGAAAAAAAAAATTATCTTTGATGTCTAAGAAGTAGGGGGAGGGGGCTACTTTAATGTATAAAGAGAATAGAGATGGCCCGTTTCTTATTCGTGGGAAAGACGTGGCAGGGGATATTTTTAACACTTGCATTCCCAGGGAAAAAAGGTTTTTCTCCTTTCATTGACAAAGCGTGCGAAAGTAGCCGAAGGGAGTTAACTTGGTGAAAGGACCTAACCTCCTGTAGACCTTAAACGGGTAAGTGTTTCAAAATGATTTTTATAATCAGAACATTTGCTGCTTAATGGATAATATTTTGAATAATTAAAAAGATATTCAATGATACAAATCGTACGTCGTACATGTCGGCAAATATGCCTTAATTTTTTATTAAAAAAAATAGGTGCTTCTGCTGTTCAACAATGACATTAAAATATTTAAAGAAATTTATTAACTTTGTTATGTACTTACGTGTTAGCTGAAAATCAGATTGTACAGAAAAAATTACGCAAATTCATCCAGTATTTATTAAATTAAAAAAAAAAAAAGGAAAAAACGATCTTACATATCGTCGGACTTTTCAGCTTACGAAATAGGCAAGTGAGATAACTTTCGGAAAAAGTCAAAATATAAGAAAAATGGCGACATAGATAAAGCGTTTATTATTTTTAATTTAATAATATTGGATAAATTTGTGTAATTTTTGGTGTACAGTCTTTTCAGCTACCACGTAACTACATAACAAAGTTTATACATTTCTTTAGCTATTTTCTTTTTAAGAGAGGCCTAGCACCAAAAAATATTTTTATTTTAAACGGTAGCACTTTTTGTATCCGCCACTATCCTCCGCTATCTGCCAGGATTTGTCTCGCGTGACTCGGCTGAACCAATCAATCGCCATCATTTAAAATAGAGAATCGTCTTCATTATTAAACATTAGATCGGAATAGTCATTTTATTCCCCCCCCCCCCTTCAACACAATATTTTTCTTTTTGGTTTATTTTTATTTTGTTACTTTTCACAATAGAATTAACGTTGATGGATTTTTCCCACATTACTAAGTCTGTTCTCGATTTAAATAATTGAAATTAAGGAAAGTTATATTTAAAAAAAAAAAAAATAGGCAACAAATGTTACCAAAGGCAAGATAAATCAACCTACCTGTACAAGTTTATTTGTTTATTTTATAATCTTTTTTTTATAAATGGTCTTTTTTTTAAAATTTTTTTTTTATCGTTTTAAGGTGTTTAAATTCAAGGATCCTTTTCTTTTTCTTTTTTTCGTAGCTTTTTCTTTTAGGTAAAACAATTCCTTTAAAAAAAATTATACAGGGTGTTTCAAAAGTCTTGGGAACATAACGATTTTTAATAACTCAAAAACTATTAGGAGTTGTAAAATGAAATTGGTACCGTTGGAAAGGTTAAAGTTTCAAGTTTTGTGGGGAATCTTCAAAGTTGCTCAATATGAGCACCATTCGTCACACGGCAGACATCTAGTCGATAGTCCATTTCCTGCCAAACGCGTTCCAGCATCTTGACGTCAATGGTTCCCACAACTGCCGTTACTCGAGCCTTTAGTTCGTCAATATCTCTTGGAAGGGGCGGCACATAGACTTGTTGCTTGACAAAGCCCCAAAGGAAAAAGTCACACGGGGTAAGATCTGGAGACCTAGGAGGCCAGGGCATGAGAACGTCATCACCTCGCCCAGATCTCCCAATCCATCTACCAGGCAGCCTTGTGTTAAGAAACTGCCTTACTCTAAGACTCCAGTGTGGTGGTGCACCATCTTGTTGAAAAATGAAGTCATCAGATTCTGCTTGTTCCAACTGAGCCATTAACCAGTCTTCCAGCATGTTGAGATAGGATTCACCAGTGATAGTTGCCTCTTCAAAGAAGAACGGTCCATAGACACCTTTCTTGGAAATTGCACAAAACACGTTCACTTTTGGTGAATCTCGCTCGTGCTCAAGAAGTTCATGAGGATTCTCAGTACCCCATATGCGAGTGTTATGCTTGTTAACTTTGCCATTCAGATGGAAGGTCGCCTCATCGCTAAAAACAAGCCGGTCATCAAAGCCGTTATCTTCCAACTTCTCTGGCATTGCAATGCAAAAGTCACGGCGAAGTGGCTTATCAGTGTCCTTTAACTTTTGGACCAACTTGAGCTTGTAAGGTACCATTTGCAGTCGTTTCCTTAAGACACGCCAGACAGTTGCTGGAGCAAGCTGAAGTTCCCTGCTGGCTCTTCTCACTGATTTACGGGGGCTCCGCTGAAAGGCTGTCCGAACTTGCTCAACTGCATCTTCTGAAGTTGAAAGGCGACCTGTTCGCTTACTTGGGCACAAACACCCATCTTTCACAAATTTAGCATGCCATCTGACAATGGATTTCCTTTCAGGGGCTTCTTTTTTAAATTTCCTGCGAAATGCACGCTGAACACATGTCCACGATTCAGTCTTTGCAAATTGGAGGACGCAAAATGCCTTGTCTTGTTTAGAGAACGCCATTACTGCACCTGGAAAGATAACACGAAAATCATTAGTATGACCAAAAACTTGATTAAGCAAACTTTAAAATGGCACCAGTTTCATTTTTCTACCTGGAATAGTTCATGAGATATACGCATTTGTAATGTTCCCAAGACTTTTGAAACACCCTGTATTTTAATTACCGATCTTTACAAATTCTTTTTTCGGTATTTAATTTGCTTGTGTATAGTTTAGCATTTTGATAACAAATCAATACTATACATACCGTCTGGCGGTAAGTAGTTGTAAGTGGCGGCGATAAAAAGTGCTGCCGCAAATAACTGGTCAATTGTTGCTTAACTGGGGAGGGGCTTAATTCCGGAAAAGTCATAAAAAATATGACTGATATTATCACTAATACCGAGGGGCTTGCAACTCAAACTTAGGGTTAGTGATAGGATAAGTAATTTCTTTTTACAATTTTTCAGGAATTAAGCGAAAAGTGGCCAGTTTAGTAGCCTGCGATGCATGTGGTTATTTTCCTATTCTTCAAAAAGATACAGGGGAAAACATCGTCTTTAGAAGATTAACACCAAATATAATTTTGTTGAAGGGAATTATATAACCTAAAAAATTTTTTTAGTTTAAATAATTCCCTTTAACAAAATGATATTTTTTAAATTACAAATTCCTTTTTCATTATTAATTTTGATTTTGTATAGTTAAGCATTTTGTAAACAAATCGGATGGAATAATAATTTGTTTTGTATAGTTAAGCATTTTGTAAACAAATCGGATGGAATAATAATTTGTTTTGTATAGTTAAGCATTTTGTAAACAAATCGGATGGAATAATAATTTGTTTTGCAAAATATTTTTTGGTGATAACAAAACAATATAAAATACCGTCTGGCAGTAAGTAGTTGTAAGTGGCGGCGATAAAAAGTGCTGCCGCAAATAACTGGTCAATTGTTGCTAAACTGGAGAGGAGCTTAATTCTGGAAAAGTCGTAGAAATATGACTGAACCCCCCGGGGTGGGTGTGGGGGAGACTTGCAACTCTAACTTTGGGTTAGTGATCGGATAAGTAATTTCTTTTTACAACTTTATCTTTCTGATCGCATTGTCGAAATGCGACAAAATCAGAAAGATAATTCATAAGGAAATAAATAAACTAGGGCTTAAGGTTGAAATTACCGGCAATGTAGAAGATATAGGTTTATATAGAGATGACGGTCTAATGGTAGTCAGGGAATCTACTAGCGCAAAATATGACAAGATAAAAAAGATAATTCATAAATAAATTAATAAACTAGGGCTTAAGGTTGAAATTACCGGCAATGTCAAACAAGTTAACTTCCTTGATGTTACATTTAACCTAACTGATAACAAATATAAACCCTTCATGAAAGAAAACTCCAGCCCCATATACGTACATCCACAATCAAACCACCCTCCTTCAATAATTAAACACATACCCAAGTCAATAGAAAGTAGAATTAGTAATAACTCATCAGACGAGACAACGTTTAACAACTATAAACATATTTACAACACAACCTTAAAGAATAGCGGGTACGTAAATGCTGATATAAAATATAAAAATATAACAACAAATGCTAACAACTCTATAAATTGAGGCCAGAAAATAATCTGGTTTACACCCCCCTTTAATATGATGCTAAAAACAAAAATTGGTAACAAATTCCTACAACTTATAAACAAACATTTCCCACCTGGTAACGCATTCCATAAGCTATTTAATAAGAATACATTAAAACTAAGTTATAGTTGCACAGATAACCTAGAAAGAATAATTTAAAAAGCACAACAATAAAATACTTAAAAGGAATGATACAAATAGTGACATTGAAGGTAATCCAACCACTAACAATTGTAACTGTCAGAAATTATATGAAGGTTCTCGCTTTTTTAATCCCAACATTTCACAATGTTAATTTTAAAGGAGCTGGAATTTTTAGGTTGCTAATTTTTTTATTTTTGAAAAAAAAAACCCCGCTAAAAACAACCTGCCAGATTGGCCCAAATCTTAAAGGAGCCAAAAACAATAGTGAAAAAAGAATGCAATCTGTTGCAAAGAAAGCGGGCTCCCTCTACCATGCTAGAAAATTTGTCACACATAACAGAATCTTATATTTCTACTAAGCCACCTATGCATGGAGTATTGTTGTCACATCTGGACTAGTACAGCATCTGCTAGTCTCTCCCTAGTAGACAAGGTCAAAAAAAGAATAGCTAATCTAATAGGTCCCTCACTATCCACCAACTTTATGCCCCTGTCCCATCGCAACAATGTTGCAATCTTGTGCTTGTTTTACAAGTACTTCAATGGAATGTGCTCCGATGAACTTGCTGCTCTGGTGCCCCCTCGACGTAAATGCACTCAACCAATCCGACAATCAGCTAAATCCCATCCATTCACTGGAGGTCCCCAGATGCCGGAGAGCCGTCTACTCCAATAGCTTCTTTCCTTGAGCTGCCGGCCTCTGGAACTCCCTCTCGCTCCCTGTTTCCCCGACTATATCGACATGCAGAAATTTAAAACTACTGTGAACAAGCATCTTGCTGCACAGCTCCCAACTTAGGATGACCTCCTAAACTTACACCTTAATTCTCAGTAGCCCCTTACGTCTACAGTGGCAACTTGCCTAGTTTGGAGTGAACTAAGTTAAAAAAAACAAAACAACAAAAACAAACAAGGAAACAAAAAAGAAGTATAGACAACTGTTATAATAATGATGATGATGATGGTAATAAATCATGTGTAAATTCTAGAAAGTCACTTTACAAAAATGAAGTATTTATGCAAATGTGAATAAATAATGATACGTGACTTTGTAAATATCGTTGTGATTAGGATTCAGTGGAGCCCAAATCTACACTAATGCTAATCCCCAGGAGAAGGAAAAATCAGAATCCTTATTTCTTCACTTGAATTTGTATAAACAAGCAGAGGGAGTTTTTCTTTTTCTTGTTTGGGCCTCGGAGACTGATCATGGTTATGATCATGGTTGGATGAAAGCTTCACTTTCGTCTTTCATGTCTGATCCTAAGGCCAAACAAAAAATCAATAAATATGAGCTAGGATTTTTTTTCTCTTTTAAATGTGGTTGGTTTTGGGGTTAGGGTTTGTTAGGGTTAGAGTTTTGTCAGTAAAGATGGAATGATTGGATGATTACACTTCTGTATGGTTCTTTGTAGTTGTACACACACAATATTTCCCAAAAAATGCCTGGCGATGCCGAGTTCAAATCCTACTGATTGTGTTGGGTTCAATTTTATACCTTTGCAAAGGCATGAACCAACAAATTCTCTTCCAGCCATAGCTAATACAGAAACTTGTGTTTAGATAATAGTATACAATGAATTATTTGCTGTAAGAATTGTTTCAGCATTGAATAAGCTCAAAAGGAGACACCGAACCAAACAGTGATGGTGCTAAGGGGTCCACAAGGTCTGAATCTAATATGCCCCATACCCTCCCTCCACACTAAAAAACTACACTTTGTAAATAAACCGAAGCGTTATTTTTTTTATTATTATTACTAAAAGTCATAGAATTAACTAATTTGAATAAGTTTTAGCATTTATTCAAAGAACTAGCATTGCCCAGTAGTTTTTTTTACTTGAAAATTTTTTTTTCCTCAAAATATTTTTTTGTTTCAAACAAAAGTTACTCTGTATTGACGAATACAAAGTTAGGCCCCTTTTTTTTAAGATGGTGTTGGTATGAAAATAATTCCAACCCCGTCGAAGTATTCTCTTGAAAGAATTAAATAGTTACATTTTCATCAACAAGCTGCAACCATCCACCGAAAGAACAGACTAACCAGACTCAAATATTGATTTTGTAGGAAGAAAGCTATCGATGACAAACATCGAAAGAGACTGACTTTACTTTATATATTAGATATATTTTATGATAAAACTGTTAAAGGTAGTAAAACTTCTTTTTTTCTATAGCTCACTTTATAGTAAACATCGAGCCATTATTGTGAGCACCAGCACATATCTGATGAGCTCCCATAATCCAAACCTTATGATAGTACGTCAACACAAAGAAACCAGAGCCATTAGAACAACCTCTATCACAAAACTGGACAGACATTTTGGACAGGACTGTCTTACAAACGAGGCAGAAACGGAAAACAAGCCTGCAACAAAAATAGCCCTGAAGAGCTGCCAGGAATACACCAAGACCTTCCTTGCAGAAAATTGAAAGAATGAGCCAACCAACAATGTGCCAAATATTTTCTGGATGAACTATCTAAGGAATATATAGATAATGAAGGCTCTGCAGACTGGTTGAAAAGAGGATCACTCCACTATGATCAGGAGAGAATGATGATGGCTGCCCAAGGTTTGATGACCAATGCCTTTAAAAAAATGAGTGGGCTCAGAAACAATAAGTGCAGGTTCTGACACACAGAAGTGGAGAGTGTGAGCCATCTGACATCCAGTTGTAAGGTTCTGCTGGGGGATGGCTATTATACAATGCGACACAACAGAGTGTACAAATATCTTCACTGGACCATCTGTAAAAAGTTGAATATATCAGCAAATCCTGGAGACATATACAAGTAAGAACAGTTTGAAATAAGTCATACATCATCCACAATGACTATGCAATCCCTACAGTTACATATCTAGAAAACGGAGCTGACATAGTGATATGGGACAAAAAGAGGAAAAGTGTCCCTAATGATGCTGGCTTAAACCATTTTCTATTACAATGAATTGTTTTCTATATGTACAGAAGTAAATAGATACCGCACAGAAAATAATTCGTACAAGTTTAAAATCTTTTTGTTTCGTCAACTGTCAGCATTCGGAGTTGTTCACAGCAATAGTAAAAGTTTGAAACATTGGTATTTTGTACCGATGTACATTATTTTTTAGTTGCAAATATATCTACCATCTATCACGTTTTAAGAACTAAAGAAGCATTATAATTGCCACTTTCGGTTAATCTGACCAACTTAATCAGCGTCAAAATGCTGCAAACCTCGGGATTCCACTGTCCACAGTAATTGTCCAATTCATCAGTGAGGGGGGGGGGCGGGAAATAATCAATATCATCTCACCTAGGTCGATCCAGATTCCCCGACAGAAATATTCCTGAGTTCAAAAAGATACGCCTAAAGAAGGCCGGAGGTTACAGCGGCTGAAATGTTGTGAGAATAACACTCGAGACGAAAACAGTAGTCCGAATAATCCAAATTACACAACTCGGACTCATTAATCCTGATTATTACAGGACTGCTTCCCTGCAAACGAGAACATGGTCTTCAAATTCAATGTCAATAAATATTTGTCATAAACTGTCCTCATCAGTCATCGAATTTTGTTTCATTTCATTCATTTTCAATGCACTCGTAATATTCTTCATCATTGAACTGACACTCCATCTTATTAACTCTCATCCTTGAGTGACTTTTGGCCTTGATAAGTGGTTTTTGTAACAGTATATAAGGAAGTTGAAAAAGTATTAGTTTAAGTAAGATTCTTGACACGTTTTCCGTTCTAATCGCAGTCTCGTCTTGAAATTTCGTTCTTTGTTTATATGTAATCTAATGTTATTTAATGTTATCTAATCTAAATTAATTAAGCAATAGTTTCCTAATTCTAAAGGTATACAAATATTATGAACGCTGACTTGAAAAAATTAATTAATTAAATAGTAATTACCCCCACCCTCCCCTCTCTTACGTTTACCAAAATTCTCACCGACAGACAGACAGAGAACCTGCTCGTTATATATTAGTTAAAAAAAAAAAAAAGAAACAAAATAAAGCAGGGAGACACATTGATCTTCTTCTAAAGATGCTTGGATGAATCTAAAATGAGGTGTCCGTTCGATTTGTACGTTCAGACTTGAGCGTGACAAACCGACAGACGGAAAATGTTTTAATCGAGTGGACGTAGACCTGTATGAATGATGCACGCAATAAATTATTGTTAAACGAATGAAAGTCTTTGGAAAAACGAATGAGTGGAATAAGATTTTCCAAATCTGTATTTACTCAAATAATGACGAGCTGCGCGAAACTGTGTTGGCTCAATTTCAAAACATCTTTTGTTCACATTTCAAGGAAATGACTGGATGAAAAAGTAAGTGAATTGCACACAAATTTAGATGAGACGATTCTTTGGAAATGGCACGTCTGCTATGCAAATGGACAACGGAAAACATGTGAGAACAACTTTTTATTCGGAGCTTTGATAAACAAATACATCAATATGCTAATGTGGGTAAACATTATATATATGTTTATTATATATATATATATATGGTCTGATCATTTTGGGCATGAAATGACATTTCTCCATAACAATTTTATCCCATGTCTACACACAACACACACATGTGTACATACATAATATGTATATATATATATATATGGTGACATGAGTTAAGAAAAAAGTAGAAAGATGGGAGAAAAAAAAAAGCATTGGCATGAATGTTTTTTCTTACTCTATCATATCTTTGTAATAGTTTGCAAACATTGAAAATAACATCTTTACTCATTTCTGATAAAGTATTTCGACACTCGCACAAACACATCTCTCGTGTTTCATTTTACTTCAGTTGAAGTTCTCAGAAATCAAGGGGACCCTTCCTTGGACTAACACTCGATATCTATATGAGATACATAGATATTCGAATTTTCCATTAAAGTTCTTTGACCTGTCAAAAGTAAAGTTACTGAAGAAGTTAAGAATATTAATTATCCTTTCCCCAATTGACCAGTTACGATGTTATAGTATATCTTTTTTGTGGTCTCTTGGTCTTACCAGATTTCAGGGCAAGAATTCATCTAGTCTGGTGGAGTATCCAGCTTAGTGCTGTTACTTGAGGTAGCATTACTTGAAGGTGCACAATTCCTTGTATGAGCTAGTGTTGAGGGGATCTTATTTGTGCTTCGAATACTATGTTATTTTTAATATTGGTCAGAGTTTACTTGTAGGGCAAAGTATCCTCATGTCAGGTTGTCCTGACAAACCCTTTTACAGAGAGACAGAAGACACTTGAGGATGGTGTCTAGTAGGTAATTTAAACTCTCCTGAGTGTGTGTGTATATATATATATATATATTTTGTTTCATTTTACTTCGGTCGAAGTTCTCAGAAATCAAGGGCCCCCTTCCTGGGACTAACACTTGATCTCTGTGAGATACACAGATATCCGAGTGTTCCGTTAGTTCTCCTTTATTTCTCAAAAGTTGAGTTAATAAAAGAAGTTGTTAACTAATTGTGCCAGAAAAATAAAAGAATTAAAAAAAAAAATAATTTTGACCGCAATTCAATTTCCAACCGACTTTCGGGCAACCCACTTTCTCTGTCTTTCTCTCTCCAATCCAACTCGCTTCTCCTTGCTTCCCAGCTGTCCTCTTCCTTTATACCAGCTGATCTCCACATATGCAAATCTGAGACCACCATAAAAACCTCCACCTATGAAGAGAAGCCCTTTTTTAATTTACAGACACGACATGTGAATCACCTCATTCTTTTTCCTGACGGTGAGTGTTCCTCTTTATTGTCACAGAAGTGAGAAACATTGATCCTTCTCTCCCCAATTGACCAGTTAACTATTTTATAGTATACCTTTTATGTGGTCTATTGGTCTTACCGGATTCCAGGACAAGAATTCATCTGGTCTGGTGGAGTATCAAGCTTAGTGCTGTTACTAGAGACAACATCACTTGGAGAAGGTCCACCATTCCTCGTATGATCCAGTGTAGTCATACCGAAGGGATCTTATTTGTGCTGCGTATACCGTGTTATTTTGAATATTTGGTCAGGGTTTACTTGTGGGTTGTACTATATACTCATGTCAGGTTGTCCTGACAAACCCCTGTACAGAGAGACCGAAGACACATGAGGTAATTCAATATATATATGTATATATATTTTTTTTTCAAATCTTTTCTAAAACCTACACACCAAAAACAGTCTCCCCCCTCCACTCTTCTTTCCCCACCCCTCCACTTTTTCACTCACAGCCATCCACATTAATTTCATTCACCCCCACCCCGCCACTTTTTCACTCACAGCCACCACATTATTTTCATTCCATGCCACCGACTTCCTTCAACCCGGACCTCGGTTCTGTGCCTCCAGTAGTGGCTACTACTTCTCATTAACCCATCATGTCAACCCAATATTTCTATGTACTTGCATGATATTTTTCTTAAAATTATCATCCTGAGGAAGTCTTACAAATAAAGACGAAACGTTGATGAATACATAAAAAAACATCTTTTGGTTTTTCCTTTTTCATTTCCCATGTGTGTGTGTGTGTGTGTATGAAAGATGAACCTTTTGGAATTTAAACAGATCCAATATGAGATATCCTTTCAGCAATAATAAATAATTAAAATGACTTATCTTTACACTTTGTTGCAGTGTCACAGTAAATTAATTTGATCGTCAGAAATGTATTCCTATTCTAGACGTCTGTATACATTTGAATTCAAGCTCAAACTAGCCAGTATCAAATTTTAAACAAATTTCCAATCCTAATTTTTCCAATTTATTTGGAATGACGTTAGCTTACAAAATGATCTTCACTTTTAAGAATATTCTTTAACTTGTGATAAAACTTAAAATTTACTGTTAATCTATCATAGTAATAATATATGAATAAAACAGACCAAACAACAAGTTTTGATGTAACGATGGGGTGTTATGATGGCGCAGATGTATAGATAAACTTTCCTCAATAATTGACAAGAAAAATATTGGTATTTATAGAAATGATGGACAGGGTATTTCAAAGAATAACAAGCAGAACTTTAGATTAAAAAGGAAATAAATGCAAATTAAAATAAAAAATCTTGCTTTTACTAGAGATAAACATGAATTTAAAGTTTGTATTGTTTTGGTTATTCGGACTACGTTTCTCATCTTGAGTGTTATCATCACAACGTTTCGACTGCTGTAACCTTCGGCCTTCTTCAGGTGTATCTCTTCGAACTCGGGAATATCTCATCTGTATTTCGAAAGCCAACTTCCACTGGACAGTATCAAAATTTCAACTCCCATCATCCATGTAATGTAAAGAAAGGAATCGTCTGCTGCCTACAACATCGAGCAAAGACAATATGTAGTAACAGCAATACATATCAAGAGGAGATGGACAACTTGAGAGAAACCTTCAACCGAAACAACTATCCTGAGAGCATGACATCAGCTCCAAGATATCTAGAATATCTAGACTCGACACCAAGGGACACTATCCGAAAACTCACCACAGTTTGTATAGTATATATGAAGGGCTTGTCGGAAAAAATCCAAAGAATATGTAATCCATATGAGATCAGGACAGTATTTAGGAGCGACTCAACTCTCTAAAAGCATCTTGTGAGAGTCAAATCTACTACGGAAAAATGTATCACTAAGGACTGCGTGTATGTGATCCCATGTAAGTGTGAGAAAATATACAAAGGTGAAACCTGTCGCCCATTAAAAGTAAGGCTATAAGAACACCGGAAAGAACACCAGTGGAGATATCGAAAAATCGGGTATGGCTGACCACATATGGAGGGAAAAAGGAAACGATCTACCCTAATGGGACAAAGTAAACATTATTGATAAAGAACGGTGGAGAGTAAGACGACTCAAAGAAGCAGCACATATTTTGGGCAATAATGACTTCCTAAGCAAACTTATAGAATTTAATGCAATATTGGAACCATTAATTATAAATAATAGATAAGGCTATAATATATATTGATTTACTCCTCTCCAGGAGTTAGGCACAAGGCCAGTTTTTATCTTACTCCCACAAGTAAGATGTGACCCAAGGTCGGGTCTGGAAAGTGGGGTTTAAAAATTGCCTGGGCAGCCCCGTCGGCATTCCCCGGTAGGGGCGCCCCAGGCAGTAAGCAATAAACTTACTCCTCCCCCAAAGAGGGGAGGCAAAGCCTGGGAAGGTGGACCTCCCAGAACTGCACAGGACAGACCCATTGACCGGCGTAAATCAAGACCCGAAGGCCAAGACAACGCCAGTATGGGGTGCAGTATCCATCGGAACAGATACTACACTTTGATCTTAGCCATATATATATATCTATATATACACACACACACACACACACACACACAGTGATATGTAGTAATAAAAGTACTGATTTATAGTGATAAGTAGTAAGACTACACATAGAAAAAACAAGAATAGGTTTAAGGTTCTCAAAATTCATACTAGAACTGTCCACCTGTGGCGCAATGGATATAGTACTAAGTTAAATTCAGTTCTAAGTGATAGTCATCTGAAGGTTGAACGTTCAATCCTCGGTACAAAGAATTGCGAATTACTGAAGACTTCTCCCAGTCATGGCTGACGGAACAAGAGCATGCTACCCCCGTGGATTAAATAAAGGGTTCCGTCCAGATTCCCGAGTTTGACAGAAATATTCCTGAGTTTGAAGAGATAGACCTGAAAAAGGCTGGAGGTTACAGCGGCCCAAACGTTGTGATGATAACACTCAAGATGAGAAATGTAGTCTGAATAACCAAAATTATACAAATTATTAATCCTCATCTCAAAAATTCAGAAATAAAATTCAACCTGAGCTCAACAATGGTTGATACATGGATTACATTTTGTTTTCTAGTAAAATAACTAATTTCAAAAAAATCTCTTGGTTCACTACTAATTAAGAACATTTGCAGATATCTGTTTATATTTATTCCTGGGAAACGCAGAGTTCCTTGTCTCCTCTCTTCCCCTCAATAATATAATTTGTGTTAATGTATTCTCTGGTAAGGCCGAGTGTCTTGTCTTCCTCCCAACTCAACACTATTCCCAGGTAACGCTGAGTTTCTTGTGAACGCTAAATAAAAAGGAATTAGGGTTTCTACAAACACCTGGTATTGAGCACTTTTGGATTTAGCATATACCACTTGCCCAATATACTACTGTATACACACACCTGCTCTATCTAGGGTATTGAGCATATGCCGTTTAGCAAGTGTAATACTGTATTATTACTATTATTCTTCCCAGGCAATGCAGAATTTCTTGTCAAGTATACATAGCTCTGTTGGTGGGTCCACAAATTCGCCAACTGCAACCCCATGCAGAAAGGTAAAAACACCCAGAAAATGGGGCCACCAGTAGACCGTGGGTGGTGACCAGTGATGCCTCAAGTGGTTGAGCCTTATTCTACTTCAGCCCTTACTTCGGCTAGACAGGAGGTCAGAGAGGCCCGATACGATCGATCGACAGGTTACGTCGGGCCCTAGTATCTATAAGTTCATCCCCAACCGTATTATTCAATCTGATTCTTCAAAAAAAAAAAATCAAAACCTTATTTCTCCTTTTTTATTTTCTTTCCAAATAGATTCTAGTGGCTGAGGGTCAATTGTGTTGAGAACAAAGAATATTACCAATGCCAATGAGTAATGTTTTCAGAGCGTAATGTTTTTCTTGGAGTAGTGTCTTCTGAGAGTAATGCACCTACTCTCTCTGTAAAATTTCCTTCTGAGAGTAATGTTTTCTAAGATTAATGTTCCAAATCTCACTGTGAAATTTCTTTCTGTATTCGAGGAGCAATCTAGCATTTTTTAAATTCTTAAGGAATGACTTGGCAATTTCTTTCCAAATTACTATATGATAACATTAAAAAGTTATCCTAAATGTCGAACCCCCTGACGAATTCTGTTCAAGTTTATCTCAAAAGAATGAATTTTTTTTAAATGACATATTTGTTCAAAGCAACATAGGAATATATCAGCTTTGTGGATGTGTCTTTTGTAGTTTTGACTTTTAGCTGGAGATGCACCCACAGACAGATGACTTTTCTTTATATTATTAGATTACAACAGGATATGTGTTGCATGGAGAGAAATATCTGATGACCATAGGAAGATTAAATCTGGACAGTATAGGGAGATGTGTGGAAAACAGACTTTATTGGTTTTGTCACATTGGAAGAATGGATGAAAATTCTTTATAGAATAGTTCAGGTAGCAGAGAAAGGCTAAGGAAAACGTGGCAGAAAGTTATAAGGATTTAAGAGAAATAGGGATAAAGATCTGGGAAGAGATAGGTTAGTTTGGAAGTCAATTTCTAAAATCCGTTTAAGCCGTAAAACAGACATTAAAACCGAATACGTTGATGATGCATGGCTTTACAATTTACACAAAAAATTTTCTTTGGATCGACTTGTGTTTAAAAAAAAAAAAAAAAAAAAAAAAGAAAAAGTTTAACCAAAGTGCCTTCCTAAACCTATCTCAACCAGATATCAATAACTCTATTGGGTGACTTAAATGGGTCAACAAGAGATTAAACTAACATAAGTCAAATAAATCTTGTTTAAAAATACAGGCACTTTGTCATCTGTACTTTTACACAGGATTTGATATATTTCTCTACTTTTATATTATTTAAAAAGAAATAATATAAAATGGAATTAGACAAATGCAATCATGTTTCAGTCCCATCAGACAAATTTGATATTAAATTATTTGTATTTTTTAACCGTATGATACGCAGAGATGATTTTCTTTTAACTCTTTATGTCAAAAGCCCGTTGCCATCTCTGACCAAATTGAAGCCTGTGTTATTTCATCTGTAACAATCAAATTCCTATCATCAGTTAATTACTGACCATTTGTGTCAAAGCCTAATTGACCAATAGTCATTTTATTATTAGTTAATGGTCACTCAACCCATTCATGGCCGATGGTGGGTTGTCATTGCCATTCTCTCTTCTTCTTAATTTTATCCTTGTTGAGCCCCTCTATTTCCCACTGTACTCGTGTTCAGTCAATCCGCCGAGATTCATTATTTATTCACACTAGACACTGCTTTGCTGCTTTACCGAAAAGAGTACTGGATACAAATGATAAGCAGTTTTTGTGCATTACCTCTGCTAAATTAGAAGCCAACTAAATATTTAACTGGCTTTGCAAACTCATTTTCCTGATTCAACCCATTTAACCCAAGTTCAATGTGTGACTCAACAGGTACTATATTTTTTAGTGTGTATATATATATATATATATATAATTAATTACTACTATTTCATGTATTCACATAAAATTTTATAAGGAGATATAATTTTTTATGTATCAATTTTCAATATTTACTTCAACAGTGCTCGATACGCAAGTAGAGCTAGGTAGTTAGTTATGAAAATATGTTTATAGTAATTAAGCTACACAGAGGCTCCCTCGTTTCATCCCCGGGGGAATCTTCAGGCTAAAATGGCATTTTAGCCTGAAGATTCCCCCTGGGGATTAAACGCGGGAGTCTCTGTGTAGCTTAATTGCCATAAATATATTTTCATAACTTACTATATATATATATATATATATATATATATATAGTAAGTTTATATAAAAAATATATTTGGAAATAAAATTGTATGTAATCATTTGAATAAAAAAAATTTTTTTTTTATATCTTTTATTAATTTGTTACTATTGTAAAGGTTGATCTGCGTGTTGCTTTCTCTGTCGGTTTTTACGCAAAATCTGAGTATATTTAAGTCATTCTCTATTAGCCTAGACTTTATGAAATAATTTACTTGGACATTTTAATCTGTAAATTATTTTTAAGCAGCATGTTTAGTGGATTGCATGTTTCCAATACATGCAATACAAAGGTTATCAGTGATGAACACCATCTCTTTCATGGATGTGAACCAAAGAGAAGCTTTCTCAACCATGTTGACCCCTTAACAACTCAGGAAGAGACCAGACTACAGCTGCGGACCAGAGGGCTAGAGAATGGCCCGCCACCCACTGACATGGGAATCCTTCCTTCCTTCCTTCCTCGGTTCAGAGGCATCCAGGCTTCAGTGGAAAACACTCAACCGGCTGAGAACAGGAATGAGGCGATCGAGAGTTGCTATGAGTAGATGGAGGTACAAAACTGCCCCAACCATTTGTGAATGTAGTGAGGAGAACCATACGATGCAAGACTGCATTGTCTCCCCTCTACTGCGCAACCGGTGCAGCTTAAAGGATCTTGCAGAATACAACACTAATGCAAAGGACTGCATAAAAAAAAGTGGGAAACTGTCGTATGACCACATGACACTTCAAAGATACGCAAAATATGCATGCAAATAACAGTCTGCGAGTGAGAAGTATTTAACTAATAAGAGAAATCACAGGGTAGAATTATTATGTTATCGCCCGTAGTAAGGATTGAACCTTCAACCTCCAGAAGACTGTCACTTACAACTTAACGCCATTAATTGTTAGGTTGCGAGTCTTCTTATTTATGCTGGTTTTTATTCATTTATTTTATTTTTTCAGAAGGTTTTTGTGTGTATATGATTATATATTTGTATGCACAGGATTCACTTCTAAACTATTGAACCGATCATGATGACTTTTGGAAGACAGCTGCTAAGTGTAAGAGGTCAAAATGTGGGATATATTTAGTTTTATGTTAAGGGAGTAAACATAGGGTAGAAGCCCTTTGTGAAAATTCAAATATCTTAGTTTTTTAAAAAGTTTAACAATAGGTATAAGACATCAATTAATAAATGTTTCCCAAATTTCATACTTCTTTGGAGTATTTAAAAAGAATTTAAGGAGCATAATATGGGTACAACCTCCCATTTGAAAATGAAAATATTTCAGATTTGCATGGAAGTTGATCCATAGTAATTAGACACCAAGTAAGCAAGATTCCCTGAATTTCAGTTTTTTCTTAAGACCTGTTAAGCTTAAGATTTAAATTTGAGGTATTTTTTAGAATAAAAATCATTTAATGCATTTTGATCAAAATTAGAATAAGGATTCTAGAGAAACTTTAGTAGCATTTATATTTTGATTTTAATCTGTGTAAGGCAGCATAAAAGTGGTGCAAAACTGTTCTGTTGGGAATTAGTTTATTACATGCCGACAGAAAAGTGAGTGAAAGTTGATTTGTGAAAATTGGATGTGTCAAAAAGTGTGTTTTTATCTATTGGTTCTGTTACAATTGTTTCAAAACTGTTGCACTTGTCGTCTAACCATTTCTTTTACAATCTACCAACGTTGACCCAACGGGTCATCCAGTTATTGTCTTAAATCTAACAACTAGATTTGTTTCTGCTGGAAAAATTGATCAAATTATTTGCTAATATTTTTTTTTTCTCTTTGTAACTCATTAGTGAAGGAAATTCTTTTTCATGACAAATCCATCTTTTTTTTTTTCTTCAAGTGAATGAATTCTTCGAGTGGTGCTTATTTATTCGCTGGCAATTTTCTGATGTTGATTTACCAAAATATTGGACAAGTTTTTGTTCATATTTCGTTCTTTTTTCTTCCCTTTTTCACAAAAAATAAATAAATATCATTATGAAGTCAAGATTATGGGTTTCGTCAAGAAGAGTCTGGTCAAAAAGACCTAATAATGTGAGTGTGTTCAATTGTATATTTATAAGCGCATAGACACGTATGCATATTTATAAGTGTGTATGAGTAAACGTGGGTATATGTCTATTTGTGTGCTGGAATTTTTTGAGATGCGGATTGATAATTTGTATTCTTTAGATTATTCAGGCTACTATTCTCATCTTGGTTGTTATTTTCAATGTGAGAATAAATAATTATGAATAGTAGATTGGGAAACCAGAAAACAAAATCGCAATATGAGTAACAGCAAAAAAAAAAAAATAGTAATTCTATATTAATTAGTAGTAATACTATACATCTGAACAAGATTAGAGTTTAAAGCTCCGGAAATTTATACTAGGATTGTCTGCATGAACTCCTGGTTTAATCATTCAAACTAATTGTTAATCAACATTTTTAAGCAACAGTTTCTGGAGGTTGAAGGTTCAATCCTTGCTCAGGCGATAATAACTAATAGCAAATTAACATTTTTACCCAGTCATGGCTGACTAAATGTAAACAACCTCCGTGAATTAAATAAAGGGTCGAGTTGGAAATTCTGAATTTGACATAAATTTTCCAAAATTCGAATAGAAGGTTCCCAAGTTCAACTAAAGATGGTTGGAGGTTATATCGGCTGAAACGTTGTGAATATAACAACCCAGATTAGAATCGTAGTCCAAATAATGCAAAACATTTACTTGTATATTTAAGTAAATGCATGTGTATATTTTACTTTAGTCGAAGTTCTCAGAAATCTAGGGGCCCCTTCTGGGGCTAACACTTGATCTCTATATGAGATACGTAGATATTCGAATATTCTGTTAAAGTTCTCTTTTATTTGTCAAACGTTGAGTTAGTAAAAAACCCAAGAACATTAATTTTCCTCTCACCAATTGACCAATTGATTATGTTATAGTATGTCTTTCTTGCGGTCTCTTGGTCTTGCTGGGTTCCAGGACGAATTCATTTAGTCTGGTGAAGTATCCAGCTAAGTGCTGTTATTTGAGGTAACATGACTTGGAGAAGATGAACCATTCCTTGTATGAGCCAGTGTATAGCCGTGTCGAGGGGATCTTATTTTGGCTTCAAATACTGTGTTATTTTGAATATTTGGTCAGGGTTTACTTGTATCCTTATGTCAGGTTGTCCTGACAAACTCTTGTACAGAGAGACTGAAGACACTCGAGGATAGTGTCTAGTAGATAATTCAAACTCTCTTGTAGGTAATTCAAACTGTGTATTAATGTATATATATATATCTTGGATATAACATCCATATAATTACTTCAAATATACTTACAATGATATTAATAATTAAACGGAACAAAAATGAAATTAAATAATTTTGAAAATAAAATTTTAAACAAATGGGGGAAACAGTATTTTGGGAAAATCAGTTCTTGTAACTTAATTCTTAGTTTTGGCATCATTGCTGACTCCGAAAAAATCGTCATCATAGTCGTCTACTCGTGTATTGCATTAAGATTTTATCCGACTTTATCTTTACAAATAACCTTCAATTCATTAATGTTACTGAGACTCTTGAAATGATTTTCAATTTTTACCGCAAATCTTTAATTCGGCTAACATCTGGTAATTTATCTGGACTACTGTGACTAGAAACATCTTCAGAACGCCCCAGATGTTTTGTGTGTCTTAAGCGACAGAACAAGAACTTGTACTCAGATTTGTGGATTTTATCGTTGTTGCTAGTTTTCATGTGTGGGCAACGAATTTACATGAATAAACACTGAGTGACATTCAAAAGACGGAGTAAACACAAACATAGCAGACAGATTTAGACAGCTGAATGGTTCTGGTCATTTCGTCAGTGTTGTTATGGTGTTGGATGAACAGGACTTCCTCCCGATGATTGGGGCGTCGTTGTGACTTTATTGTGCTACTACAGATTTTATATGCATTTTTGCTTCTTTCGGTGTCGATTGATTTCTGGCCGCTGTGATGACCCCAGCAGGCTCAATCACCAATATCTCTTCAGGAAACGTCAAATGCCATCAACCAAAGTCAAAGCTATTTTAATGTTGAAACATCAAATGTTTCTAAGGATATTCAAATGAAACCAAGTCAATTTATCAGCAAAGACTCATAAAAGCAGATGTTATTAATGAAAGTGCTCCCATCTTTAAAACATACATCTGAAAGCATCTTCCTGTACAGCTCTGAAACAGACATTTAAAAAAACAAACAAAAAACCTGAACATGATTGACTTCTATGAACAAAGATTATTGAGGACAGTTATTCGCGTGTGAAATGGCCGAGAATAATATTGAACAACATGAATGACTTCAATCAGAAACACAAGCCCAACAAGCAAAAGCAAACTATATCAAATCTGCTAAAAAAAATGGTTGACCAAAAACAATGCAATTCAGTAGAGTTATGAATGATATAAAGGAAACTGCTGGCCCTAAACCAACGCCAGATAGCCTAAAAGAATATAAACAGATGTAAAACGATATGTTGAGGGAAATCCATAACTCAAGTTTATAAACTTGTCTTTTTGAATTAGAAAATTATGAAAGGAAGTTATTGTTCTTCCTTAGCTAGAATATTTCTTTAAAAATATTACGACTATATCTTCCCGACCTATTTTCATTTCGGCGTTTCACAAAAGTATTTTTCCATCTATCCTAACTATATTAACATTAACACGGTGTATGCTTATTTAATTATACATATTTTGTGATGCCATATATATAATCCACAAACAGATTTTTTACACGATTTCTAATTGTTGTATTACTGGTTATTGGCTTCCGTAGAACTTCGCTGTTGATTCGTACGAACGGGCTGATATACTGTAGCTACCGATCTGCGTTCTCTGGTATCGCTATACTGCTACTCGTGCGCGCTTTTCAGTCGTTGTCGTCGCTAATATTCGTACTACCTTTTTTTCGCCTGCAACCATTGTGTCGCACTGCTATGTTGTCTTTGTCATCGCCGACGCCGTCGCCCCCGTTACTCTTTCTGCTTGTGTCGCTGCCGTATAAACTACTGGCACTGCTACGAATCTTCTTCTCTCGGGCTGCTATCTTCGCGAGCTGAAAATCAAACCTTCACTTCAATAAACTCACAAAGTCTCTCCTGTTTTAATTAAGCCATCTTTATTTAACTACTTTAATTAGCCGACCTGAACGAGTTCGCTGCGATCGAGAGAGAGAGAGGTTACGCTAACTAAATTCACTAGTTAATATTCTTAATTACTTGAGGGAAGAATAGGGATGATCTACTAATTGACTCTTAGATTTCAGTCATTCGGAATCTTTCTCGTAACCGCTACATATTTGGCGATGTTGACTCTTCGCTCCCAAGTCAATAACTGATTCAAATCCCAATTCAATTCTCCCACACGGAACTATCGCTACCAAATCTCGTGATCAACATGCAGGTGTGATGTCAACCCTTCGACCTCCCGTAACCTTAAGGTTAGATCAGTTGTCACCGCGAGCCGTGGGAAAACACATCGAACCGAACCTGCACGGAATGATTCCGCCACAAATCGCGCAAGTTAAACATCTAACATAATAATTTAATATTATGTATTTTATAATTTGCATTATCAGATTTTTATATTTTTCTACTATTCTGACTTTGCAAAGTAAGAATAAAACTAAGTTTAGGGTTAGGGTAAAAATTAAAATTAAAAAAAAAACAATTCGGTTTGTATTGTGTAGATTGTTCAATGAAGTTTGTTATCGTTACTTTTACTTCAAACATGAGTATTTACCATTCTGGTCGATTTCTTTTTTTTTATGGGGGAGGCAAGTGGTGGCTAATTTCAAAATAAAAAAAGCCCCCTCCCCAAGAAAATCTAAAAAATTAAATCATTTCTACCCCCATTTATATTTAAAACAGAAAAAAACTAAATTGGATGAGTAAAAAAAATAAACCCACCAAAATTTTTCTGTCCTAAAATTGAGAAACCATTCGGTTATAAGTCTTGATTTACCGCTAACTGGGCAGGAAGTGGGTGCTCATTTTATGTTAAATTTATATAAGAAAGTGATCCCCCACCTTAAAATCTAAATTTTGTTTTTTTAAAATTAAAACACAGAACCGCTGAGTTTCCTTTTCGCTAAACAAAAAAACTCGCTTGTTTAGGTTTTCAGGAATTAAATTTTTTTTGTTTATTAATAAACAACGTTTGGTATAAGTCATTTGTTTTTGTTGTTTTTCTTTTTATAATTTCTCGACTGTTTACTATTCCACACTTTACCAAGTGAATAAATCGTTATTTTTATTTAAAAAAAGAGGTGAGAGAACCGAAACGCACCCCACAAAATGAATTAGAAAAATCGATTTTAGTTGCTTCTAAACAAGAGTAAATACTTATTTTAAAATATTGGGGGGGGGGGGGTCCGTTATCAAATTGTTCTTTGTGCCATATTTCCCCCGAGCAACTCCAGGACATGGGTCCTGCTAGTTTTTTAATAAATTGATATCGATTAGACGCCAAACTTTCAGATATTTGTGAAAAACCTCGAAAAATCTATTTTCAAAGTTTCGGGCGGGCATGAGTGGTGGCGGTGTCATTGCATCACTCACACTCGTAATAAAACGACCTGGTGCTACCAGATCAGGCTGTCTGAAGATATTGGCTTCCTGACCCAAAATGTACCAAACGTTGATGTTTTATTGTTTCTTTTTCTCTTTGCAAAACTCAATCATGTTCTGCAAAATTCTAAACAAAAAACAATACCACCCTCTTCCCTCCCCCTTTTCCACTCTTCCTCCCTTTTCATTCAACTAATAAACCCCATTAATTAATACTTGAACATATAAAGAACTTGAAGCATCAAAACTTTCACCAAAATGACCGGATTCAACATTAAATAAGCCAAGGAGGGTTGATATGCCTTAAAACAAAACCAAAACAAAACCAAACCAAACCAAACCATACCATAATAAAACGATCCTGATGGGAATAGGTCTTAATTTTTATGAATCTAAAAATGCAGTTTATTTTTGCACTATTTTTTTTTTTTAACCTAGATTGTGCAAGGATGTTAAACTTTAAAATATGGTCCAGATTGTAAATATTCACATCCTCTCACATTCCATGTTATAAACAGCGCAGAAATAGACAAAGAGCGAGCTAGACTACTCGTGTGTCCTCAAGTTGGCAAGATAAAGTGATAGATGGTGGGACAGTCTATTGTATTAGTCAGAAAACAATGCTAAGCACCGGATGTCTTTTGAAGTGTCCCTGCAATAGTACCTCTGCACCTAGCTAATAGACAAAGAAGGAGTGCACATCACGCGATAGGCATAGCTTAAATACAATGAAATCAAAGATGCGATGAAAGAACCCCAAAAACATGAATAATTGTAAAATTAATTTACTATTGTTAAAAGAATCCACTTGAGGAACGATTTTCATTTGTGTGCTGTTTTTAACAGAGCAATCGAGTTTATAATATTTGAATTTCTACGCTGTTGTAGGCTACAAAACATTTGACTGATTGTAGAGAAATGAATGTACACAAAATGTTTAGATGTAAAACACCAATCACAGCAACAGAAAAATGATTTTTCAATGAAACAGAGAGCACTCAGCTAGCTAAAGACTAACTGCAGTTATATTTCTTCAAATGAAAACAAATGTTCAAGAGGAATTTGAAACTGCAAACATTAAAATTAGTTTCCGTTTTTGTGATCATTACATGAAAACCGATTTTGATCCCTATGCAGTAGCCCCTCATTGTTCTCGGTTAATGATCTTAAAAATAGTCTGGAATGTACTATCCTGTTCAAAGTTTAATTCAGCTTACATGGTTGAACAGAGGTGAATATATTTTCTTGTAAAATATTGTGGTACATCGCTCTGTTTATAAGTACTTCTGGTGATGTGGCTTTAATGTGGGAGTTTTGGGGAATATAGTCACCAGTTAGTAGCCGTTAATCCTCGGTTGACTATAACCTGGATTGGTAGTACATACCAGGGTCCTGGGTAGGATATGAAACTGCACCCCGTTGGATACACGTAACTTTACAACTAGTTAAACCAAACACCATGAATAATATTTGAAGAGATTAAGAACTTTGAACCTTTACCAAAATGCCTGTATTTACTCTGAAAAGGGGTTGATATGCCGTAAAAAAACAAACAAACAAACCTTTTATTACATGAATTACTCGACTACATCATCATATTCAGTTTAACATCCGTTTTACATGCTGGTATATTAGAAATAATATTTTAGAAATTGACTTTTAAACTAACCTATCTCTGACCAGGTCTTTACTTATCCCTTTTTCTCTAAAGTCTATCCTTACTATTTCTTCCCATGTTTTCCTTTGCTTTTCCCTGTGAACTGACCCTGCTACCTCAACTGTTCTACATCTACTGACCAAAGAACTCTCATCCATTCTTACAACCTGGCCATACCATTAAAGTCTCCCTTCCTGCAAGCATCTCTATATATTGTCCAGATTTAATATTCCTCTAAGATCATCAGAATTAAGCCTGTCTTTAAGACTTTCATTACACATCCATCATATCATTCATTCTATGCAACGCATGTCCTCAACACTCACTGGGCAGGTTTTACTTCCATACATCATCACGCTGCATATTCATGCCTGATAGTCTTCCCTTGGTCGATGGTGGTAAACATCTGCTGATTAGTAATGACAGAAGTTCTCTGGACTTACTCCATTCATCCCTAACTCTTGCAATCACACCACAAACACCAGCTGCTCTCTGTGCTCCAATGGTATCACCAAGGTAACAAAACATCCGAACAACCTCAATAGCCTCTCCATCCAAATATACTTTCTCCACATCTGAGTTCTCATCTGTCTCCATTGTTTTACATTTCTTGCACACAAACTGGTTATCATCTGTAATTCCACTGCACATCTTACAATGCTTACAATTACCACAAAAATTGAGTTGCTCCTAATTCCCTTTCCACAAACTGATCAGGGGAACTTTCCTCTTTTGGGGAGCTTTCCAACACTAAAACCCCTGATCATCACTTTAGTAGTGGTAACATTTACTCTCAGACCTTTACTTTCCATAGTATTCCTCCAAATCTTTAACTTAACAAGTAGATCTTCCATTGTTTCATGGGCAAGTACGAAATCACCAGCATACAGCATCTCGGCCAGACAACCCATACAGAACCCTGATGTACTCTCATTTTAACATTAAAGCTGTCATTAAATGTGCTGTTAATTTTAAATCGATATTAAGCATTTCTGTACATTGCTTGAACAACCTTCATTACCCACTCACTGGCCCCTAATTTATGTAAAGTCACCCAGACCTGATGTTTTAGAACTGTCAAAAACTTTCTCGAAATTTTCAAAAGAAAAATACAAGTTCTTCTTACTTCTCTTAGACTTTTCTCCTAAATATGGCAGCAGTGGTTCTTTGTTAAGACATAAAACTAAACTGCATTTCATCTATGCTTATCTGAATTCTTCTCTGCTGCTCAGTTTTTCTGGAAATCACTTTTCCAACTCTTTCTACTCCCTCCTCTTTCTTTCTACTCCCTCCTCTTTCTCTCTACTCCCTCCTCTTTCTCTCTACTCCCTCCTCTCTCTCTCTACTCCCTCCTCTCTCTCTCTACTCCCTCCTCTCTCTCTCTACTCCCTCCTCTCTCTCTCTACTCCCTCCTCTCTCTCTCTACTCCCTCCTCTCTCTCTCTCTCTACTCCCTCCTCTCTCTCTCTCTACTCCCTCCTCTCTCTCTCTCTACTCCCTCCCCTCCCTCTCTCTCTCTCTCTCTCTCTACTCCCTCCTCTCTCTCTCTCTCTACTCCCTCCTCTCTCTCTCTCTCTACTCCCTCCTCCCTCTCTCTCTCTCTCTCTCTCTACTCCCTCCTCTCTCTCTCTCTCTCTCTACTCCCTCCTCTCTCTCTCTCTCTACTCCCTCCTCTCTCTCTCTCTCTACTCCCTCCTCTCTCTCTACTCCCTCCTCTCTCTCTCTCTCTCTACTCCCTCCTCTCTCTCTCTCTCTACTCCCTCCTCTCTCTCTCTCTCTACTCCCTCCTCTCTCTCTCTCTCTACTCCCTCCTCTCTCTCTCTCTACTCCCTCCTCTCTCTCTCTCTCTACTCCCTCCTCTCTCTCTCTCTCTACTCCCTCCTCTCTCTCTCTCTCTACTCCCTCCTCTCTCTCTCTCTCTACTCTCTCCTCTCTCTCTCTCTACTCCCTCCTCTCTCTCTCTCTACTCCCTCCTCTCTCTCTCTCTCTCTCTACTCCCTCCTCTCTCTCTCTACTCTCTCCTCTCTCTCTCTACTCCCTCCTCTCTCTCTCTCTCTCTACTCCCTCCTCTCTCTCTCTCTCTCTCTACTCCCTCCTCTCTCTCTCTCTACTCCCTCCTCTCTCTCTCTCTACTCCCTCCTCTCTCTCTCTCTACCGTCTCCTCTCTCTCTCTCTCTACCGTCTCCTCTCTCTCTCTCTCTACCGTCTCCTCTCTCTCTCTCTCTACCGTCTCCTCTCTCTCTCTCTCTACCGTCTCCTCTCTCTCTCTCTCTACCGTCTCCTCTCTCTCTCTCTACTCCCTCCTCTCTCTCTCTCTACTCCCTCCTCTCTCTCTCTCTCTACTCCCTCCTCTCTCTCTCTCTCTACTCCCTCCTCTCTCTCTCTCTCTACTCCCTCCTCTCTCTCTCTCTCTCTTCTCTCTACTCCCTCCTCTCTTCTCTCTACTCCCTCCTCTCTTCTCTCTACTCCCTCCTCTCTTCTCTCTACTCCCTCCTCTCTTCTCTCTACTCCCTCCTCTCTCTCAAAAACCATATTAGTAATATTTATTTATTTTTTGGTACAGAAAAATTAGTACAACATTAGTACCGTCGGTTTCAAGCTCAGAAGGAGTTAACCCTCCGGCTCTCTTCAGCTTATGTTGTCAAATAGGTGACAACATAAGCTGAAGACAGGCGGAGGGTTAAGTCATTCTGAGCTTGAAACCGACGGTACTAATGTTGTACTAATTTTTCTGTACCAAAGAAAAAAAAATTATATATATAAAAATAAAAATTTTGCAAACTGATTTTGTAAACCGGTTCTATGTTAGTCGTACATTTGTACAGACACTTGAAATTAGCCTTTCTTAATTTAAATAATGCATTAATGGTATAATTTGATAAAAAAAAAAATGCTTTCTCTGACTTGGTTTGTCATACTAAGTTTGAAATATCATTTTTATCTTTGAATGCGGATTGAATGAACAGATCTTAAGAATATCGGTATTTTGTATTTGACATAACATATAATGTTGTATGTTGCTTTAGTGATATTTTTTTTAAATTCTTTCGGAATTAATTTAAATATTCTTTTCCTTCTATTTCATGTCCTGTCTGTCCCATTTTGAAGCAGACGCATATTTTGCTGAATCAACAACGAACAGAATATTACATCAGGTAAGTCTCTGCTACATTGTAAAGTGTTCATGTTTTGTGTATTAATTTAAAATATTGAATAAAAGATTTTTGTTATATATATATATATATATATATTAAGCATTCTGAGTTACTAGAAAAAAAAAACACATCAAAGTGCTCGATAGTAAGTCATACAAGAGATAATATTATTGTACTGAAATTGATATAACTTGGTAAGTAGTTATAAGTAACAAAATAACTGAGTGTAAAGGTGTTAAAATAGTACGGTTTATTCTAACGTATATATCTTGTACAAACAATAGTAACTACAGGTAATCCAATTTAACAGAATACAATCGAATTCTTCACATACTACTGTTCGTAGTCGTATTTATTGTCCAGACTAGTTCACTTATTTAGTGACTGAGGGGTGTCCGGTATCCCATCACAACAGATTTGAAACCAACGATACCGATGCTGTTCTGATCTTTTGTAATATATATATATATATATATATATATATTTAATAAGGAATAGGTAAAATAAATACCTTTTGGAGCATTAAAGATGCGATATCAATTTTTTTTTTTTTTTTAAAAGAAAAATAATAAATCGAAACCGATTTTTTTTTTCTTTTTTATTATAAACTAGCATTTTTTTTTTTTTGTTAGTTTAAAGTGATACAGATATTTCGCCAAAAACTTGGCATCCTCGGTGTGTAATATATCCTGATGTCATCGGATTTGTATTTTTTTTCCTACCGGCTTTTGTTGTTCTAGCCGGGCCAAAGGGGTTAGCTGTTGTTTCCCCACTTTCAAATATGAGAACGTGAATGCGCACGTGATTTGTATAAAGTGTTTAAGTTCATATTTTTTTTTAAGAAGCATCTATTGTTAAATTTAATAAGGAACAGGTAGAATAAATACCTTTTGAAGCATTAAAGATGCGATATCAATTTTTTTTTTTTTTTTTTTTAATTTAACAATAGATGCTTCTTAAAAAAAAAAATATGAACCTTAAACACTTTATATATATATATATATATATATAATGTGTGTGTAAGTCATAGTCCTGTCTATTTGTTCATGAACTATTTGTAGTGTTTTTGAGATGGATCCTAATAACCATATATATATATATTCTGAACTACATATATATATATATTCTGAACTACATATATATATATATTCTGAACTACATATATATATATATTCTGAACTACATATATATATATATTCTGAACTACATATATATATATATTCTGAACTACATATATATATATATTCTGAACTACATATATATATATATTCTGAACTACATATATATATATATTCTGAACTACATATATATATATATTCTGAACTACATTACCCAGGTAACTTAGATAAGTATATTTCAGCTTGATCAAAAGGTAGTACAACATTACCGTAAACATCCATAAAAAGTAAATATATTTTCCTTTGTAACCCATCACAACAGAAATAGTATACATTACCGTGTCCACTGGAGATACCCAGGTTTCTTCTTTTTAGGTCATCGTGGAATTAATAAAAATTCTGACTTGTTGTTTCTCGAGATAGACGGGTCAGTCGTGTTCAGAGTGGATGAAATCACTTCTTCCTTTCTCCCCTACACTCACTGGTTATCCTCTCTCAACCTACCTGTACTCAATTCTTACAAGTACCACGAAAAGATTGAGTTGCATCCGACTTCCTTTCCACAAACTGAGCAAAGGAACTGAACTCTTTTCGGAAGCTTTCAAACACAACAACCACTGATCGACACTTTTGGTACATTCACTCTCCACCGAAGACGTGTTTACCTCTAATTTCAATTTGTCTACATACTTATTTACTTTTCCATATACTAACCATTCCATTTGTCTGAAATTTCATTTCATGTTTTAAACTCCCTAATATACGTATATGTTGAAGTCTTTACTACTTTTCTTTTTCTTTTTTCTTTTTTTTTTTTTTTTTTCTAAGTGTGCTCTGAAAGTAGTTAGGTCCTTTATAACCCATTTACTAGTGCGATTTTTAACAAGGGGAAGGGGTGAGGGGGCATGTCTTCTTAATCCGAAAGGAGGCCGTAGGGGAATAAAAGGTTATGAAGCACTGGGATGGATGAACAAAGTCAGCAACAAAAAAAAAAAAAAAAAAGAAGTCCAACCATTCATTATAGGCAGAAAGATGATTTATAAACTGCAGATAACCCAAGGGAATTAATCTGTCATTTTCTCAGCAGAATCTGTACGCAAATACGTGTATCATTTGAATTGCATATTTCTACAGCTATTTATTATTTCTTTACCTTTCTAACTCTTCACGCTTAATTTATTTTAATTTATTAAACTTTTCTTTTTTTTTTTTTTTTTTTTTTTTTAATTTATTATTTTTTTTCCAAAATCTACTTCTCACCGTTTCAATAACTTCTTTAGAATTTATTGATGGGACGTCCTTACTCCCCCTTGTCAGGGGCTTAACTGAACTAAATAAAAAAAATGTATAAAAAAGTGAACCGATTCTTACAGCACTTATACCAAATAATGGCCAGGGTGGAACTTAAGAACGTGTGTTTTTTGTTTTAACTTCCAACCTGCAAAGAATTCACCTCTTTCCAAAAAGATTGATGAGGTTGCTGCTAAATTACATATCTACTGTGTAGGTAGGAGTTATATTCCCAGATGATGATGATATGATCTATAAAATTGTCACCCGTAGTGGGTTAAGCAGCCAGCTCTTTCAACGATCCTGCCACATCACAAATTACACGATCTCAACCTGGGTGATTCTTTACATCCTGCTCTTCTAAGATCATTAGTGATGTTTGTAAATCATATATACTACTACAACTACTACTACTACTACTACTACTGCTGCTACTGCTAGGTAACTCATTACGATGGATGAAAACAGTGTCCATGCAATTTCATTTATGAGCGAAAGTGGCAAATGAACGAATGAATATTTGCGAGCCACATACGCTTTGACATGAGATGCATTGGAATGCTCTTCTGATTGTTTTTTTTTTTGTGTTATTGACTTCTTTCAGAGCTTACGATTATCCACAAAGATTTTTACAACTCTTCCCGCTGAAACGCCCGGGTGTCTTTTCATTGGCTAGTGTTTCTGGGTCTTTGGGATTGCCAATGTTATCCTTGATGCATTTTCTGGGCGGCCCAACTGTCAGATTTCTTTAACCGGCATTACTTAAATCCACTGGTGAGAAAACATCCAAAATAATTTGAAGTAAAGCTTTTATTCACTAAAATTTTATTCACTAAAATTTTTAACTTTGGTAAAGGTATGAGCCATCAGTCACAGGTAAAAATGTGGCAAAAGGTATGACCCCCCCCCCCCCCATCTTCAGTTATTGTTAAAATAGCATTTTGTTTTCAACAAGCATCATCCTGCCATTTAATAACCCAGAAAGGTTCATGATCATTCGGATGCACAGCTTTTACGGATTCTTCTGTCGTCATTCAATTCTATTGTTCATAATATTTGGTAGGTCAGAGGGATTGGGTTGATATCTCAACATCAAAACATTGAGGATCATGTTAAGTAGGTTTTAGCCATAGAGTGAATGTGGTATTTTAACTGAAACTAGTTTAGAGAATAGACCAAGAGGACGACAGCCGACCCCCATCCCACTCCACCCAATTTCGGCTTTGTGACACATTTTATAAATAAAATTTACTATATTGTGAACTTTTTTTTGTAAAATATTAAATATAAATAAAATCGTCTCAAATCTGCGTCTGATATTAGTCTTCGTTTAACACTCTCTATTTGCCCTCCCTAACCCTTATGTAGGTCTTTCGCAAAAAGACCTCACTAAGAATTTTGTCTTCAGCACTCCACCAATGCACTGCAACTATGACTCTACGTTCTTTAATGATGTTGGATGCTAGGAGAAGGTTCCCATACAATTGCACATAAGTCTGACAATCTCTTCAAGTGTCATTCAAAGCCATTCTTAGCATGTGAATGCAATCAAGTTATATCTAATGTGGATATCTAGACATGAAAAAGGAGCCGCTTTTAAGCAACCGTTACTTCTATTCTATTGTATGACTGCTCGGCATGGAGGACTCTTCTTAACTGAAAAACGGAAACAAGATTGAATGGGATACCAACAATCATTTCTTGTTAATCTCTGACCGGAGGGAACATATGTTTGCTAGTAACTTAAAAATGGAAAGAACATTGAATGGAACAGATACTAACCCTAACCCTAGTATATTTACTAGTAACTTAAAAATGGAAAGAACATTGAATGGAACAGATACTAACCCTAACCCTAGTATATTTACTAGTAACTTAAAAATGGAAAGAACATTGAATGGAACAGATACTAACCTTAACCCTAGTATATTTACTAGTAACTTAAAAATGGAAAGAACATTGAATGGAACAGATACTAACCCTAACCCTAGTATATTTACTAGTAACTTAAAAATGGAAAGAACATTGAATGGAACAGATACTAACCCTAACTCTAGTATATTTACTAGTAACTTAAAAATGGAAAGAACATTGAATGGAACAGATACTAACCCTAACCCTAGTATATTTACTAGTAACTTAAAAATGGAAAGAACATTGAATGGAACAGATACTAACCCTAACCCTAGTATATTTACTAGTAACTTAAAAATGGAAAGAACATTGAATGGAACAGATACTAACCCTAACCCTAGTATATTTACTAGTAACTTAAAAATGGAAAGAACATTGAATGGAACAGATACTAACCCTAACCCTAGTATATTTACTAGTAACTTAAAAATGGAAAGAACATTGAATGGAACAGATACTAACCCTAACCTTAGTATATTTACTAGTAACTTAAAAATGGAAAGAACATTGAATGGAACAGATACTAACCCTAACCCTAGTATATTTACTAGTAACTTAAAAATGGAAAGAACATTGAATGGAACAGATACTAACCCTAACCCTAGTATATTTACTAGTAACTTAAAAATGGAAAGAACATTGAATGGAACAGATACTAACCCTAACCCTAGTATATTTACTAGTAACTTAAAAATGGAAAGAACATTGAATGGAACAGATACTAACCCTAACCCTAGTATATTTACTAGTAACTTAAAAATGGAAAGAACATTGAATGGAACAGATACTAACCCTAACCCTAGTATATTTACTAGTAACTTAAAAATGGAAAGAACATTGAATGGAACAGATACTAACCCTAACCCTAGTATATTTACTAGTAACTTAAAAATGGAAAGAACATTGAATGGAACAGATACTAACCCTAACCCTAGTATATTTACTAGTAACTTAAAAATGGAAAGAACATTGAATGGAACAGATACTAACCCTAACCCTAGTATATTTACTAGTAACTTAAAAATGGAAAGAACATTGAATGGAACAGATACTAACCCTAACCCTAGTATATTTACTAGTAACTTAAAAATGGAAAGAACATTGAATGGAACAGATACTAACCCTAACCCTAGTATATTTACTAGTAACTTAAAAATGGAAAGAACATTGAATGGAACAGATACTAACCCTAACCCTAGTATATTTACTAGTAACTTAAAAATGGAAAGAACATTGAATGGAACAGATACTAACCCTAACCTTAGTATATTTACTAGTAACTTAAAAATGGAAAGAACATTGAATGGAACAGATACTAACCCTAGTATATTTACTAGTAACTTAAAAATGGAAAGAACATTGAATGGAACAGATACTAACCCTAACCCTAGTATATTTACTAGTAACTTAAAAATGGAAAGAACATTGAATGGAACAGATACTAACCCTAACCCTAGTATATTTACTAGTAACTTAAAAATGGAAAGAACATTGAATGGAACAGATACTAACCCTAACCCTAGTATATTTACTAGTAACTTAAAAATGGAAAGAACATTGAATGGAACAGATACTAACCCTAACCCTAGTATATTTACTAGTAACTTAAAAATGGAAAGAACATTGAATGGAACAGATACTAACCCTAACCCTAGTATATTTACTAGTAACTTAAAAATGGAAAGAACATTGAATGGAACAGATACTCACCCTAACCTTAGTATATTTACTAGTAACTTAAAAATGGAAAGAACATTGAATGGAACAGATACTAACCCTAACCCTAGTATATTTACTAGTAACTTAAAAATGAGGAGACTGAAGAGAACAGATAGTAAACGACAGAAATTAAAATTCTAGACAAGATTAAGATAAAGCAAATCTGGCCATTTTTTTTTTTTTCTTTTTTTTTTTTTTGCCTGTACTAAAATTCATTGAAATAAATGTACGCATTAAATCCATTGTTTTGATATCTGAACACAATGCATGCTGGTCGTTTAATCCACTTAATAAGTTTGCATGCAGAGAGGGGGGGAGATTGTTTTATCCCCCCCCCCCCATCGAGTACAAGATATAACACAAGGTTGGATGTTCAGTGCCTAAAAAAGTGTTCAGGACCAGTAGCAAAAATAGCTCTTACAACTGGGACGGCAGAATATAAATATATCTCCTCTTACTTATTCCGAAGGACAGACTGTGGGAGTAGGGAAAAGGTGCGTCTTGAGTTAGAAATATCTGAAAAAGTTGGTACTCTTATAGAGAACGCACTACGTTTCCGTGGCTTTGCGTCGTCAACGTTCGGGCAGGTCTCGAAAACGCACGAGAATTGACGAAACTATTAACCAATCAGGTTGCAGCATTAGACAATCAGGTTGAAAGCAAGCAGACGATAACTTTTGGAAGAAATGAATTTCTACGATCTGTGTCAGCGCGTTGAATCTCCCGAAGGACTCATTGAGTTCTGTCAGCGACGGTCACTTCTGGCGAAAGACTAACCCTAACTCTAACCATAAACCCTAACCCAGAAAATGTTAAAAAAAAAAACAACAAAAATAATGAAAAAATAAAAACACGTTGTTATATAAAAAAATCATCTTTTGAAACTTTTCGGTGCACAAAAAAAACATTTTATTTAAAAACATTTGATTAACGATGCTTCCTTTGACAAAAAAAATAAACATCTAATTAATAGCAATTGTTTAGCTATGGTTTGTTCGTTCTTTATTTTTATATATGTATTTTACTTTGATTTTCTTCGTCTGAATTTATCACTTGCCAGTCTTCAATTTATCATTGAGCAGTTTTCGTCTTGTCAACTCTTGGGCACTTCCGAAGCCTGCCTGAATATTGACGACGCAAAGTCACGGAAACCCCATGCATTCTCTATAAGAGTACCGACAAATCTATATTAAAGTGTAGTATCTGTGCTACCTTCAGTCAAGACTCTTCCCTGAAAACTAAAATAGGATTGATAGATCATAAAATAAACCAAACAAAAGCATTTAAAAAAAAAAAAAAAAAAAATCTTGTTTTTAATTTAAAAAAATTTTTTTTTTTTTTTTTTAACCAATTAATTTTCAGACTCTTTTGCAGATTGTCTTTTCTTTCTCTTCGCTAAAATTCCTTCCGGTCGTTTCTTTTGTTCGCTGCCTGATTATTTTGTTCTCTTATTAACCTAATCATCATGTCGGCCGTTTTTCTCTCGTCTTTTTTTTTTTTTTAACATGGACAAAAAAAGATTCCCGCTGATGGTTATCAATTTTAATTGTTGATTTGTGTGGGTGGTTTGCAGTCTTTTCAAAAACGGCCTGTTGTGTTTCGTTTTATATTTTAATTTTATTTTCCTCATCTTTCCCCTTCTTCCCCCCCCTTTATACACAGAGATGAATATCTTTTAATGTTCAGTATCTCTGACCCTGTCTCCCTCACTATCTCTCACCATACACACACACACATACACACACACACACACACACACGTTAACCATGAGAATATGTTGTCTCTGTTTCAATATATATATATATTTTTGTTCAGAAAATTAACATCTATGCTGATGATACCACTCTCTATTCTGGTGTTGCTTCTCACCCATCTCCCTCGGATCAGTCGAAATATGCAGCTGATCTAGAAGTTGACCTGGGTTCAGTTGTGGATTGGGGTACAAAATGGCTTGTTTCATTTAATACAGTTAAGACTTAGCTTGTGACTTTCAATCGTAGATGTGCCCCTTTTCTTCCTGAGATTCTCATGGATGGCTCTGCTCTTGAGGAGAAATCGACTCTGAAACTTCTTGGTCTTTCTCTCATCAAATCTTAGAGTCAATACATTAGATCCATTGCTCTTTCTGCTTCTCGTAAAGTCGGTTCTCTCTATCGCTATAAACACCTGAGGCTATTCTCTATTTCTACAAATCTACTATCACACTATGTATGGAGTACTGCTGTCATATTTTGGCTGGTGAATCTCTGTCCCATTTGAGGGTTCTTGATAAGGTGCAGAAACGTGTTTGTAATTTGATTAGTCCTACCCTTTCTTCTTCTCTGCACCCTCTCTTTCACACACGTGATATCAGTCATTTATATAAATACTATTATGGCATGTGTTCTTCAGAATTATGTGATCTATTCCCTACTTCTTTTGTTCCAGCTTGTTTGACTCATTGGTCTAGTGGTCTCCATCAATTCGCTGTTTTGATACCTCGTTGTAATACAGCTTCCTATTCCAGTAGCTTCTTTCCAAGAACTGCAGGCTTGTGGAACTCTCTTCCTGCTGACTGTTTTCCACCTACCTATAACCTTGATCTTTTCAAGACTAAGGCCAATAGGCATCTCCTGTCTTTGCGATAATCATATTTGTTCTTGTTAGCTTCTTACATCAAGTGGCTTCATGCCTTGTCTGGAGGGATTTCCATAAAAAAAAAAATAGTAAATCGAAAAAAAACAAAAAACAACTCTTGCCTTTTCATCCTTCGGTGGTTCCATCCCTCCTCTTGGTTTTTCCCCTTTTTTGCACAAATCTTTAGTTTCACCCTTTGAATAAATCAATCGTACAAAAAAAAAAACAAACAATATTTCAAAGTCTTTTGGAAAAGGGGATTATGGAAATTTGTTTTAGTCCTGAAATGTTAGGCGAACAAAGACATGATCACCAATCCAGCCATAAACTGTCTAACTTAAATTGCCTCCTAATCCACTTCTGAGCTGCTTTGTGTTAGATACCAGGTAGGGATAGAGGGGGGGGGGGTATGATGCTTTCTCTTAGAAAGAAAGATGGCAACATTTAACTAGAGTATTTCCCTCTAGCTCACAGTTGCTTCTGCCCATCTTCTGAAATGGCAAAAGGAGGTGCTTTACACCCCCCCAATCCTTAGCTAGCATTATTATTTTCTCACTAACACTTTCTACGTTACGTTTTGGAATTTTTTTAGATGATTGATAATTTGTATTTGAATTATTCAGACTACTTCACAAAAAATCGAAGGTATCTGAATATTTACCAAGGTCCCCCTCTCCTTTTTGCCCCCTTTTGTATAAAACTAAATTAAACTAAGCATAGCCCACATTACCTACCCTCATGCTTAGCAGCTGGTCCAAAATTCATAGCCTCTTGGATGTTATTCTCACAACGTTTCGGTCGATGTAACTTCTGACCGTCTTCAGATGTGACTTGCCGAACTCTGGAATTTTTACGGAATTGCAAACGGAACCCTTTATTTAATCGTCAGGGGGTTAGGGTTAGGGCTTGTTCTCATTCTATCAGCCATGACCGAGTAGAAGTTTCAAGTAATTCGTAATTGTATTCTAAGTATCGTCCGTACAGTTTCTTCTGGCTATCTTTTTTTTGTACTTTTTGGTCCCCCGATTTATAAAATCGGGGGACTTATGTTTTGAGGCACGTCTGTCCATCCATCCGGATTTTTCTCCGCAACCATCCATTGAATTTCTCTGAAATTTTGCATGAAGTTGTAACTTTGGTCAGGTTAGAAAGTGACATTCTCCGATTTTTGAAAAAAAATCTGGTTAGCTCCCCCAGGGGGTCAAAAGGCCCCGAAATGGCAAAAAATGATATTTTTTGCCCCATAACTTTTGATCCATCCATTCAATTTCTCTGAAACTTGGCCAAAATGTGGAGGCAATTGTTCCTAATAGAAAATAAGTATTGCTGACCGTGGAAAAAATCTGGTTTGCGCCCCCAGGGGGTCAAAAGCCCCCAAAATGGCAAAAAATGACCCTTTTCTCCCATAACGTTTGATCCATCGATTCAATTTTTCTGAAACTTGGCCAAAATGAGCATCCTTGACCTCAGACAAATTCTGGTTTGCGCCCCCAGGGGGGTCAAAGGGGGGTAAAAAATGCCCCAAATTGCCCAAATTTATTGCATTTTACACTCGCCACATCGAATCACATACAGAGGGGGACCACGCACGCACGGCTTGTTACATTTGATTTGAGGGAAATAAATCAATAATTGTAAGTAACTTCCTAATAATATGTATAGTTGCTAATTACGTGATATTACTAAGAAATGTCTTACTAAAACTTTTCTCTGTAATTATTATTTTGTAGTAATTTTGATCTTCACACGTCCGCCCCTCAGTCGCATGTTTGCCAGGCCTGTATTATGGATCGCCTTTGTCAACACCCAAAGTTCTGCAGATCTTCTAAACATAACGGGATCGTAGAATAATTGACAGAGGAACCAGTCGGAACGTAGCAGTTTCGGTTCTTTGTATAAAATTTTTTTAAAGTGTAGCCTCTGTGTTTTCTCTGAGGAGTTCCAGTAATTGTGATAATGAAAGAAAACTTGTAATCCCAATTAGTCCAGATTTGAGAAAGTTAAAATATATTATCGTGTACGTGTGGAGTTTCTTATCCTGTATCAATAAACATTTGATCTATACTTCATGTACATTGAGCTCTCCAATCAGAAATATGCCGTTTAATATAAATGTGGCAAACCGGAATATCAATCGACCCAAAACCAGATGGTGATTACTGAAAAATAAAGATTTAAAATAAAAATTAGTACAACATTTTTCTGATTTTCTTTATTTTATTTCTTTAATAAAATAAAGAAAATCAGAAAAATGTTGTACTAATTTTTATTTTAAATAATTTCTTTTACATAAATAAGTAATCAAATAAGTGGTTAGATTTTTTGGTACTTCTGCAGTTTATGGACCATGCGGAAATAATGTTATTATTTAGAAAGCCATTCTTAACATGGGGAGGTGGGAGGCTTTGTTAACTATTCTGTACTTTTACCTAACAATTTAATAAATAAATTAATAAATTTGGGAAACTGAAACTGAAGCTTGCATTGGAAGCTATGTTACGGAGGAAGTTTAATAACGGGGACTACATCTGAGCCAGCACTGAAACTCGCATTGGAAGCTATATTACGAAGGAAGTTTAATAACGGGGACTACATCTGAGCCAGCACCGTTTACTGCTGACTGACTTCTAAACCGAGTCGGTTAGTATTCCGGTTTGCCATAAATTCATATCTCAATATTATTTGATATTTAACAAGGATTTCTATTAGGATTGAACCTAAAACCAAACTTGTACTTGATATGTGATATTAGGGAGTTTAAAACATGAAATTAAATTTCAGAAAAATGGAATATTTAGTATATGAATAGTGGATGAGCATGCACAGGCTAGTAAAAATAATAACCCATACACACACATCTCTAAAGCCAACTGATATTTCGGTTGATTCAAATGACTTTAATCTTTGGAGAATGATTTTATTGCAAAAACAATATAAAATAGAAACCCTAGCTTAAACTCTCAATAACGTATAACCAACCATAAAATTTACTTTTGAATCTAAACAAAACTCTATACCATTTCTTGCCATGCTCAGAGGAAGATTAAATCTGGTCAGTGTCGGGAGATCATCATGGCCGTCACTCGAATCGAGTATACGGGTTTCCAGGGCTTCAATTGTGGGTTCTCATGTGAGAAAACAGTCCAATGCACGATCCACATATTCTGTCACATTTCGGGCATGCGTTATTGTTTGGTAATTGTGCACGTGGTTGGTTTTCGCGGCGTACTATTCTTGCTGTTTTCAGGTCTTCGGCATGACGACGCCGTTCACCCTCAAACCTATCCACACCACCTCCCACTTCATTCCTCCACTCTGTTCTTTTGAGTGCTCTCGCTTCCCATGTTGTGGGATCAATCCCGCATCTCCTCATGTCCTCCTTCAAACAGTCCCTGTACCGTTTCTTCTGTCCTCCAACCCTCCTAGCTCCCACATTTAGCTCAGAGTAGAATATTTTCTTTGGATAGGACTGGTCGCTCATCCTTACGTGACCAGCCAATCTCAAACGACTCCTAACAATCAAAGCCTCTACACTAGAGCAACCAGACTCTTCCAGGGCACTGGTGTTGGTCCGACGATCTTGCCAGGTGATTCTTAAAATTTTTCGTAAGAGTCTTTGATGCAGTTTTTCGAGTGCCTTAATATGTCGATGGTATGTCGTCCGGGTCTCCGGACAATGGCCCGATAGACTAAGATTTTGGTATCCAGCCTTAAATCTTTATTATCAAAGACTCTGGAATGAAGTCTACCGAAAGCAGCACTTGCACACCTAATTCGATACTGGATTTTATCGTCAATGGTGGCATTAGAGGCAAGGTGGCTGCCCAAATATGCAAAGCGATCTACGTTTTGCAGCGTTTCTCTGCCCAGCTGGATATGTGGCATATCAATAGATCGATGAGACGAACGGGCATTGAGGAAAAGTGCTAGCCTGTTTAGCTACCCCTTTTCTTTCTAGGTTCGTTCGGCTTACTCTCTCCTCTTCTCCTTCTTCTTTTTCTTTCTTTCTTTCTTCTTGAAGAGGGGTCACAGTACCGGTCAGAGCTTTACAAATAAGTGATAACAGATGTGGCCGAAAGATGAACTTAGAAAAGTGTTTATCAAGTGGGTGTGAAAATAGACTTTTAATAAAAAACAGGGAATTATCTGAAAAAGATTAGTTCTCTTGGCGAGACCAAACAACGCGCCTCGCTACCAATGAAGACAGCTACAATCCACTTGTAAGCACGCCTGCTGTCTCCCCGCAAGAACAAGCTTAACCAAAAACACACACGCACACACGCATACTAAACTTTAAGGACTAAGTTGACACATCGTGTCGTTTCAAACTTTTTTTATCCTTCAAACTTTATTGTTAAATTTTACATTTTTGTAAAATTGTTTACATATAAAAGTTTTTATTCTTTTACTTTGCAGTTTCTTCTTTTTATTAGCAATATTATATTGTTAAAAGTTAGCACTCGCTAACTGGTGATCCTTGTAATCGAATCGGTCTCAATTATCTACACAAAATTAATTGTTTAGTGTGGTGGCTTGGTAATCCCTAAAGACGCGACCGTCATCTAAAATACCAGACCCCAAACAGGGAACCACAGCCATCCCCACAATTGGTGAGCTCCGACGTCGAACATGCAAATAACTTTCTGATCAAATGCAAAACATGTAGAGTAAAAGAAAAAAAAGAAAAAAGAAAATAATAATAGTAATAATTCGGAGAAGAATTGAAGGAAACGGACACAGCTTAAAATACATATATATATATATATATATATATATATATACATATATATATATATATATATATATATATATATATATAAATGTATATAAGGGTGTGTGTGTGCAAAAAGAAATAAAAATAAACAATCAAAAACATAAACAAACAAAAAGAACATTTGTGTGTGATTCTACAAACAAAATCCTTCGAGGCTAAGCAAGAACATTTGTGAACAAAAAAAAAAAACGAAACATCTTTCAACAAGCAAGAACTTTCATAAAAAAAAAAGAAACAAAAACAAAAACAAAAAAAACAACAAAAAAACGAAAGGAGAAAATAAAGCATCTGACGGTGAGTCCCCACTTCTTTTCTTGTCTATATTTCCTGACTATTTACCTTTCCTTCTGTCACATACTTTGATTTTGTCACTAGTAGGGTGTAAAAAAAAAAATAAAAAAAATTTTTTTAAATAAAAATAATAATAATTTTGTTTAGAAAAATATGGAAGCGCAACATGTTAGTGTCAAACCACCACAGTTTATGGAAACTAGTGTTGGAGGGTGGTTCGCCGTACTCGAAGCACAATTTCACCTCAGGCACGTAACAGCGGATGACACAAAATTTTATATTGTCATTAGCGCACTCCCGCCTGATGTGGTAACTAACATACCAACATCAGTTCTGGATTCACGCGACTATGGTAAATTAAAGGAGTCAATATTGTCTGCGTATGAGAAAACCAGACCTGAGCTCCTGGAGAAATTAATGAGGAACACCACACTAGCTGGTCGCCCTTCGTTATACCTCCAAGAAATGTTGACGATAGCAAGTAGGATAGGAGCCAGCGAAGAAATAGTCAGACATAAATTTATCCGGGCTCTTCCTCATCAGATAGCACCAGTAATAGCAGCCCACACTGAAATGCCGTTAGTCGAGTTAGGTCGATTGTCCGACAACCTGATGCCATTAATAGAGAATGCATCAGCATTTCAAGTGACTGACAACCAAACTCGGACAGGCTACTACCATAGACAGCCGAATCAAAATAGGGAAACGACTCCCATGAGTTTACGTCCTTATAGTAAAAACCAAAAACCAAAGGTCTGTAGAGCACATCTCTATTTTGCAGAGCAGGCTCGGACGTGTAAACCATGGTGTAGATGGCCGAAGAAAAAAGGTAATCTACAAATATTGCCTAACTCTCGTCCTTCTTCTCCCAGCCCTAGCGATTCGGAAAACTAGAAAGGCGGACTGCGCTTGCTCCCTCAGGTTCGCCTTTATTAGAAGTTACTGCAAAAATAGGAGCCACTAAAATAAATTTTATTATAGATACAGGGGCCAGTATTTCCATTTTACCGCGTTCTGCAGTAAATGGTGTTACCTTGGAACCAACCCCTGTACATATCTCTACGGCTAATGGAGAGAAAATACATTGTCATGGACAAACAAATTTAGAAGTGAGGATACCATGTTTAAGAAGATCTTTCCAATGGACTTTTGTGATCGCTGATGTCACCAACCCATTATTAGGATTTGACTTCTTAAATAAATTTAGCATTATTGTAGATTGCAAAAATAGATGCCTCCGAGACGAAATAACCGAACGAGAGGTAAAAGTAAAGGCAGTAACCGAAACTATTAACATAGTAATTAATAAAGTAAACCTAACTGGAAGTGTGCGCGATATAATAAATAAGTATGATAGTGTGATCTCCCCTCAGAGCGATACAAGTAAAAGCTACGGTGGAGTTTATCACAGAATTGACACGGAAAGTCATGTACCAGTCTTTGCTAGGGCTAGGCAACTTTCCGGTCTTAAGTTTGATGCAGCTCAAGCAGAATTTAAGAAACTGCTAAATACAGGAGTAATCCAGCCTTCAAGTAGCGAGTGGGCATCCCCGCTACATTTAGTAAAGAAATCGGATGATACATATCGAGCGTGCGGTGATTTCCGTGCGCTGAATAGTATTACCAAGACAGACCGCTATCCGATACCCAACATAAACTCATTCAGTTCACGGCTAGCTAATAAATGCTATTTTTCGAAGGTAGATTTGACTTCTGCATATCACCAAATAAAGGTACACCCAGACGACGTGCCTAAGACAGCCGTCGCTACTCCTTTTGGCTTGTTTGAATTTAATTACATGCCATTTGGTTTGAAAAATGCTGCTGCTACATTCCAGCGATATATGGATAAAATATTTTTCGAGTTAGATTGTGTGTTCATCTATCTGGACGATATATTGATTTTTAGTGACAGTGAACAACAACACAAGGAAGACTTAGATAAAGTATTTAAAATTCTTAGTGACAATAACTTAAAGATTTCCTTAGCTAAGAGTATATTCAATGTAACAGATTTAGATTTCCTAGGTTTTCACGTAAGCAAAGAAGGCTTGTTACCTACTTCAAAGAAAATTAAAGAACTGGAGGCCTTCCCAGTACCCAACGATTCAAAAAGCTTACGTAGGTTTTTAGGGATGACAGGTTTTTACCGCAAATTAATCCCTAATTATGCAGCTATAGTATTGCCACTGTCCGAACGAATGAGGTTAGACCCTAAGTCAAAGCTCGGACTTAATGAGAAAGAAACTGACGCTTTCAAAACTATAATTAGTAAATTGTCAGAAATTACAGCATTAGCCCATCCACAGTCTTCAGTCACCGAGTACCACCTAGTGACGGATAGTAGTCAATACGCAACTGGCGCTGCATTACACCAACTAATAAATAAGAAACCGGTACCCATAGGATTCTTTTCTAAGAAATTGTCTCAAGCTCAAGCCAAATATTCAACATTTGACAGAGAGTTGCTGGCAGCTTATTTTGCAGTGATACATTTCCGTCACCTCATAGAAGGTCGTCATGTAACATTGTTCACGGATCATAAGCCATTATGTGGAGCCTTTTATAGTCAAACACCGGCAAAATCGGATCGACAGCAACGACACTTGTCAGTACTTGCCGAATATATTGCTGATATAGCATATATTAAAGGCGATCAAAATGTAGTTGCGGACTGTATGTCTCGACCTGCATTAGCTGTGCAAGTAGATGCCTGCGATTTGACAGAAATAGCTCAGACACAAAAAGGGGATGATGAAATAAAATCATACCCAGATTTAAAAGAATATTTGGTATCAAATGAAGTAGGCTCAGTCCTATGTGATACTTCAACTATGTACCCCAGACCGTTTATCCCGAAAAATCTTCGTAGATCCATTTTTGATAGCCTACACGGTTTAGCGCATCCCGGAACGGGAGCGTCTATAAAACTGGTTAAGTCCAGATATTTTTGGCCGAATTTGGATAAAACTATCAAACAATTCTGTGCAGAATGTGTTGTATGTCAACAAGCTAAAGTTCACAGACACACTAAATCTGCTGTCCAGAATTTTGAATTGCCATCTGCACATTTCCAAACAGTGCATATAGACATTGTCGGCCCATTACCCTTAACGCGTAGTGAACCGGACCCGTATCTGAGTCCATATAGATATCTACTGACCTGTATCGATCGTGCAACGCGCTGGATTGAAGTACAGCCTATGACTGAAATAACTGCACAGTCGGTAGCAGAAGCATTTATTAATGCATGGATATCTAGATTTGGAGTTCCACTGCATGTTGTAACGGATCGAGGCAGTCAATTTGAAAGTGAATTATTCCAGGAATTAGCCAAGGTGATAGGTTTTTACCGATTAAGAACGACTTCATATCATCCTCAAAGCAACGGATTGATTGAAAGAGCACATCGTACGCTAAAAGCAGCGATAATGGCTCGAAAAGAATCATGGATGAAAGCTATACCTATAATTCTACTTGGTATACGCAGTATCCCTAATGAATCAGGCTTTTCACCTTTTACTTCTGTTACTGGAGCACCAATATTGATCCCTCAGCAATTGGTGCACAGACCGGGCGTAGAAAAGGAAACACCTGTAAATCATAAATACATACGTGATTTGTGTGATTCGATGTCCCAATTTGATGCACTCAGCTGCGATAAAGGACATCACCATGCAAATACAAAACCTTTCATACCAAAAACTCTACTTTCCTGTGAAAAAGTATGGCTTAGAGTCGATCGAGTGAGAAAACCATTAGAAGCGCCTTATTCAGGTCCTTATAAAGTTCTGACTCGATCAGCTAAACATTTTCAGATCGATATGAGCAATGGTACTCATACTCATGTATCGATAGATAGGTTAAAACCTTATATAGAACCAACTAGCAATAACGACAAAACTAGGACTACTAAGAAAGCACAGACAGATGCGTGCACAACTAACAAAGAAGATATCGAAACAAATACCGCTGACGAAGTCGATAAAAATATTGCTAGTAAAACATATGAGTCTAGATCTGGTAGAAAAGTTACATGGAAGAAAAATAACGAATTTTTTTATTTTTAATAACTATTCAAAAGTATGACTAATTATAATAAGACAGAGGACTAGATATAAGTATAAGAATAATGCGATAACAAAACAAAGGAGATTACAAAATAAATAAATAAATAAAAGTAAAATTAAAATAGGGTAGTGTCTATCGGTTAAGCTCCGCTTACTGGTGGGGGACTATTGTGGCATATCAATAGATCGATGAGACGAACGGGCATTGAGGAAAAGTGCTAGCCTGTTTAGCTACCCCTTTTCTTTCTAGGTTCGTTCGGCTTACTCTCTCCTCTTCTTCTCCTTCTTCTTTTTCTTTCTTTCTTTCTTCTTGAAGAGGGGTCACAGTACCGGTCAGAGCTTTACAAATAAGTGATAACAGATGTGGCCGAAAGATGAACTTAGAAAAGTGTTTATCAAGTGGGTGTGAAAATAGACTTTTAATAAAAAACAGGGAATTATCTGAAAAAGATTAGTTCTCTTGGCGAGACCAAACAACGCGCCTCGCTACCAATGAAGACAGCTACAATCCACTTGTAAGCACGCCTGCTGTCTCCCCGCAAGAACAAGCTTAACCAAAAACACACACGCACACACGCATACTAAACTTTAAGGACTAAGTTGACACATCGTGTCGTTTCAAACTTTTTTTATCCTTCAAACTTTATTGTTAAATTTTACATTTTTGTAAAATTGTTTACATATAAAAGTTTTTATTCTTTTACTTTGCAGTTTCTTCTTTTTATTAGCAATATTATATTGTTAAAAGTTAGCACTCGCTAACTGGTGATCCTTGTAATCGAATCGGTCTCAATTATCTACACAAAATTAATTGTTTAGTGTGGTGGCTTGGTAATCCCTAAAGACGCGACCGTCATCTAAAATACCAGACCCCAAACAGGGAACCACAGCCATCCCCACAGATATTAGGAGGGTTTCTGCAGTTATCTTGAGGTGAGGGCTGGAATAACACCTCAGTTTTTTTAATGTTGATATTTAATCCTAATTTTGAGTATGCATTGGCAAAGGCATTAATCGTGGCTTGTAGTTCCTCTTCAGTCAGAGCACAAACTGCTTATCATTTGCATATTGAAATTCAATAAGAGAATCAACATTTGTTTTATTTCTGGCCTTCAGACGTCTTATGTTGTAAACTCCACCATCCATTCTGTAGTTTATGTATATAGCAGGTGGAAGTTGACCATCTAACAGGTGCAGTATAGCCGCAATAAAGATTGAGAACAAAGTTGGTGCAGCTACACATCCCTGTTTGACCCCAGATTTTACTTTGAATGGATCCGTAGAGCAGCCATTTGCGGTTACCATTGCAGATATATCGTCGTGAAGAAGTTCCATCATTCTGATGAACTTCTCTGGACAACCAGCTCTTGATAGAATTTTCCAGAGAAGCTCACGACTTACACTATCGAAGGCTTTTGTTAAATCGATGAAAGCAATATATAGAGGTTGTTGTTGGTCTCGGCATTTTTCCTGAAGCTGCCTCAGACTGAATATCATGTCACTGGTGCCACGAGCCGGTCGAAAACCACATTGTGACTCGGGTAAGACAGACTCAGCAAGAGGTGTTAGTCTCTTGGTTAAGATATGAGCCAGGATTTTTCCAGCTATTGATAGTAGTGTGATACCTCTATAATTTCCACAGTCAGTTTTTTCACCTTTCTTCTTGAAGATTGTTGTAATTAAGCCATCCCTTAAGTCAGTTGGTATTTCCTCCTGTGTTCTTTCCACCGGGCCAAGATTTCTCCACTATTTTTGAGAATTCGAGAGCCATCCCTGCTTCGCAAAGGTGTTAAACCTTGAGTGGTGGGACCATAGAGAATGTTGGTTGCACTAAAGAAATTCTACATGTCGTTTTTATCAACATAAAGTTGTATCTCTTTAGATTTGTTCGTCCACCAGTTGTTTTTAATGGCTCTTGTAGTTGTTTGTACTTTGGCTTTTAATTCTCTGTTTTTTCTTTTTGGCTTCTGAGTTTGGGTCGTTAAGATATGATGCGAGCGCTTTCCTTGTTTGCTCGATTAGCTCTTTTATTTCTTGGTTATTTTCGTCGAACCAATCTTGATTCTTATATTTCTTCAAACCATCTATAAGATGCCAATGTTTTGATCGCGGGTGTTGCCAAGTGGTCTTGTATTTGTCTCTTTGTCTGAAAAGCGTGTTAGTGACAATGAGATTGTATTCAGCACACTTTGAAAGTAGAAGTGTTCCATTCGGGTTTATTTTACCCACGTCCTCTTTACCAATGGTTCCCCTCCAAATTTGAGAATCCCTACCAACTCTCGCATTAAAATCACCAAAAAGAATGATTTTATCTTCAGTCGGGATGGCAGAAAGTAGTATGTCAAGGTCTTGGTAGAATGTTTCCTTGGTTTGTTCATCGGCACCAAGGGTGGGAGCATATGCGCTGATTACTGTGGCATAGGAACTTTCCCCTGTGTGTACTCTAAGGGTCATAAGGCGTTCATTTATGCCGACAGGTAATTCACCGAGTCTCAGCATCAAAGTGTTCTTTATAGCGAAAGCGACCCCGTGTACTCGCGGCTTGTCAGGTTCGTAGCCCTTCCAGAAAATAGTGTAGCCACCACCTTCTTCACGCAGATGCCTTTCACGTGATAGGCGGGTTTCTGAAAGCGCTGCAATATCGATGTTGAGTCTCTGAAGCTCTCGTGCAGCAAGAGCGGTTCTTCTTTCGGGTCTTGAAAAGTTTAAGTCTAGTAGGGTACGGACATTCCATAATGCCATTTTTAATTCATTGTTTCGACCGCAATTAAGGTGAAACCCCCTGAAAGCAGTTTTCCAGGCAGGTTAAGATGAAGCAAACTATTTTAGGGCACCTTTTCTATCCCCCTCCCTATTTAGGGTGAGCAGAGTGGATCCTAGAAAGGACTGCTCAGTCACAGATGCCACTGCCGAATCACTCTCTTGCTCCGGATCCAAGAGTGAAGCGACTGAACTAAACATCTGCCGCTGGACGTGCCGGTTGAACACTAAAGACTTCCAGATATCACAATCCTGTCCCCACCGTGTTCTTCCGATCGCCGCCAGACTTTCTTCCACTTTCTCCTTGAACTCTTATCCCACTACTGGTGCCTCTGGAGACGCCTGTGCGTGGATTTATTTAACATGGATAAGTTGGTGCACAAACAACAGACCCATCATCTTGGCCAGGCAGGTTTATGTTCAGTGGCACGGAGACCGAGACGACTGAACCCCCTGACTGGTTGCAACCCTTCATCCGCCATCGCAGCCTGACATACAGACTACTCCGCCATTGAGGGATTTTGTTTTGCCCTGTTGGGCTTCAGTACTTCACCGTATCCCTGGTAGGGTGGCTCCCGGGTACTATGCCTTGCCAAAGGGCAACCCGCGATTTTGTCCGGCACTGCTTATTGGATATTCACAGCTAACCTTTATATTTAAAGGCCGTTCCCCTAGCCGCAATCTGGGGAGCTGATGGATGGGAGTTTTCCTTCACCACACCATGTCGGGAGATAAGTACAGAACAGGAGACTTTGATGGTATGGCCATGTTGAAAGAATAGATGAGAGTTCTTGAGGTTATAAAAAAAATAAATAGATAAAAATATTTATTGATTTTAAAACTACCAGTAAAACTAAAATCTATCGGTCATAACGAATTTAGGTATAAAAAAATAAATAAATGGGCATGGTAAAAATGGCACAAGTGAAAAATATAGATGAAAATCTCATAGTGAACTCATCAAAATCTTGGATACGATGTATAAAGGAAAACATTAACAAGTTTGTCAAATCAAAAAGGGATTATATCTAAATTTAAAAGTAGACAATGACCCTCAACTAAATCATCCCCTTCCCGCCAATAAATGAGATTCTACTTTTTTTAGGCGATTATGTGTGAACACCCTGGGGAAAGAAAACCCAATTTTTATAGAATTTAGAATGGGAGATCAATTTTGGATATACATTTAACATAAAATGGTCACCCATTTCCGGGTCAGTATCTAACCAAATAGCTTTTTTAAGGGTATTAACCAGATTTTTTTTTAAAGGAAATAAGAATTGTGTGTTTGTTGGGGGGGAGGGGGAATAAAAACAATCCTTACTTAACCCTAGCACTCAGCTTGATTTGGTTGGCAACATCCTCCTCCCCAACGAAAGACCCTCCCATAACCCTATCTTACGTCCGGCTGCCAACAAAATCCCCCCCCCCAAACAAAATAACAAAAACACCTAAGATTCAACACAACAACAAAAAAGAGACTTCAATTGTGTGTGTGTGTGTGTGCTATTTAGAAAATATAGGGGAGGGAATCTAGCCCTCTCCATAACTTTGTCAGATCGATGTTATTTGCTTGAAAACAACAGAGTAAATACTTATTTGAAAATATTTATTTTAAAATATGGAGTGGAGGCTTAGTCCCTATTTACAATTATAGAGAGACCCCCTCCAAATAGAAGAATTGATTTTATTTGCTTGAAAACAACAGAATAACTTAACAAATATTTATTCTAAAATATTTGGGGGGGGGGGCTAGCCCCTATTTAAAACTACAGAGGAGGGAGCGAGCGTAGTCCCCCCCCCCCACCTCGATTTTATTTGCTTGTAAACAACAAACTAAATACTAGGATTATTTGGACTACTGTTCTCATCTTGAATCTTACTCTTACGTTTCGGCCGGTATAACCTCCGACCTTCTCACTTGTGCAATTTTTACCGGTGCAAGTTTTTTCGGTGTCATTTATTCCTGCTCCATTTTTACCGTGCACTGTTAATATGGTAACATCAAAATACGATGTAAATTTATTTTACTCATATAAAAAAAATGAAACTTTACATAAATTCGCTAGGTGACCTTTAAAAAATACAGTTGCATTTATAAGTTTCCGAAAACTGTTTAAAATCAAATAAAACATTTTTGCCAAGAAAAAACTATTGACCAATATCATTGATAATTGAATTATGAAAAAGTTAAATATAAAAAAAAAATGTTTTTTATTTTTGAAAATTCATTTTTTTATATGCTGTTATGCTTTTGTCAGTTTTTTTTTTTTTCATTATATGGTGGCCTTTTATCCGGTGGGATTGTGTCTGGTTCACCAGAACTGGCAAACCTTACAAGAGGTTGGCAAAAGGTGTGAAAAAAATCTTTGAACATTTCTACTAGGTATACATGAATTAGTGAATTTAAAGATTTTCACATCTATGTGTGAGAAGTCCACACTTTGGCGTTAGTTCTTCTTTGATTTTGAGTTTCCATACCTGTGAACTGGTTTTAAAAAGAAACTAAAAAAAAATATAACACATTTTTGAACTCTTATTACACAGAACTTTGTTACACAATAAAAAAAAACTTTGTACATATTTTTTATACAAAAAAAAAACAAGTTTTAACGGAATTTCTAATCCTTGTTTTTGTGTCTCAAGAAAATCCAGCCCCCCTAAAAGGGGTACTTCGGATTGGGACAAAAATTAAAATTACCTCAGTCTAGAAGGATTTCTTCTTCATTGATGGAAGACAGAAAAGATGAAGTGTAGTATCAGAACAGGTGTCAATGGGTAGACAAAAGTTAAATTTTATATATGTTCAAAAGTAAATTAGAATTTTGTATCAGGACAAACAAAACGGTTTATGTTATACAGACTTGTTATTGTGTAAAAAATATTAAAATTTTTTAGGGAAAACAAACTAGTATTTGATTTTTATTTAAGATTTGGACATCCATCTTGAATTTTAGTCTAAATGAGTTTTATATAGTTTCACCTTCAAATCACCTTGAAAATGACGTGAACAAAATCATCGCTATCTATTTTTAGATACCAATCCATTACTAGATAAAAGATGAAGTAATTTCAGACAGAAATGACTACTATCAAATATCACGCAGGTGGTCAATTTCACTTAAACGAACATAGTGAACCCTGTGATCCTTCTAAAAATTAAACAAATCAAGTTTTTATAATCTTAAAAGTTGTTACTGAATCGAGTGTACCATAAAAAAACATGTAATGTGCGCACCTGTTTAATGTGTGGAGTTTATTTTCAGCATAAAATTTGAAAAAAAGTCTACCCATGTAAAATTCACACCCTAAACATTTCAGAATTGCTAGGCAGAAGTGGCTTTTATTTTAGTTGTATTTAGCATAATTCCACTTAATTACAAACTTATGATTACTTTTTCATTAACCCAGTAAATGTCAGAGTTCACTTGAATTTTGTGAGATATATATTTCAATATTTTCTTAGAAGGTACATAAGCAGATGTGGGGGGGGGGGTTAAATGGGTCCTTAATATGGAAACCACCACCTCCACAGGTTATTTGTTAGAAATGACATGAAAGATGTAAACTTTGTAAAGGGAAAAAGATAAAGGGAACAGTTTTCTGTCCCTTCTTCTTATCTCTTTGCAGTATTTTCATATTTAAACTAATTTATTTACTAGTCTATTTTTATTTGTTTTTTTTTTAATATTTAAAATAATTTGTTTACTAGTCTATTTTTTTTTGTTTTTTAATATTTAAAATAAGTTATTTACTAGTCTATTTATTTTTTTAATAAAAGAATTTATTTACTCGTCTATTTTATTTTTTTTTCATATTGAAAATAAGTTATTTACTAATCTATTTTTATTTGTTTTTTTAATATTTAAACTAATTTATTTACTAGTCTATTTTTATTTATTTATTTAATATTTAAAATTTATTTACTAGTCTATTTTTATTTATTTTTTAATATTTAAAATGTATTTACTAGTCTATTTTTATTTGTTTGTTTTTAATATTTAAAATAAGTTATTTACAAGTCTATTTTTATTTAATATTTAAAATAAGTTATTAACTAGTCTATTTTTATTTGTTTTTTAATATTTAAAATAAGTTATTTACAAGTCTATTTTTATTTAATATTTAAAATAAGTTATTTACTAGTCTATATTTATTTAATATTTAAAATAAGTTATTTAGTCTATTTTTATTTTTTCTTAATATTTAAAATAATTTATTTCCCAGTCTATTTTTATTTTTATTTTAATATTTAAAATAATTTATTTACTAGTCTATTTTTATTTGTTTTTTAAAGATTTAAAATAATTTATTTACCAGTCTATTTTAATTTGTTTTTTAATATTTAAAATAATTTATTCACTAGTTTATTTTTATTTGTTTTTTTTTCATATTTAATATTTATCTATTTTTATTTAATATTTAAAATTATTTACTTGTCTAGTTTTATTTAAAATAATTTATTTACTAGTCTATTTTTATTTTTTTTAATATTTAAAATAATTTATTTACTAGTCTATTATTTGTTTTGTTTTTTTGCATATTTAAAATAATTTATTTACTAGTCTATTTTTATTTTTTTTTAATATTAAGAATAATTTATTTACTAGTCTATTTTTATTTGTTTTTGTTATTTCTTTTACTAAAAGAGTTCCTGCTCGACTATTTTGAATTTTTTATGAAAAAATTTAAATAACATTTTGTCAACTTACTACTAACTACTGCAAATCAGCTTTGTTTTCAATCAATTATGGAGAAAACATTTAAGAAAAAATTATTAGAAGGATCTACTCGTGTAATGTGCGACCCTCCCCTCATGTATATTTTTAGTTTTGCGAAAATATATGCATTTTTTTGTTTGTTTTCTTTTTGGTGATTCGAAAATTAAAAAAAACAACAACTTTATAACTAAATATTTTATATGGTTAAAAGAATCGGAATCAGTAATTGTATCGGAATCGTCCCATCACTAGTCATAAGGATTCCTAATTAAGTAGCCACTACTATTACTACTGTTGAAAAATGGGATACTGAGTGATCTTTGATTTTCACTTGAATATGACCTGCTTAGAATTCCAGGTGTCTGCTTTTATTAGCAATACACATGAAAAAATTTAAATTGCTTAAAATATCTCAATAATGGCATATATAGAAAGAGCTTGATGATCTAAGAAAGAATCTTTTTAAATTTTTTAAATCTGACTAAAAATAAGGAAGTTATGACTATTTTTGTGCCTCACATGATTGGATATTTTCCCCTCTTTAAGACCATATGCGTTTCGTCACATTTTTTACACTAATTTTTCAGTAAAAATTTTATATCTTTATTAAAACACAAGATTAAGCAATGAAATTTACCATATAAGTGTATTTTTGTACAAGGAATCAGAATGTGCCACTGAAAATCTCCAGAAATTAATGGTTTCCAAGTAATCTATACTAAGTGCACATAAATATGCTGCAATACCTTTAAAATACCATGTATCCATTAAAAGAAAGAAGTTAGAAAACTCAAAGTTGAATTGTAATACATTTTATGTACAAGAAACTAAAATCTAATACTAGGACTGTTTAAAAATGAATATATTGCAAGATTTCTTTGGCATTATTGTAGATTAACACCTTCTGCTAACTCACCCCCTTACCTCCCCAAAATATGAGATTCTACTTTTTTATTTAGGCAATTACATGTTAACACCCTGAAAAACTTGGCAGAAAGAAAGAAACAAAAACAATTATTTTAGAATTTAGAGTGGGGATCAGTTTCACGTAAATTAAATATAAAATAAGGACAGTTAATTATTTTTTCTATGGGAGATAAATCCTGTGCGTTTTTCTTGTTTTGTTTATTTAAAAAAAAATTTTTTTAGACGATTATGAGGGTCTTTGTGGGAGGAGGGGGGGGGGGCTTACCACTTGAACTTCAGGTTAGTGGTAGGGCTAGGGGCAATTAAGTGTGAACACCCTGAAAACTTAGCAGAAAGAAAAAAAAACAATTAATTTAGAATTTCGAGTGGGGGATTAGTTTCACATATATTTAATGTAGAATAATTCACCATTTCCGGGCCATTCTAGCGTTTTAGGGCATTAATCAATTTTTTTCTATGGCAAATAAATCTTGTGCGTTTTTTTTATGGACGTCTGCTTTATTTTTTTTAATTTTTAATTTTTTTTAGACGATTATGTGTGGTTTTAATGGGCTTTTTTGTAGGATTAGGGCTTCCTACTCGGACTTAGGGTTAGTGATAAGGTTAAGGATGGGGTTTTGTTTTGGATGGAGGTTGCCATTCGGACTTAGTGTTAGGGTTGAGGGAGTTTTTTAGGGGGTGGCTTGCCACTCATATTTAAGGTTAATGGTACGATACGTTCAAGAAGGCATTTTTAGGAGGTAGGCTTGTTAGTCGTACCTAGAGTTAATGGTAGAGTAATTATTTATTTTATAAATTTCACTAAAAGGCAAGAATGGCCGGGAAATCGGAGATCATTTTACATTAAATTTATATGCGAAACTGATCCCCCACTCTAAATTCTAAATTATTTTTTGTTTTGTTTTGTTTTTTCTTTTTTTCGCCAAGACTTTAAGGGTGTTCACACGTAATCGCCTAAAAAAGTAGAATCTTAATTTTTTTTTTAAATTGGCGACTAGAAAGTCATTACTACTAGAAGTTCGAAAGTTCAGTGAAAACCAGTATTTTTAAAGTATTTTTTATAAAAGAACCAAATAGGATTAACTTTTTTAAGCACAAGTATTTTTGTCTTATTTTTACAAAGCTTTACAAGACTAGTTAGCTGCTGCTGATTGATTGTTATATCAGCAATACTAGCAGCCATTGTTGACTTTCGCTCAAAAAAAGGACAATATTTTTTCGGATAAGGTAATTTAAAATTACTACTACGGAAAGACAAAACAACATACAATTATAATTTTAATGCATAAAAAAAGATAAAAGATTAATTTATTTACTAGTTGGGGTACGAAAAATGTAACAACATTTTCTATATTCATATTAAAAATTTTTAAATTCGTTCTAGAATGAAAAACAAAAATCGCCTCGTGTTTATAACTGCTATTACTGCAGCTACTACAATCAGTTTTTCAAACTATAAATCGAAAACGCTTTTTTTTTTCCGGATAGGGTCATGAAATATCATGACTACCAAAAGAGAACACATATATACAATTATAATTTTAATGCATAAAAAAGTAAAATGATTGATTTACTTACTAATTGGGCGACGGAAATGTATTTTTCAAAAGTGTTCAACCGACGTCGTGTTTTGGGTTTATTTTTAAAATTTAAAAAAAATGAATGAGCCGAATTGCTTCGTACACCGACAAACATTAAAAGTGATCCTTTCCCTGATTAGTTTCCAAATTTCAGGACGAAATTCCACATACAGCAATGGTATGAGACTTTTAAACGAGAGGGGGGGGGGGTAAAAAGAAAAGTGACGTAAATTGCCGAAAATAGTTTTAACATTTTTTTGCCTTTATTTGCTCAAAACTCTTAAAAATATATAATGTATATTATTATTCATGAATGCACCTGAAAGGATATTCATTTTCTAACAAAATGATGGTATTTTGAGCACTTAAGGTGCTTTAGTTTTTAAGATATGACTATTTTAATAGAACTACCCTCAAATCTGTGATTATCAAAACAGTTTTCTGGTCGATGTGTATTGCTACTTTTATGACGAATCAAATATGCACACAAATGAGAAATCACATTACCATGCAAGCTACCGTCTGGCTGATTAGTGTGAACACATGCTGCTGCTACTTTCTAATACTCCAGCAACACATGCATGCAAGTTGCAGAAAGTTTTTGGCGCTTTCCTGCTAGTCGTTTTCATGACGTCCACACTATTTTTGTAAACTATTAAATGAGAATAGATCGTAGTAGTCCTACTACTTTGGCATCCAGAGGCCCCACTGATAACTGCTGTAGGGTCTCAACTTCATACACCAAACGGAAGTACTAAGCTCTGGCATTATACACCTGATGATAGGACATCCTCCTTGTTTTGAGTTATTGGACTATGATCTCAGGATCACACAGATGACGCTTTTGTTGCCTGCTTCTCATTAGGGGATTTTAGGGTTGTTCACTTTAGCTGTGTGCGGATGCATCATTAGAATCCTCCAGAATTTGACGACTGTTTGTGACAAGTCATCAAAAACTGTCTTTCAAAGATGTGCTGTTGTAGCTACTAGTCGACTCTCCTTTCACACAAACAATGGACATTCTTGATATTGTGTGATATTTCATCTGCACAGGCATACCTATCAGCCACCACCTAAGGAAGTTGAAGCCACTTATAAGGAAATCCACGACTTTATGACAAACAAAAAAAAAAAAACGTTATAACATAGTCAAGTTGGGAAGGCGTAACTAGGCGAGTCAAGTACTGGTCAATTTTGGTCTCGGAAAACGAAATACCAGAGGAGACGCTCTTATTAATTTCTGTGAGAGACATCAGCTGAAGATTTTGGACACATTCTTCAAGAAGAAGCTCTGCAGACACTGGACTTGGATTTCCCGAAACAGCACCACAAAGAACAAAATCGATTGCACACTATTCAATAAACCACCCACCTTTACAAATGTCTCAGTCCTTAACAGATTCAACACTGGGAGTGACCACCGTCTGGTACAAGCTTCGCTCTGCATCAACACCAAATCAGAGAGATCAAAATCATAAAAAAAAAATCCAGAAGATTGAACCACGAATTGCTCTCTGCTAAAACACGAGAATTCCAACTGGAACTAGCTAACAGGTTCAAAGCACTTCAAGCAACACTACCCGGATCAGATGCGATTTTATTACCTCCACTATCTTAGAAACGGCACTGGACACTGGACACTGCTGGAAGAGACAAGCCACCCAGAACAGACGAGCTTTCAGCGGAGACCAAACTACTATGAGAAAAAAGGAAATGGATGAAAAGAGGAGGTATGAATTTTCAGAACATTGAATATTCTGGTGTGTGCAAGACCCTACATCACCAAATGAATGAAGAAGGAGGAACATCTAAATGCTTTAACAAAGGTTTCAAGACAACTAAAAAGAAACAATGTCTCTGAAGAAACATCATTGCATTAGAAGACAATGACACCTTCAAAACTGACTTAAATCAGAACTTAAAGTCAGAAGATGTGAAGAGTTGTACACTGATCTCTATAAAATCAGGAGACCCCAAGATCAACCCTTTATAGAGGGCTGCTACACTACCCCCTCCCATATAAACGTCTGAATTACAGTCTGCAATCAAATGACTAAAGAGAGATAAATCTTCAGGGGAAGATGGAATTACAACAGGCATTCTCCAAGATGGGAGTGAACCAATCGCAGAGATTCTCACCAGCTTATACAACAAATGCCTTAATAAAAGCAAAATGCCTAGCAACTGAAAGAATGCATCAGTTACTATAAAATATTAAAAACTACAGGCCAATAAGCCTACTTTCTGTTGTTTACAAAGTATTCTCCCAAATTCTACTCAAAAGGATGCATAACACACTTGACAGAAATCTACCCTGAGAACAAGCTGGTTTCCGACCTGGATTTTCCACCATGAACAACATTCAAGTTGTAAGCGAACTTCATGAGAAATCTAATGAGCACGGTATAACACTTTATTTTGCCTTTGTCGACTATGAAAAAACATTTTATTCCATCGAATTCATCCCAAGGAGTCGACGGCGCTTACATCAACTTTTATCAAGACCTTTACGATAAGCCACAGCAACTTGAAAACTCCAACAAGATAGTGAAAAGATCGATAAAGAAAGAGGTGTCAGACAAGTTTACCAAATCTCTTTACAGCAAGATTCGGTGATCAATAAAATTGACTGAGAAGGCAGAGTTATCAATATAAACCGAGAATACCTTGCTCATCTGCAATTTTTCGATGATATCATTGTCACAAGCCACACGCCTCAAGAATTAGAAAGGATTCTTCACGACATTCACAATACTAACCATATAGTAGGCCTTAAAAAAAACCAACGTCATGTTCAACAAATATGCCACAAAAGCCCCAGTTGTAGACCACACATGAAGTCCACTATGAATGTTAAACAGAAAGTGTTCAATGAATACAGCATGCCTGTTATGACATATGGTAGCGAAACATGTGCACTTAATAATGCAGCGATAGAACAGCTAAGAGTGGCACAAAGCAAAACGGAATGCATTATGCTCGGCATCAGTCTGCGTGAAAGAAAAAGAAACACCTAGATCAGACAGCAAACTGGAGTAAATGACATCATCACCACCATACGGACGGCGAAACATATGAGTGATCAAAAACTCTAATGATGAATGGGTTAGAATGATGATGAATTCCATTTACAAATTGTGCATCATACATGTGCCACTTTTATCCAGATGACATCTTCCATTTTTGCTATCTGTACAGTCAGGTGGTGATGCAGTATCAAGACCCTTTATGTGTATCCATTTGGCATATGCTTTGAAAAATGTTGCGTCATGTAAGTATACAGCTTCCATTATGAAGCAACGTGTTCTTGCGATAATGTGATTCATCATACAATGAAATCTTTCTTTTCTCCTTTTCGCTGAAGTGAAGTGTTGGAACCTCATTCAGACTCCGTCGATATCTGTTAACTTCATGAACATTCTTTCACAGAATGCCTTGCTCTTATAGGTGAGCTGTTCGATCGGCAATCCGCTTTCGAAGACCAACTGCTGGATCGTGCTGACAGTCTTGATGCATCACCTCTAACCAAATAGTGCCAGCCCTTAAAAAAGGGCCAGGTCCATTCCAACTCTGCTCCAGCTTTTCAATGCACTGGGGCCAAATCTATGGGCTTCTTTCATGAGAAATAGAATGTTTCACCATATTTTTTTATCGTTCATGATGACTTTTAAGGCTGACCTAGGTCAATTTCATATAACCTACGATACTCTCTGGGTCGTATGATGGATTCTAATATGAACTATATGATTGAATTCAAATTCAGTCATCTCTACTGTAGTCACTCATACTGTAATATGATTTGGAAAGATATGAGCACCCCCCTCCCCAAGGCTGTCGAGTCAGTAGCTGAAAGGCTCGATTGACTCCAGATATAAAAAAATGTCAAACTATTCTACCTTTTTAAAAGAAATTTTTTTTTCATTTTCTTTCATTTTCTGGGGATATGGCATTCTTCCAAATGCCATACAATCACCCGCTATTTACAGACTCCGACCGAGAGCTCTTTTCAGAATTCTGGTTGTTCCCTTGAGTGCAGTTGTTTGAATTTCTCTTGCACTTGGTTCACCAAGTATACTTGCCAAATACTTTTTCAAGTTCTTCTTCATGAGTCCAGTGGCTCCTATGATGACTGGAATGATAGAGATCTCTTTGAGGTTCCAGTTTCTTTTCATATCATACATTAGACCTTGATATTTTGTTATTTTCTCCCTTTCAACTCTGTTTAGGCCCCCATCATTAGGGACACTGACCTCAACCAAAGTTGTCACTCTCTCTCACTTGTTCCATATGACAATGTCAGGTTTGACAGCTGCGTTTTCCAGATAGGTAGCTGTGGGGATTTCATGGTCATAATGGATGGTGTATGTCTCATTCCCCACAGTTCTCTCAAGTAGATGTTCTCAGTGCCTGCTGCTACATCTGATATTCAGTTTCTAACAGATGGTTCAGTGGAGGTACCTGCACACTCCATTATTCTATTAGTATTAATTTGTATATGCTATATATTATTGATATAGCATTTTTATTTTAGGGGCGCCCATTTTCTTCAAGGCTCCGTGAATTAAAAGCTTGGTGAAATCACATTGTTAATTGGTTAAATCTAAAGAAGTAAATAGGTACGTGATGGAAAATGCCAAAATATTAAATGTTTAAAAGATTTTATTTTTTAAGTTGACTACACTTCATGTTGTATCCTTGATAATAAAGAGCTACAATAGATAATAAAGGGGTACGATAGATGATAAAGGGGTACGATAGATGATAAAGGGGTACAATAGATGATAAAGGGGTACAATAGATAAGGTTGTTACCGAGAGTAAGAACAACCAACATGTGAATTTATAAAATAAGAAAAAAATGTTTATTTCAATAGAGAATACAATAATGGATGGACAGACAATAAGATATTACTATTCGGTTACCAACATTTTATAACTTTTTTTTTTTTAGTTATTTGCAACAAAAAGTTTTTTTTTCTTAGTAAATTGTGCCAAAGAGAGAAAAAAACAACCGATCCTACTTTTAAGTGAGTCAAATTCTTTTGTGTTCCCAATATTATTCATTTACGAAAAAAAAAAAAAAAAAAAAACTTCTCGCCATTTCAAAATAAATTCTTTGAAATCCTGACTTGGTTAAAAATGTGGTTAAATACTTTTCGCACGCATTTTTTTGGGGGGAGGGGGGGGGGGTAGGTTTCTGTCGTATATATTTTCGACATAAGTTCCTCGGAATTTTGTCGCCACTGTTTTCTCCTTGATAAATAGATATAATAGACAAGGTTGTTACTCGAGTGTAAGAACAACCACAATGCATCTGTCAATGTAGTTGCTTACTCTATTTATAGTAAGTCCATATAGGAAAAAAGAGGTGTAGGCTATTCTATTACAAAGGTTTTTGTTGTGTATATATATATATATATATATATATATATATATATATATACAGGGCTTTACGGAGCCCTCCAAAAAGGTGCACGCTCCTTTTTGCTGGAGCAAAGGAGAAGAGGGCTCATTCTATATTCAGCGGGAGTTGAGCGGGAGCAACTCCATTTGGGACTAAAGAGCGGTGGTTTTATCGCTCTGCGCTCCTCACTCCAAAATTATTTGATTTTTTTTTTAAAACATTAATTGTTTATTCAGCAATATAAAGGAAAAGTAAAGAAAGTCTCAGAGTTTACTCTGATTTAAAAAAAAAAAATTATATCTCTGGTAAATGTACAAGAGAGAGAGAGAAAGAACGAGAGAGTTACACATGGAAACAGAAACTGAACTTTTCCGGTTTTTTTCACATCTATGTGTTACATTTTTGATAGGACTGTGTTCTTAAGGCAGGAGACAATTTTGCATCAAATGTCTTTAAATGCGCCAGTGAGTCTATAGATGTTTTTGAAGCTATTTTCTTATAAATTTGAACTTTTTTTTTATTTATGACAAGGATGTATATTGCTGATTGAATAAATAAGCCAATTTTTCTTTTAATTCGTGTTTTTAAATAATTTTAGGTTCAATTATACTATACGGGCCGTTAAATTTTCTCACCCATTTCGCTCAGTATTCACCCAAATGTTTGATAAAATCGATTTTTGGGGTGATATGGTACATTTTGTCCTGACAAAAAATTCTAATTTATTTTTTAGCATATATCAAATTAAACTTTTATACAATATTTATACCCGTTGTCTTTTCGGTGACATTTTCTTATTCTTAAATTCACGACTAGTATGTTTTAACCTTTTCATGTTTGCTTTTAAATTCGTTAAATTCCGTTAAAACTTGCTTTTGTAAATGGAATGTTCAAAGTTTTTTTTAGTGTGTGTAATAAATTGTTGAAGCAGTAAAAATATATTTAGTCCAAGGAAAAAATATCTTTAGTCCAAGGAAAAGCCAATAAAAACCAACATGGCCGCCAGCGATTAAAACCTGGAATTAAAGTTAGATTCTCAACACTTTAAAAAGTAAATGAGAATTTTATTTCAGGACCAAAAATACAATTAAGACCAACAATCAGTTTCATCCAAAATTTGGGCGAATACCAAGCGAAATGAGCGAAAGAAAAGAGCGGCCCCTGTTCTACAATTAAACTGATGTTTAAACTTAATTAAATTAAAGAAAATATCTTACATTTTAATTTAAAAAAGCAAATAATTAGACTTTCTGACTAATTTGTTGTCTTTTTAGAACCGAAAGTAGATTAGATATCTTTCTTTATCTTAAAAAATCTATTATCGAATATTAAAATTGTAAACAGTTTGTTTTTGTTAGAGATTTCAAATATAGATGTTTTCACCTTTTTTTATTCAAATTTTTAATTTTAATAAATATTTTTGCTCGATCTAGGAAAACTTGCTCTAGTTAATTTTTGGGGAGAGGAAAATTTGACCCGATAATTTTTCAACTCCCAAGGTCTAGGCCAGATATTTTGTATGAAATTTTAAGACATTAAATGGATCTCTGAATTGTTTATTGGCTATTTATTGATATTTTTTGGCCAACTTATGAGAAATATTTTCTTTTATTCAATCTTTGAAAAATAAACTTCATTGGTTTTTTTTCTTCTCCAAATTGTACTATTGAAAAGAAAATGGATAAATCGATTTGTTTGAAAGTACTTGCGCATTTCTCTGTTGTAAATAATAATATACATTATACAATATAGTTACGTTCGTAAAACAAACAAATATTAAACAACAGTACGACGATTAATGCTGCCCTGGCTGTCTCTCCTTTCCCAGAGAAATGTTTTCTTTAAAAAGAAAATAATCACTAATAATGTTTAAAAGTAACACTTTATTTACTTAAAACAAATCTAAATATATTGGGTCAAATTTTCCTTTCCTGAAAAAATAGGTTGTTAATGTAATGAATATTAAAATTGTTTTAAAATACTTCAGGGATTTTTCTATTTCTATTTTATACCTCAGGAAACGAAAATTTACGTATAATCCTATACTTCATCCGACATGTTCTCCTATAACTCTCAAAATATTAGCGAGATTTTGTCAAATATTATCTTACGGTGTTACACTTAAAGTGACATCTAAACCCATATTGACAAAATCCTTTGACGCCCACCCCTATCCTTCGACCACTCATTGGCAGAATAGAACGTTTATGAAAGAAGGTACATTTTTATTATGGAGCGCTGAAAAAGAGCCGCTCCTTTTTATAGGAGCAGGAGCGGCTCCTTTTTGAAAATGGGGAGCGTGAGTGGAGCCAGCTCCAATTTTGGGCGTTGGAGCAGGAGCAGCTCCAAAAGTAGTGGAGCGCGTAAATCCCTATATATATATATATATATTTATATTTCGACACTTGATTATTGGGGAAATGGTAGTTTAATCAGTACCATTGGAGAGCCATGAATATTATAACTGTCCTGTTTTTAAATCTCCGAAACAGTTACATGGTAAACAGCTGATGATCCCCATGTTAATATTAGACGCTTAAGGTCTCCTGTTTTTGTTTCACTGTTAGATACTTAACCCCCCCCCCCTTTTTTTTTTTTTTTTAAATTTTTAAAAATTTTATTTACTTATTTTTTAAATTTTTTTATTTATGAATTTTCCAACGAATGTTAAGTCTGCAATATCTTGGATTTAGTTGGTTTCTCTGGGAATTTCAACTGCATTTTACTTTTCTTATTTTTTTTTTTTAAATGACTTAAAGCTTCTTTAGACTATATATATATATATATATATATATATATATATATTGTTGGTTTATGGTTTTCATTTGACACCATGCTCGGATCACAAAGATTTTTGTTTACTATTTGAATTTGTTTCAAGTATGTTTTGATTCTTCTAGAAACACATGTTAGCTTTTCTTTGCTTCGAAACTGACAATAAATCACAGTATGATATGACTTTGCTCTGTCAATTTATCTATACAAGCTAGGTATGTGCATATGTTTATATATTTCTATGTATAGGATTCACTCCTAAACTAATTAACGGATCATTGTGAATTTTGGAACACATCTGCTAGGCATAAGGGGTTGTAATGTGGACTATATTTAGTTTAATGCAAATAAACACGTGTTAACTTTATTTCGCTTCGAAACTGATAATAAATAAAAGTATGGCATAACTTTGATCTGTCTATTTATTCGTAGCTCTATTACAAAGTTTGAAATACCTATTTAACGGTTTGAATACGGAGTCAGACAAATTTCATAGACTTTTAAGCCTATTAATTTGCTACAACCCTGAGGTTTCAACTCGTAACTTAACAGCAACTTCTGTTCAACACATCGTTTAAAATAGCTAACACAAAAAGAGTTGGTATTCCATAAAGCACACTTTGCTAGTTAATAGACTATCTACATACAAAGTTTGATTGAAATTCTCTGTCTAAAAGTAGACAGACACTTCATGTTATTGGTATAGATAAATCGTCTGGTTAAAAATAGAACCTTCTTCACAAAAGCAATTTTTTTCTGACACTGCAAAGAGAAATAAATTGCCTTGAAGTTATTATTGATCAAATGCAGTCAAATTCATGGGGTAAAAAAACCCTTAAATCTCGCCAATCTCTTCTCTTATTTGACCAGAAATGGCGTGTGTGTTTTTTTTTTGGTTTTGTTTTATAATTCTTTCTATGATCATAAATTTCCATCAGATTCTACTTAGTTCTGTAATTTATTGTTCTAACCCTAACCTCTCAATTTTAGCCTGGATTTGTTTATTCCAGTTTCCAAGAGAAAAGATGTTCCTGGTGAAGTTTAGTCACTGGCAAATTAATGGATACTTCAAAAAAACAAACAAAAACAAAAAGTAAAGGTGGCAAAAGAAAAATATAATGAAAGTGTGAAAATAAAGAATGTAAAAACAGATATTACGTGACTTCTTGGAGCTGATGCAGTCTAGATGCTGTCTCAAACATAGTACGTGAAGGAGACAACCATGTCACGTTAAAAAACATGTTTTTGTTTATTTACTTAGCTATGAGTTGCTTCTGAATCATTTCCACAGTGACATGAGCACTCTCTACCTTGCAGGATCTTACATTAGTGGTGTTCAACACCTTCTTTTTAACTGCAACTGTATATGTCAATTCAAATCCCTATTATCTAGGTCACACGATTAACCTCGACCAATGAGATGTCTGCCTTTGTACATAGGAGCAGGTGAATCTAAGGTTAAACCCTCTCCATCTTAACACACCACTCAATAAGTTTTGGCACCACTAATAAAAAAAATTTCACATGTTTATAAAGTACTAACCTTCATATTATTTAAGTGAAGCTATTGTTGCAAATTTTCAAAACTATGGAAAAATCTGAACTTTGTGCGTAGATAAAGTTTTGCTTTCTGATGGGTGGGGAATATTGTTGAAGCAAAATAATGGCTTGATAAATGTTAGGGTAAGAGTAAGGGTTAGTACAAGAATAATGGCTTGATAAATGTTAGTCAGACTCTGCTCTGTCAGGATCAAACTTAAGAGGTGGTCTGCTGACTTTAAATGTGGTCGTACAGACACAAATGATGCTGACATTTGGCAGTTCTTGTGGAAATCATAAGTCCACAAACTTGTTTTGGCTGATCATGAATTAAGTTGTGTGAGTTAGCAGAGGAAGTAAAGATATCGGAGGGCAATGTATTCACAATTTCATGTGAACATTTGTCAAGGTTAAATCTGTGTTCAAACTGGGTGCTACGTTTGGTTACAGTTGATAAAAAAACAATAAGGCATCAACGATTTAGAGTGTTGTTTGCAACTGTTTCAATACAACAAAAATGAGTTTTTGCATCAATATGTGACAATGGATGAAACATGGATCCACCCCTTCACTCCGATGTCAAACCTGCAGTCAGCTAAACGGACTGCAGCAGGTTAAAAGCGACCAAAGATGCAAACATCAGCAAGCAAGATTTTGGGATGGACAAATTATTTTGTTCATCGACTACACTGAGAAACGAAGAACCATCAATAGCGAATATTATATTGTGTTATTGAAGCGTTTGAAGGGACACATCGCCATAAAACGGCCACAAAGTCGATTGAAACAATGGCAAAACTACAAGAAATGCATCCACATCCACCCTATTCTCCAGATCTGCCCCCCCCCCAGCGACTACTGACTGTCCTAGGAAAGAGATTTTGATCCAGTCAAGTGATGTCTGAAACTGAGGTGTATTTTGAGGCCAAAGATAAATTGTTCTACAAAAAAGGCATCAAATTGGTAGAAGACCGTTGATGAATAAAGTCCAAGTTTGCCCAAAAGTTGTTTTATTAGTTAGGCCCGGGACTTATTGAGTGATGTCTTACCTAAGTAACCTTTTGTATTTACAAATCATTATACACATTTGACATAATAGCTTGGCTAAGAGAGCTGGGTTCAATCCTTAGTCAAATCATATCAAAGACTAAAAGAATGGTACTTGATGCTTCCTTGCTAAACACTCTGTATTAGAATTGAGTATCAAAGGTAAGTGGGGCAATCGAGGGAAAGGAGTTGTGCTCTCCTGTACATCATAGTGTAGTAGCGAATAAAAAGGGAGCTTTTGAGCTGTCCCTGACTACTGTCAATTCATTTTTTATTTTATTTATAGTAATATACATTTTAAGTGAAGTAATATGTAACACTCAGCCTTTTCTTTCAGGTAGTAGCTGGAACATGTTCAGACATGAAGAAGAGGAAAACCATTCTAATTTTAAATATATATAATTTATTAAATTATGGATCCATTTTTCCCCAACAAAGAGTTGCTTCTGGTTATTTTCAAAGGGGTCTAAGTGTGCCAACATAAGTAATTAGGTTGGAAAAATTAATTTACAGCCCTTTTAAATTGGTGATATCTCCAAATATTGTCTCCAAACCCATTAAAGGTTACACTGGTAGCGGCTGTCAGGCAGGAAAAGCTTCAGCTATGTTTTGAAAAGCTTCAGCTATGTTTTGAAAAGCTTCAGCTATGTTTTGAAAAGCTTCAGCTATGTTTTGAAAAGCTTCAGCTATGTTTTGAAAAGCTTCTCCTATGTTTTGAAAAGCTTCAGCTATGTTTTGAAAAGCTTCAGCTATGTTTTGAAAAGCTTCAGCTATGTTTTGAAAAGCTTCAGCTATGTTTTGAAAAGCTTCAGCTATGTTTTGAAAAGCTTCAGCTATGTTTTGAAAAGCTTCAGCTATGTTTTGAAAAGCTTCTCCTATGTTTTGAAAAGCTTCTCCTATGTTTTGAAAAGCTTCTCCTATGTTTTGAAAAGCTTCAGCTATGTTTTGAAAAGCTTCAGCTATGTTTTGAAAAGCTTCAGCTATGTTTTGAAAAGCTTCAGCTATGTTTTGAAAAGCTTCAGCTATGTTTTGAAAAGCTTCAGCTATGTTTTGAAAAGCTTCAGCTATGTTTTGAAAAGCTTCAGCTATGTTTTGAAAAGCTTCAGCTATGTTTTGAAAAGCTTCAGCTATGTTTTGAAAAGCTTCTATGTTTTGAAAAGCTTCTATGTTTTGAAAAGCTTCAGCTATGTTTTGAAAAGCTTCTATGTTTTGAAAAGCTTCTATGTTTTGAAAAGCTTCAGCTATGTTTTGAAAAGCTTCTATGTTTTGAAAAGCTTCTATGTTTTGAAAAGCTTCAGCTATGTTTTGAAAAGCTTCAGCTATGTTTTGAAAAGCTTCAGCTATGTTTTGAAAAGCTTCAGCTATGTTTTGAAAAGCTTCAGCTATGTTTTGAAAAGCTTCAGCTATGTTTTGAAAAGCTTCAGCTATGTTTTGAAAAGCTTCAGCTATGTTTTGAAAAGCTTCAGCTATGTTTTGAAAAGCTTCTGCTATGTTTTGAAAAGCTTCAGCTATGTTCTGAAAAGCTTCAGCTATGTTTTGAAAAGCTTCAGCTATGTTTTGAAAAGCTTCTGAGGGCGATTAGTGCACAGAGGTACAACAAGTGAGCTACATGCATCAAACGGATCAACGGTTGATGACCGTTTGCTGTGAGGCCTTTCAAAGGTTCAACAAGAGTCACCGCTTCAGCTATGTTTTGAAAAGCTTCAGCTATGTTTTGAAAAGCTTCAGCTATGTTTTGAAAAGCTTCAGCTATGTTTTGAAAAGCTTCAGCTATGTTTTGAAAAGCTTCTGCTATGTTTTGAAAAGCTTCTCCTATGTTTTGAAAAGCTTCAGCTATGTTTTGAAAAGCTTCAGCTATGTTTTGAAAAGCTTCAGCTATGTTTTGAAAAGCTTCAGCTATGTTTTGAAAAGCTTCAGCTATGTTTTGAAAAGCTTCTGAGGGCGATTAGTGCACAGAGGTACAACAAGTGAGCTACATGCATCCAACGGATCAACGGTTGATGACCGTTTGCTGTGAGGCCTTTCAAAGGTTCAACAAGAGTCACGGCTTCAGCTATGTTTTGAAAAGCTTCAGCTATGTTTTGAAAAGCTTCAGCTATGTTTTGAAAAGCTTCAGCTATGTTTTGAAAAGCTTCAGCTATGTTTTGAAAAGCTTCAGCTATGTTTTGAAAAGCTTCAGCTATGTTTTGAAAAGCTTCAGCTATGTTTTGAAAAGCTTCAGCTATGTTTTGAAAAGCTTCAGCTATGTTTTGAAAAGCTTCAGCTATGTTTTGAAAAGCTTCTCCTATGTTTTGAAAAGCTTCAGCTATGTTTTGAAAAGCTTCAGCTATGTTTTGAAAAGCTTCAGCTATGTTTTGAAAAGCTTCAGCTATGTTTTGAAAAGCTTCAGCTATGTTTTGAAAAGCTTCAGCTATGTTTTGAAAAGCTTCTATGTTTTGAAAAGCTTCTATGTTTTGAAAAGCTTCAGCTATGTTTTGAAAAGCTTCAGCTATGTTTTGAAAAGCTTCAGCTATGTTTTGAAAAGCTTCAGCTATGTTTTGGAAAGCTTCAGCTATGTTTTGGAAAGCTTCAGCTATGTTTTGAAAAGCTTCAGCTATGTTTTGAAAAGCTTCTGAGGGCGATTAGTGCACAGAGGTACAACAAGTGAGCTACATGCATCCAACGGATCAACGGTTGATGACCGTTTGCTGTGAGGCCTTTCAAAGGTTCAACAAGAGTCACCGCTTCAGCTATGTTTTGAAAAGCTTCTGCTATGTTTTGAAAAGCTTCTGCTATGTTTTGAAAAGCTTCTGCTATGTTTTGAAAAGCTTCTGCTATGTTTTGAAAAGCTTCTGCTATGTTTTGAAATACTTCTGCTATGTTTTGAAAAGCTTCTGCTATGTTTTGAAAAGCTTCTGCTATGTTTTGAAAAGCTTCTGCTATGTTTTGAAAAGCTTCAGCTATGTTTTGAAAAGCTTCTGCTATGTTTTGAAAAGCTTCTGAGGGCGATTAGTGCACAGAGGTCAAACAAGTGAGCTACATGCATCCAACAGATTAACGGTTGATGCCCGTTTTCTGTGAGGCCTTTCAAAGGTTCAACAAGAGTCACCGCTTCAGCTATGTTTTGAAAAGCTTCAGCTATGTTTTGAAAAGCTTCAGCTATGTTTTGAAAAGCTTCAGCTATGTTTTGAAAGCTTCAGCTATGTTTTGAAAGCTTCAGCTATGTTTTGAAAAGCTTCAGCTATGTTTTGAAAAGCTTCAGCTATGTTTTGAAAAGCTTCAGCTATGTTTTGAAAAGCTTCAGCTATGTTTTGAAAAGCTTCAGCTATGTTTTGAAAAGCTTCAGCTATGTTTTGAAAAGCTTCTGCTATGTTTTGAAAAGCTTCTGCTATGTTTTGAAAAGCTTCTGCTATGTTTTGAAAAGCTTCAGCTATGTTTTGAAAAGCTTCAGCTATGTTTTGAAAAGCTTCAGCTATGTTTTGAAAAGCTTCAGCTATGTTTTGAAAAGCTTCAGCTATGTTTTGAAAAGCTTCAGCTATGTTTTGAAAAGCTTCAGCTATGTTTTGAAAAGCTTCAGCTATGTTTTGAAAAGCTTCAGCTATGTTTTGAAAAGCTTCTGCTATGTTTTGAAAAGCTTCTGCTATGTTTTGAAAAGCTTCAGCTATGTTTTGAAAAGCTTCAGCTATGTTTTGAAAAGCTTCAGCTATGTTTTGAAAAGCTTCAGCTATGTTTTGAAAAGCTTCAGCTATGTTTTGAAAAGCTTCAGCTATGTTTTGAAAAGCTTCAGCTATGTTTTGAAAAGCTTCAGCTATGTTTTGAAAAGCTTCAGCTATGTTTTGAAAAGCTTCAGCTATGTTTTGAAAAGCTTCAGCTATGTTTTGAAAAGCTTCAGCTATGTTTTGAAAAGCTTCAGCTATGTTTTGAAAAGCTTCAGCTATGTTTTGAAAAGCTTCTGAGGGCGATTAGTGCACAGAGGTACAACAAGTGAGCTACATGCATCCAACGGATCAACGGTTGATGACCGTTTGCTGTGAGGCCTTTCAAAGGTTCAACAAGAGTCACCGCTTCAGCTATGTTTTGAAAAGCTTCTGCTATGTTTTGAAAAGCTTCTGCTATGTTTTGAAAAGCTTCTGCTATGTTTTGAAAAGCTTCTGCTATGTTTTGAAAAGCTTCAGCTATGTTTTGAAAAGCTTCTATGTTTTGAAAAGCTTCTGCTATGTTTTGAAAAGCTTCAGCTATGTTTTGAAAAGCTTCAGCTATGTTTTGAAAAGCTTCAGCTATGTTTTGAAAAGCTTCAGCTATGTTTTGAAAAGCTTCAGCTATGTTTTGAAAAGCTTCAGCTATGTTTTGAAAAGCTTCAGCTATGTTTTGAAAAGCTTCTGAGGGCGATTAGTGCACAGAGGTACAACAAGTGAGCTACATGCATCCAACGGATCAACGGTTGATGACCGTTTGCTGTGAGGCCTTTCAAAGGTTCAACAAGAGTCACCGCTTCAGCTATGTTTTGAAAAGCTTCTGCTATGTTTTGAAAAGCTTCTGCTATGTTTTGAAAAGCTTCTGCTATGTTTTGAAAAGCTTCTGCTATGTTTTGAAAAGCTTCTATGTTTTGAAAAGCTTCAGCTATGTTTTGAAAAGCTTCTGCTATGTTTTGAAAAGCTTCTGCTATGTTTTGAAAAGCTTCAGCTATGTTTTGAAAAGCTTCTGCTATGTTTTGAAAAGCTTCTGAGGGCGATTAGTGCACAGAGGTCAAACAAGTGAGCTACATGCATCCAACAGATTAACGGTTGATGCCCGTTTTCTGTGAGGCCTTTCAAAGGTTCAACAAGAGTCACCGCTTCAGCTATGTTTTGAAAAGCTTCAGCTATGTTTTGAAAAGCTTCAGCTATGTTTTGAAAAGCTTCAGCTATGTTTTGAAAAGCTTCAGCTATGTTTTGAAAGCTTCAGCTATGTTTTGAAAAGCTTCAGCTATGTTTTGAAAAGCTTCAGCTATGTTTTGAAAAGCTTCAGCTATGTTTTGAAAAGCTTCAGCTATGTTTTGAAAAGCTTCAGCTATGTTTTGAAAAGCTTCAGCTATGTTTTGAAAAGCTTCAGCTATGTTTTGAAAAGCTTCAGCTATGTTTTGAAAAGCTTCTGCTATGTTTTGAAAAGCTTCTGCTATGTTTTGAAAAGCTTCTGCTATGTTTTGAAAAGCTTCAGCTATGTTTTGAAAAGCTTCAGCTATGTTTTGAAAAGCTTCAGCTATGTTTTGAAAAGCTTCAGCTATGTTTTGAAAAGCTTCAGCTATGTTTTGAAAAGCTTCAGCTATGTTTTGAAAAGCTTCTGCTATGTTTTGAAAAGCTTCTGCTATGTTTTGAAAAGCTTCAGCTATGTTTTGAAAAGCTTCAGCTATGTTTTGAAAAGCTTCAGCTATGTTTTGAAAAGCTTCAGCTATGTTTTGAAAAGCTTCAGCTATGTTTTGAAAAGCTTCTGAGGGCGATTAGTGCACAGAGGTACAACAAGTGAGCTACATGCATCCAACGGATCAACGGTTCATGACCGTTTGCTGTGAGGCCTTTCAAAGGTTCAACAAGAGTCACCGCTTCAGCTATGTTTTGAAAAGCTTCAGCTATGTTTTGAAAAGCTTCAGCTATGTTTTGAAAAGCTTCTGAGGGCGATTAGTGCACAGAGGTACAACAAGTGAGCTACATGCATCCAACGGATTAACGGTTGATGACCGTTTGCTGTGAGGCCTTTCAAAGGTTCAACAAGAGTCACCTCTTGGCATCTATTTAAGCTCACAAACTCGGCCCCTATTGGATGTAGCAAAATTAAGGGTACTGTCCCTCAATGATGACACCATTTTCTCTGACAAAAACAGAAGAAATGCCGACCAGACACTTCCCCAAGAGTTCGGACCAGCAGCGTCAATATACAGTTTTGCAGATCTTTAATCGCAGAGTGGGCAGAAAACTTTTGACAGAACAACTGATCGAATTTCATGCGACCCTCGTGGTCCGTCTGACGCGAAACCGGACTATAGTTAGTGCGAAGTCACATAGAATACAACACTGAATGACTCCCTAGGCCACGATCGTTACAAATAAGCGCCCCTATCTATCCGGACTTAAAAAGCCAAACCCATTCTCTTCTAAGTTGTAAACTGCAACCGTCTTTTACTTCAAATCTTTTATCTAGACATTCACAGCAAGAACTTGTCTTATTACGACAACTGCAAAGAACTTTCCTTCCATGTTTCTAACATCAAACAGAATTTCCATGAATAGTTTCTTTTGAAGAACTTCCCTTCCCATCTGTGGAACACATTACCACAAGACTGCTTCCTTGCAGACTACAAGATGGTTGTCTGCAAATCCAATGTCAACAAATACTTGTCATAAACCGTCTTCATAAGTATTTATTCATTCCATTCATTATTATAAATCTTCTCATAATATTCTTAATCATTCAACTGACAATCCATCCATCCATCTCATTAATACTTAACCTCATTACTGTTGGGCTTGATAAGTGGTGACTCATTAGTTGAAAAAACATCTAGTCACATGACTAAACTTAACCAATCCACTATCTACCCTTAAGTCATAGAAAAGGGTGAAGCTAAGATTAAACCTTTTGTATCTGGCAAATCATTTTACACTTAACTTCAAACTTATTCCTTCTAAGTAATATGTAACAGAAAAACAAATACAAAAACACATCGATTTTCATATAAAATTTTAAAATTCAATTTGTAACAAAGTTATTAGGAAATTATGCATTTAAGCCTAAAACTAGATTCGCATAGGGATGGAAATGACATTTGTTTCAAATTGATTGGATAATCAGAAGGCGATTTCACAACCTTAACCTGCAAACTGATAGCTGAGAAGTCTTGAACCGTTTGTCCCCAGAAAAGGCTGTCAGCTAAAAATATCTCGCCACGGTCAAAGCAAACCTTGAACACATGTCAGACCTCAACATCCACAACTTTTGCCGGGGATATCAAGAGTGGATCATAATTGCAGCCAAGGAAGCCACAAATTACCAAGTCTGATATGAATTGATATGTGACCTTGTCAAATTGATAGAAGCTGGTTCAACCCACCCTGTGTGATAGTTGCGACAAGAACAAGGACACAAGTTATGCATACTTTTTGGGTCTCTGAAGTGAATTAATGTTTCTGCTAGTGCCTTTAAATGAATGTTTTTTGTCGCATAACAGCCCCACAATAATAATAGACTAAGTCCATGTTGTATTTGTTATTTTATGTTCTTGTGTAATTATATTCGAATTATTTTCTTACGGGAAACCGTAACACAAATGGAGCAGCAAGATAATTTGTAAGAAGATTCATTAAAAAACAGTATTTTTGTAATAAAATACATTAAGAAACGGTATTAAAATGGAAATAAATTAGATTTATTCAAATAACTTTAACATCACATAAAATATAAAAAGATACAGTTTTACACTGGGTACAATTCCACTGTCTGGGAGAGAATACTTCCCATATAAAGTACATATTTATAAAAATGTTTTACACTGGGTACAATTGCAAAAAATCTAACTTTGCCTTATCTCTAGTTAGATATAAAATGTCTTGAAGATGTAAAACAGTGATATTCATTTTCGGAAGATTAAGAATAGAATTAAGACAGTTTGAATTATCTCCCCTTTCAAAAAAATCAAATTATCTCCCCTTTGGATCCACTCTTCTAGAAATAAGGAAGGAAATTTGGTTCGTTGCCATAATGCATAAGCACCTGTAATTGTTATTCGATGTTCTTATGTAATGTGAGATTGAGAATAAAAAGAAAAAAGGAATACTTTATTTTCTAACCTTGTATTCATTCTATTAACTGTTAATGTATAATTAATTATCATTAATCGGTTTTTACTATGTTTATTTTTACTTAAAAGTAAATCAATTAAAATATATGAATATATTTCAAAAATTCTATTCAATATACGGATTTGGTGTGTGGTGGAGAGGTACTCACAGCACTAAGAAAAATCAATTGTTGTATATATTTAAGTATATCTATGAATATAAAATTGTGTATTTCCTATAGAAAGAAAGGTTTGGGAATCTACATAAAATCTAAAAGTGTATTCTTATGTAAAATTTATGGTGGAAGACAACAGAAGTGTTCCCGTAAGGGCGCTATGAGGCCATAACTCCCTTAAAACTTCAAATATATCCTATTTTTATTGAATTTAAATCCTATGTATAAAATTTTCTGGGGAAGACAATGGAAGTGATCCTGAATCTATACGCTACCTTCTATGCACCTCTAAACTGCTACTATTTATCGACGATTAAAAAATAGGTTTGAACCCACAGCATCCCAGTCCTAACCCTAACCTCTAAGTGACAAATGAGGACAGAGCTCTTTTAAAACTTTGAATATGTATATCCGATTTTAATGAAATTCCATGAAAAATGCCAGTATACTGAAATCATATGCCCTTAATAGGGTTAAGATGAAAATTCATATACACTAAATGTACGAAAGCAAAGAAATTCACCAATTTTTACACTTTTATTGTCATTAAGGGTATGCGAGCACAACAGAGCTATGTATTTTACTGGTAGAAATTTTTCTTCAGCGCACCTCACACACTTCATCCACTCATGTATAGAGATTTATACTGTAGTGATGTGATAATGAAATGGTTTGGTTGATATGTAGTCATACCATTAATGACAATAAAAGTGTAAAAATTTGGGAATTTCCTTGCTTTTGTACATTTAGTGTATATGAATTTTCATCTTAACCCTATTAAGGGCATATGATTTCAGTATACTGGCATTTTTCATGGGATGTCACTACTTTTGTAAAGGCTATGTCTCAATACAATGGTCATTTTTAAGTTTTTTTTTAATTTTCTGGAAAACTAAGGTATATGTTAAACTGAAATTAAAATGCCATCAACTAGACCCTAGAACCTCTATCTCTGCCAAAAATCAGCTGAATCCATCAAATAGTTGATGAGATACAGGGTGGCACGTACGTACGTACACACGGATAACATGATTTCATGATGAAAGTCTATTAAGGGAGAGGAGCGCTCTCGCGCCTCCCTTGATTTAAACCATATTTATAAGACACTAATTCAGAGAGTTTTCCAACATTTCAACTTTTTTCGACTATATTAACGAGCGAAACTGAAGGAAGGATGGGGCCAGAAAACACAAAGAAAGTAATATGGTGTTATGAGCATAGTGAAAAAGTACATTGTAGTGATCCTCATTCAATCCCGGGCAACGTCGGGTCTTCCTGATAGTAAATTAATAAATATAGTTTTATTAGCTGCTATATTTGTAAGATGATGTGAGTGAGCATGTGTACGTTTAAGTTTCAAGATCTTGCGTTTATCAGACGATGTGGTTGTGTGGCAAGATATATCGGTGGCACCACTAATAAAAAAAATCCATATGTTTATAAAGTACTAACCTTCAAATTATTTAAGTGAAGCTATTGTTGCACATTTTCAAAACTATGGAAACATTTGAACTTTGTGCGTAGATAAAGCTTTGCTTTCTGATGGGTGGGGGGGGGATATTGTTGAAGCAAAGTGATGGCTTGAAAAATCTTATTCAGACTCTGCTCTGTTGGGATCAACGATTAAGAAGTGGTATGCTGACTTTAAAACAAAAGTAGTGATCCTGATTCAATCCTGAGCAACGTTGTGTCTTCCTTCAGACGATGTGTTTTTTTTTTTCTCCATATTCTGACTGGGGTATAGGAAAAGATATGCGTTCTTTTGTGATTTATTCATTTATTTTTAACAATTTTTACGTGTCTACCTTTTAAAAAAAGTATTTTAGATCTCTCAGTTATCAACTTACAAAAACGGAAAACACAAACCAATTAGGAAAACGATGGTTACTCGCTACACATATGCAGTTTCTGAAACCACCCATGCACTATAATAAAAAAAAAATTTCCACAATCGACCAGCCACAGATTCTGATAACTCACTGAATGAAATTATCTTCAACGAAGCTAAATGAGATTACGAAACAGCATTAAAGTATTTTTGATGAAAAATTTGACATACTCACCAGCAGAATGAAAAGTAGGAATAGAAATATTAATTTGTTTAACACATCATGTAACAAAAACATTAAAAAAAAATGTGGAAAAAATATTTCGTAAACTAATAAACAAAAATACTTGCCAACTGAGTATCACAAACCAACATAGTTTAAAGTGGAAAAATGAGTAATCATAGTGAAATTCCCGTCAATTTAAACTTGTGATATTTTTTTTTTTTTTTTTTTTTTTTTGTTATTTTGATAAAAGTTAGATGTACATCAATCTTTTCTCTCTTTATAAATGTACACTTCTGTCTCTTGTGTCCTTAATAGATTTTTTTCCAGGCTAGTTTTAGTTAGGTTACTATTTTGATGATGGGATTTTTGAATGTTAGTGTTTAGCAAATTTGGTGTGAAGGATTGGGCCAGAAAACATACACTACATACAAGGCTAGTCCAATCTTAAATAAAAAAAGGCCAATCGTCAATGTGGTGGGCTTAAATATAGGGTTTAAGTTGTCATTCGAAAAAAACCCTCCAAGTTGAATGAAATTTTTGTTCTATTATAAAATTGTATTTTTATCTGTTTTTAGGTGCTAGTATACTAGTGTAGTCCCAAACTTCTGGCCTTGGAAAATTTTGATCACGTGATATTATTGTAGACGGTGAAAAGTAAAAACGTGTCCCCTTATCTGCAATTACCATGCACTTTTATCAATGGATTTTAGATAGAACAGAAAACAATTAAATTTAGAAATAATTATGATTTGGTTTGTTTACTTTTTGATAAGTTTTCCATGAAATTAACCGGTTTCTTTTTTTATTTTGACAATTTTGTTTTTATTGATCTGAAAAGTCAATATGCTTTTTTGATCTGTGCGATCTTTTGTTTAATTGATATCAATAGATTTTAAATAAAACAGAAATCAATTAAATTCAAATTATAAAAGACAAACAAGATTCATTAATAAATAAATTTATTACAAAATAAAAGAATCTCTTTTTCAACGAACAATTTAGAAAAAACATTTTTGATTAAATATCACTTTACTTGATTAGTTTGTGACTTAAATAAATCCTTTTTCAACGAATTTACTTAAAAATAACTTTGTGCACATCAAAAAAGCGCATTAAAATAGAAAAGTTGACCTTCCCTCTCATTTTTGCACATTTTTTTCAAAGGGTAATGTGGGTTTTCCCCAATGTTTAGGCTAGTTTGATCGAATAATTATCTTCTTCCATTATAATTAATTCTCATTTACAGCAAGATGAAATTGCATTCGTAAGAATTTTTCAGTTGTTTGAGGCTCGCATTTTTAGTTATACACTTTGAAAATTTGCTTCCGGACCAATAACATACAAGACAACAAAATTTCTACTTACGGTGCGAAAATAAATTTGGTACCATTGTTTGTTTTGCAAAGATCTATGTGGCCACATTAAAAATTTTAGATATCCGAAAAATAAAATTTTGGTTTGGCATACCTAATATAACAAACTGCACAAAATATTTAATAGAAATTTAGAAAAAAATGCTACAAATAATAAAAGAGCACAAGATTAATGACGCACTGCAAACATCAACATGTAACTATGAAACAAAATATGAATGACCTTTTAAATTGAAAAGTTTAGAAATGGAAATGCGTGAAAATATAAACTGGAGTGACAGAAGAGCCTTGGAAATAAAGGAGACATGCACAGAAAAGTTGATTCAATAACATAAAATACCACCATGGCAAAATTATCTTTCCACATACATTTGCAACTTTCCAAATTCCAGCAAAAGCACAAAAATAACCTGGAAAATTAGGAAAGTAACATCGGCTCAAGAGCAAATAGTGATAATTATAAACCATGAACAATCTCCTAAACAAATAATCAGAATGTGTATCTAAATGTAGACTTGAAAATAAGTCCTTACTAAGTCACCTACAAACCAAGGATTTCAAAGGCTAAAATAAAAAGTAAAACAAATAAATGAAACAAATAAGTAATAAGTATGAAATTGACAAAAATATAAATGAATAAATCCTGAAAAAAAAAACAACCCAATTAACTGATTATATGATGCTAGTACACATTTGTGAAACACAAGTTAGTAAAATGGAGTTTGGAAAAAAGATTATTTTTAGACTGGGTAAAACGATGTTATATGAAACCGCACGTGTGACTTGAGGAAAGGTAAAAAAGAGGGCCAGCTTGAAGGTTAGTGCTGTCATAAGTGACAAGATGTCAGCCAAGAAGAAACTGAGTGTGAGAGATTTTAAGCCGCACGGAAACAAGGCAAAGGGATTGACGCGGTCAGTGCTCCCCCTGTCGAATGGGCAGAGGTAGCCAGAGGCAAGATTTTGATCTTGCATGAGTATATAAAGCAGTGTACAGAATGAATTTATCAGTTTAGATCTTTTGTATTATGGCTAAGACAAAGACTGATTAGGGGCTACAACCCCACCCTCCCTTTTCTGAATCGAGTGGATTCGTTTTTCAAAAAAAAAAACCGGAGGGCAGTCGTTTTCGTATCAATCGTTTACTGATTTGCAAGTTTAAAAAAAAAAAACAGTTATTGTCGAGAAGCAAACACATTACCCCCTACATCTAGTAAAAGACTTGAAGGAGAATACATATCGTCTTAAACACAAACAAGAGTATTGGTGTGTTTTTGAATTACCCCGACTCTGTTTGATTTTGTTTTTGTTTCTTCATGTACCTGTCTTCCCTCAGTTCGTGATACCGGTCCATGCTTCTTGACTAGACAAAACGCAAGGTAACAAGAGGTACTGTCTGGCTGATGAAAACGTTTTGACTCCACGTTCTCCTTGAGAATGGCCAAAAGGTTTTGAGACGTGGCGTCTCAAAACCAACGCCAAAGTTATCAGTCTGGAATGACGGAAGTGTCCTAGTGTGAATATGACGGTGACTGATTGCTGACCAGGAGGGGCAGTGTCACGGTTAGAACCAGATGTCCCTCCTCATAATGGCCCAAGGTCGGGTCGGGAAAGTGGTGTTTGAAAAGCCAGCGCCCGAGAGGTGAGCACTCTGGCCATTAAAAATTGCCTGGGCAGCCCCGTCGGCATTCCTCAGTAGGGGCGCCTCAGGCAGTAAACCAGAAACTTACTCCTCCCCAAAGAGGGGAGGCGAAGCCTGGGAGGGTGGATCTCCTAGAACTGCACAGGACAGACCCATAGAATGGCGTAAATCAAGCCCCGAAGGCCAAGACAATACCAGTCTATGGGGTGCAGTATCCATCGGAACAGATACTACACTTTGATCTTAGCCAAAAGGCCAAGTGTTTGTCTTATTTATTTATTATGCCTCATTTGAGGACATAACAATATATTAACAAGACCCATGTCCTCGCATTGCCTGGGGAAATTGAGGGATCAAAAAAATTCCTGTTCCCACCCCTGAATCCCCATATTAATATTTTTATTTGTAACTTCTATGAATATCAATTTTCAAGTTATAAATAAAATAAATGTAAAATGCTGGCAGCCATGTCTCTTATATTATTATACCCCAAATTGTTCTATTTTTTTTGAAACGTTATTTAAAAAAAAAATATAGGCAAAATGTAATTCATTATTGACTTAGTTTTACTGATGTATTTTATAAAAGAATGTACTGAAAAAATCCTTTGTAGCACGAAGAGGTCTCCTCGACTGTCTAAACTTTAAGAGAAAATCTTTTTCAGACAACACAGGAACAACACTAACACAACTTCCAAAAACTGCTCTCCTAACTGCACAGATATCTTTATCGTTTACTCACATCTGCCACTTTGGCCTTTTGGCTAAGATCAAAGTGTAGTATCTGTTCCGATGGATACTGCACCCCATAGACTGGTATTGTCTTGGCCTCCGGGGCTTGATTTACGCCGGTCTATGGGTCTGTCCTGTGCAGTTCTAGGAGGTCCACCCTCCCAGGCTTCGCCTCCCCTCTTTGGGGAGGAGTAAGTTTTTTGCTTACTGTCTGAGGCGCCCCCACCGGGGAATGCCGACGGGGCTGCACAGGCAATTTTTAAAACCCCACTTTCCCGACCCGACCTTGGGTCACATCTTACTTGTGGGAGTAAGATAAAAACTGGCCTTGTGCCTAACTCCTGGAGAGGAGTAAATCAATACTCACATCCGCCACGTTTTTCTTGTCTTATAAAACAGGTTGGTGTCCATGCATGCAAATCACCAACACCTACATAAAAACCACAACCCTTAGCATGCACCTTTTCCCTATTGTGAACGTCCGTCTGATAAGCCAAACACTTTGAACTTCAGTAACTTCTCAACTCTATCATCTCGATAAGCATTTATTTATGAAAATCAGACTTTATAGAACTTCCTGCTAATCTCTAATGATAGTTAGATCTAAATAGCAATACATCTGACAAATTGGTATTTGCTTTTGACTTTCTTCATCGTTGGTCCATGTTAAAAAAAAAAGATGTTTTAAATTAATTGGGTTAGTTATGTAGCCTCATCTGGGGATAGCAGCTTTTAATCGCCCTATTCCTGTTATCAGGTGGTTGACTATCCTCTACTTGACGCACGGTGCTTCTGAGCCAAGAAGGAGAGTTTCAGAAAGGAGGGACCCCATGCTTAATTATAACATCAAATTGCATCTGAATTTGGACGTTTGGTGTTGAGGCCCAGACTTTTTAAATTCCTTTCGGAAACTACTTTATCTGACTAGGATCGTGTTTCCGCCACTGCCTCAATCGGATTTGTATGGTTACACTTGGGCCAAACAGCTGATAACTTTTGTCAGTCTCACACAAACAATCATCTAATAATATCAAAACTTGAATTGGGGCCTCATCACCGGATGTAATTTAATGTAATACCCAAGACAATTATCATCCTTGACGGTCGAATAATTAGGATCTCCATTATTAATAAAATCCAGAGAAATCGATAGGAAGAACAGAAGAATTGGAACTAAAATTTTGTGTCTCGAATAATCTAATTATTTTCTTCATTAATTAATTTTAATTTGATTAATGCATATACGTCATCACATATTTGTTAACATTATGCTAACAATTTAATTCCAAATTTTTTCTCTTGAATACATGGTTTCAAGTCCGTCTAGAGTTTTTAGGTTACACTCTGCTGTGTTGGGTCTTACGGCATGTCAACCTTCGTTAGATGATTTTTTTATGCATAATCGTATGTAGATTAATTTGTTTTGTAATTGTATATTTGTTAAATAGTCTGCAAACGGTAGATTGCATTTAAGTTGTATGTAGAACTCTGATAACTTCAGGTGAGAATGGACCGAAAAGTAATGACTGTAGACATGCACTAAGCTGCATTTTTTAGTGGTGCATGCCCATAAGCAGATGTTATAGGTGATAGATTCTCGGCCAAAGGAAAAATGGAGGGGGCGGCACAGATGAAATTGGAAATATCTTTGATTTTATATTGGGCCACCCAGAATCTTAAAATGGGTAGTCATACTGGGATCGGCCTACTTAAGAACAGCAATGTTTCTAAATGAGCTCCATGATAAATCCCCTGTAGTTGACTGTCTGCCAGTTATCTTTAGTGGATATCTCCAGCAGTCAGCTTCTGAGTGGTCGAATGGTGACCACTGAGAAAGACTAGAATCCAAGATATCCGGTCAGAAGGAAAAGATTCCAGGAGATAGGGAGAGGGGAGACCTGGTCCTCTGGGCATAACATAGGCAGTTGTTTTTTTTTTTTTTTTTTTTTTGAGGGATGGCAGTCAGTTGGACCGGGTGCCTCTCCAGGCAAGGTGAGCGTTTTGGGACTCTTAGCCAAAGGATTGTGTTTATTGGACTCGTGTTTCGATTTCGGCAGGCAAAAAAACTTGTTTTGCAAGCATGCTGTTCAACCTAAGAATACAAGTATTATTTGTAATCTTCAACAAATTAACCTGTTGTTTTAAAACTGAAGTTGTGATTCGACTTGGGATGAGAATTCCTTTGTTGCAGCACTGACTGAATCAGAGAACAACAACTTTGGACCGACGCAACGAGTGGGACGATCGCGACCAGTGCAGTGAATGCACTCATGCATGTTAATAATGACAACTATGGGGTGACTGCACACACCTCAAAACTCCTAAATTCGATGAAGCTTCATGTTATAATTGGCATGGACCCACGGTGCTTCTGTAGAAGCACTGTGAGTCCAAGAAGGACACTCAACCGCCTAAGAAGAATGAGGAATAGGGTGGGGGCTACAAAACCAACCCAACCATCTGTAAACATGAAGAGGACCAGATGATGCATCAGTTCCTTGTTTTCCCTCTACTACCCAACCAGTGCAGCAACGTGTATAGTTCCACTGCTCTTGGCCTTTTGGCTAAGATCAAAGTGTAGTATCTGTTCCGATGGATACTGCACCCCATAGGCTGGTATTGTCTTAGCCTTCGGGGCTTGATTTACGCCGGTCTATGGGTCTGTCCTGTGCAGTTCTAGGAGGTCCACCCTCCCAGACTTTGCCTCCCCTCTTTGGGGAGGAGTAAGTTTATTGCTTACTGTCTGAGGCGCCCCTACCGGGGAATGCCGACGGGGCTGCCCAGGCAATTTTTTTAAACCCCACTTTCCCGACCCGACCTTGGGTCGCATCTTACTTGTGGGAGTAAGATAAAAACTGGCCTTGTGCCTAACTCCTGGAGAGGAGTAAATCAATACCCAACCAGTGCAGCTTGAAAGATTTCGTGGAGTTCAATGATAATGTTAAGGACTGTGTAAAGAAATGGAAGACTAGTATAACCACATGCCTCAAAGACGCAATAAGAAGACCGGGACATGCCTGACAGTTATCACCACTCCAGATGGGAGTGGTTCTGAGAGTAATAGTAACTGAGAGATGGGCTTGCCACTCCACAAAGCTTTGGGGCCTTACCGCCACCGAGTGTTGTCTAACGTTATACCCAGGATGGTCCTGCACTAGTTTCATGTCTGTATTTTACTTGATATTATTCCTAACTGCACTATTCTGGTGCTACCAGATCAGGCTGTCTGAAGATATCGGCTTCCTGACCCAAAATGCACCAAACATTGATGTTTTATTATTTTTTTTTCTCTTTGCAAAACTCAATCATGTTCTTCAAAATAAAAAAAACAAAAAAACAACAACAATTTCCCTCCCCTCTTTCACTCAACCAAACACCATGAATAAATACTTGAACATATAAGGAACTTGAAGCATGAAAACTTTTACCAAAATGACCGGATTCGGCATTAAATAACACGAGGAGGGTTGATATGCCGTAAAACAAAACAACCAACCTAATTGCACTGAACCATGTTGGGTTTGATCGACCAGTAGTTTCTCTGAGCAGAGTTGATGTATTTTTTCTTTTTTTTTTTTTTTTTTTTAGTGCATGGTAAGTTTCGGTTTTCTGATAGAAGTCGATGGGCGTGACCGAACCTGGATGATAGACATCAATTGTTGCTAATTATGTTCTCATCATGCCATTTTCATGCATGCTAATTTGCACACAGAAATACAGCATTACCCAATGGAAATGTATGTATCTATAAACGGATATTTAATTGGAATTCTTTATCAGTTGGTCTAATTAAAATGTTTGCATATAGAATTGTATGTTTAAATTTATGTATATATATATATAAATGAATAAATGCGAAAAAAATTTTCATTTATCCAAACTGTATTTATATGAAAACACCTTAGTATTATTTTCAAATACCCTATATATATCGAATGGAACATTTTTTCTTTTAATAATTAAATATATACTTTATTTTTAAAAGTAAATTTGTTTTTGTTGTTGACAACGGTGCTGCTGATGATGATAACAACCATTATATTTGCCATAAAAAAGGGGGAAAAAAGCCCCCCCCCCCCTCAGTTAGCTTTTTAAATTACAAAAGAAAAAAAAAATAGATACATATTTAAAAAAAAAATTATCAATAAGTTTTTATTTTTATTTTTCTGTCTTTAATAATAAATCGGTTCTGGGTATGACCTTAAAAGACATCCAGTGGTGAGGCCTCCATTTGGGAGCTGTGGGGAATGTGGAGTTGCCCCTTAGTTGCCATTGCTCCCAGGTCCACTCTGGCCCGGAGTGGTAGTACCTGTAAGGGCCCCATCTATGGGTCAAGTAGCCCAATTTGGTAGCGCCAGCAGGTTCTATCTGAAGTTATTGATTTCCTTACTAAAAATGCACCAAACATTGATGTTTTATTGCTTTTTTTTCCTTTGCAAAACTCAATCATGTTCTGCAAAATCTAAAACAAAAAACAATTTCCCTCCCTTCCCTCTTCTTCCCTCTCCTCTCTCCCCCCCCCCCCCTTTCACTCAACCAAACACCATAGATAAATACTTAAACATATAAAGCATAAAAACCTTCATCAAACGAATGGATTCAGCATTAAATGACCTGAAAAAGGTTGATATGCCGTGAAACAAAAACAACCAAACCAAACACCATGATTAAACATTTAAAGATATAAAGAACTTGAAGCAAAAAACCCTTCATCAAAATGACCAGATTCGGCATTAAATAACCCGGAAAGGGTTGATATTTTTTTGACTTGGGCCCCTCCACTTTACGGTCATCAATAATGAAGTTATATATGCATGTGTTTAACCGCCGCCCCCCCCTCCCACTTTTTATAACTGTCCCACCGGTCCTGAAATAGTCAACAAATAAATGTTTCAAACGAACCCTCCCCCCCTCCCCGGTGTCGCCGTCCATGTATTTCTTTGTTTTTTCACCCCAAAAGACGAAAAACTCATTAAGCAAACTAATGTCAGCTTATGCCATCTTGAAAATGGAACTGTAACACGATTTGATTTGGACGAATTATTAAAATGCAATAAAACCAAGTTGATCCATAATACAGTCCTGGCAAACATATGACTGGGGTCCACAACTGGGGCAGACATGTGAAGACCAAAATTACTACTGAATAATAATTACTGAGAAAAGTTTTAGTAAGAAATTTCTTAGTAATGTTCAGTAATTAGCAACTATACATATTATTAGGAAGCAGCTTACAATAATTGATTTTTTTCATCAAATCAAATGTAAAAAGTACAAAAATATAAAAGAACTATATTCACAAAAAATCACTTCATTCATCATGAATTAGACACATTTTTGATATTTCCAAAATCATGAGTCAATTTGTTTATATTGACTACTTGATCACAGAAAATATAATGATATAATACAATCTTCTTCATCCGATTGATTTTTGAACAGGCCTTTGATTAATCCTCTATAAGAGGGTGGGACCTGCCTGTCAGTCTTGATCGAAATCTTCCACTCCAGGCTTGGCGGTCGCGAGAATCTAAGTTTGTGATCCCCAGGGCTGCACGGTCACGTTTATGCAGTTCATTCCAAGAAAGCTTCGGTCTTTTAGCCTGCTGACTTGATGCGATGGACATGTTTCTGACCCGGGAGATCCAGATGGAGTTTCGCTTGACATGACCAAGCCATCTCATCCTGCCCAGCTTAAAGACATCAGTTATTTCTTGTGTACCAAGCCTAGAGAGAAGAGTCTCGAAGAGAGTGTCGTCTTCCGGCCTGACATGACAGATCCATCCAATCATGGCTCTTTTGTTATCCTGCAGTCTCTTGATAATGCTCACCGATGCAGCCCATGTTTCAGAGCCATAAAGCATAACGCTCCTCACACAGCTGGTGTTTTTTTTTTTACCATAGTTCACCCCAAACAAGGCAGGACGCCACGTAAGGGTAAGGGGCTACTGAGAAAAAAGGTAGGTTTGGGGGGTCAATCTAAATTGAGAGCTGCGCAGCGAGATGTCTGTTTACATTAGTTTTAAATTTCTGTATGTCAGTACCGTCGGGGAAACAGGGGGCAGGGAGGGAGTTCCAGAGGCCAGCAGCACGAGGAAAGAAGCTATTTGATTAGAAGGCTCTTCGGCATCTGGGGACGTCCGCAGTGAATGGATGGGATTTAGTTGATTGTCGAATTGGTCTAGTGAATTTACATCGAGGGGGCACCAGAGTAGCCAGTTCATCGGAGCATAATCCATTGAAGTATTTGTAAAACAAGCACAAGGATGCTACATTGCGGCGATGGGACAGGGACTGGAGCTTGGTTGACAGTGAGGGACCTATTAGGTTGGCGACTCTTTTTTGGACCTTGTCAAGGAGGGAGAGACTAGTAGATGATGGTGTACACCTGTCCTCTAGTTGTGATCGACAGATGCTTATTCGTCAAGATGAGCAGGAGTTCTCTAAAGCCCCTCTCTAGACAGACTTGCATCGTATAATAGCAACAGTCTCACAACCACCATCGGCTGACAGGGAGTCGCCGAGGTAGCATAACTCAGCTATAGCTTTCAGTTTGCTATCCCCAACTGGCCTGCTGTTGATTGGTTTAGCTGTGCCTATACAGCGAGGCCACCTGTATTGCTGATCCACTCGGAGTAGGCCACTGATTTCACTGCATCTCTTGTGGACCCAGTAGAAACAGACGAGACAAAGACGGAGTTTCTCCCTGTATCCGCGCAAGGGAACTTTTCTGATCTTTTCATGGAATTCATGATCAGCAATCAGAAAGCAAATTCAACATTTTACAAAATCAAATACTTTATGAACAAAATAATGTTCTGAGAAACAATTTTGATAATTTTTACAAAATTTGTTATGTTTGTTACATATACAATTTGTTTTTACAGAAGATGAAACAAATGGTTATTTCTTCATGATACACACTGAATAATAAAATCAACTTACAGGAACATAAAACCAATAAAATATATGTAAAAAGGGGCAACAATTACCCCCTCCCCACCCTCACTTTCCCCAAAACTTTTATCAAAATGACCGGATTCAGCATTAAATAACCGAAAAGGGTTGATATGCTGTAAAACAAAACAACCAACCTGTTATCATGGAAAATTTCACTTAGAACAGTCATAGTGAGAATTGAAGCATGATTTTACAGCTGGATGCCATCGTTAACGTCAACTTGTTACAGATCAGGAGTCTATTTTATCAAGAGACACAACCTCTGAGTTACCAGCCAGGGTTAAAACTCTTCACTTGACAGTTGGTCAGTAAGGTTTTCAGGCACCTAACACCCACGCAAGTTCATTCTTTTATGACAGACATCTGGTGCATTTCATGGAGACGCACCCGATTAGGACGTTCCACACACCCTTTAGAATGAACTGTCAGTTGGTCCGGAGACTGCTTATTGGTTATTCACAGCCACGCATCTGAAGGCTGTTCTCCAATGAATTACCCGGGGACCTGGTGGATGAGAGATAGTCGCTCCACACTACACACACACACATTATGGATTTCAGTGTTCGGATTGACTTTCTCATCTTGGCTGCCATGCTCACAACGTTTTGGCCATTCTGCCCTCCGGCCTTCATCAGGTGTCCTGTATCGAACTCGGGAACAGTCTGTCTGGACTCTCGACCCAATCCCTTTATTGCTGCTGCTTACCGCCGTATTGCTGCTGTCACTGAATGTTACTTTCACTGCCTTCGCCCAGGATTGAACTTAGCACCTCCAGATAACTTGCAACTTTCAAACAAACGGCTTAAACTTCACGGCCATGTGTCACTAGACAGACCGTTCTTGAGTTCGATACAGAACACCTGATGAAGGCTGGGAGAAAGAACGGTCGAAACGTTGTGAGCATGGCAACCAAGATGAGGAAGTCAGTCCGAACACTGAAATCCATAAGTAAAACACCTCATCTCAGAGATACAATTAATGCACACACATATACTCATACTTTTACAAATGTACACACATATACACACACACATATACCTGCCATGAGTGCGGTAGGTGGGGGGGGGGGAGACCAGCATTTTTTTTGTTTTTAAATTTTTTGTTAAGGATGATGATTAGCGATTACAAAAACATATTCCTATAATATGTCATGTATACACACTACCAGAGATATTGGTCAAGCAAAAATCACTTTAAAACGTGACAGTATAGTTTTTTTCTTTAATATAAGAATATCATATAAATGTTGTCCAGTCTATATTTTGCTATTTGCAGTTTACATTAACTTTTTATTGAGTCTATCTTTGTTTTTTTTAGTTTGTTGTAATCACATTGTATTGTGCAACTGTCAGTACTTATTTCGTTCCTCTTTTCAAGTGCCCTTTTTACAGCCATGTCGATATTTTCTCATGCTCAATATCTTATAAATAGTCTATGTAGTTTCTTCACTTCTAATTTTTTCTTTTCTCACTTTTGTTTCCCCGTTTCATTATTTTCTGTATTAACTCTTTTTGGCGGAGGTAATCAGCCTGTTTGTATTTTGTGTATTTCTCTAGTTCTTTAATATATACTTAGTGTAGTGGAGAAATAAACTAGAGCGGAACGATTTAGCCAGAAAGCAATAAAGTCCTTTAAACTATTTCTTTCAAGAGTTATGTTCTCTTCAATAACATGTGAAAATGGGGTTTTGAAGTATAGCATAGGTACGGTTATCCTTCAGTGTTAACGAATTATAATTAATCAGTGGTGAAGGCAACAAAAACATAAAAATTAATCAACATTTTGTCGGCCAGGCAGCAGGATAGGATTCACCTTTCCTGCCATGTCATTCATGCATACAACTTGATCGCAGAAGCAGCAGCCAACAAACAGCCCCACATATGCTCATATACGAAAGACTAATATCAACCAAAAAATGGCTTCACATTTTAATAAAGAACTTTTTCTTAACTACAATCAAAACAAAATGCTCTTTCCTTTATTTGAAAACACGTAATTGAACAATTTCTTTTCGCTATTATTCTGTAGTTTCCTTTGGTGAGTAAATAAATGTTATCGTTGACCAAACCTCTGCCTTTCCTTCAGAGAATCATCTCTTCGTCAAATTCTGTTCACGAACATCTCTCTGTGTGAACAAAATTTTCATACAAAAATACACCAATTTACGAACTAAGATGAGTTAAGTTACTTCTTTTTCACCATCTATGATCGCCCAATATCAGTTTTGCAATCCTTATTACAATTTCAACTATTTAATTATAAATCTAACATATAAAGTTATCTTGTGGGATTTTAGAATTTAAAGCAAATGGTATCGCATCTTAAACATTTGATTCTACCTAACCATTTTTTACCTACAATATTTTTTTTACAATACCAAAATGTCTTTAGTTTCAGTTTGTTTGAAAAAAAAAAAAAAAAGAATTCTTGTAAGAAAGATTTTTACAATGGTGACAATTTTAAACAAGGAATCAAATAATGTAAGAGAGATAAATCTTTTCAGCTTAAAATATGACTTATCTCCCTTTATATTATTTGATTCATTATTGAGCATTCTTTTTCCCATCTCTTCTCTGAGACGATAGTGGCCCGGGTGTTAATCAGTGTTGTATTCTGAGTGACTGCACTAAATGTGAACTTATTGTTCCGTGATAGCCTGAGTTTTAGTCTTAGTCTTGGCACTAATCGTAACCTACACTTGTATAGGAATATTGGCCACAAAATAGTCCAGTCCTACGAGAATCGTATGCATTCAGACAAGTTGATCTGTCAATAGATCTGCGCCTACGTTGTGTCTGAAGATCTACAAGACTTTTATATTAACTCCACTAATCTTGAATTTGGCTGTATATAAAACTGATTAGAATATTTTTTCTTTAGAAATAAGTACTTTATTATATTAGCCAACGCTGTGGGTTCATTACATTAAGCTGATAAGTGTCAATTCAGTCAATGCAGGTGTGAACCTTTCACCTTGCGCACTTGTTGACTTTTTCGAAACATTACAAAATAAGTCCGGCTGACACTCGACAGTGTTAGATTATTGTAACCACTTTCTGTGTTTGCGTGTGTTTCTCGACTGTACATGACTTGCATATTATTATTATTTTTGTATCTAAATTAATTTTAAAATGTGCAACCAATGAGTTCTGGGCAACGCCGCTTAAATACAGCAAGTCAGAAATAAAATTCCTTGAGTTCAAAGAACATTTAAATTGTAAACGTCGCATACGATAGTTCGTATTAATTAAAATACGTAAAGTAGATGACATATATTGATTTGAATTAATCAAAATATGATTATTAATCAATTATAATCTAAATTTAGTATCTAGTTAGCATACATATCTATGTAACAATCATGAATTCCCCTCTCCTGACGCACACACATAGGATCCATTTACAAAGCTGACAGTACTCTATGAACTATCGTGTCTTTAGGCACTTCGTTAGAATTTGTGCAAAAGTATTTGAAAATAAAATTTAAAAATAAAAATTATAAAAACGTTTGCATTGCTATTTTTAATGAAGTTGCACTCTCTAACTCACCTGTATTTTAACGACCGATTTCACAATTAACGTCTTTCGCACATATTCAGAAATGAATAAATTATTTTTGTGAAGTCTATAATCACGGATACCAAATTGCATTAATTCAATTTTATTTATTGTGTTGTATAACTATTTTATTAAAACAGATCAATGAAATGTGTCATTTAATGATCAGGAAGGAACTAAACATTTTTACTTTATTCATTATAGAAAAAATTGGTTTATGAGCCAATTGGTTTACAAGCAACATTTACAAGCAACATTTAGGCAAAATGTGACTGTTTTATGCCCCCCCCCCCAACTGATTTAAAATCGTATTAATGCCTACAGATACTTGATACCATTGTATGGCACAATCACGTTGACACACCGGTTCCCGTTAGATCACCAAAGTTAAGCGACGTCGAACCTGGCCAGTACTGAATGGGTGACCATTTGGAAATACCAGGTGCTGTATGTGCTCTCTGCTTATCTCGGCATTGTTTCCAGTCGTCTTGAACTGACTGCTTGCCATTGGAATCAAACAGTGCCGACTCAGGATAGGTGTTGTTGGGATTGCTTTACAATTACATGCGCGGCCAGCTGCTTGCGGGGCACTCATATGTCGAAAACGACGGGAGAGTCCATCATATATATATATATATATATATATATATATATATTAAATTCAATATTTCTACATTTGAAGAATCGGTTAATGAAAATATGAGAAATCAAACCAAATTATGATGCAAAAAAGTTCTTCGTCCTTAACAAGTCCTTTTCAATGATTTATAGACAATTTTTTTCTTCATTGTTGGAATCTAACGCCGTCGCAGTCGTATACACTCAACTACTCTCGTCGTTTAAATGCCCTGATATTTGTAGTGAAAACGTTGGCACGTGTGTACAGTTATTAAATTTAATATCTCTACATTTGAAGCATCGATTAGTGAAGGGGGTCGAGTGTCTATGGAGAAAAAAAAAAGGAAAAATTGTCTATGTATCATTGAAAAGGGCTTGTTAAGGCCGAAATATTGGATTTATATAATTGTTTTGATTTATTGAAAAATAATTCTCTTGCATCGTTATTTGGTTTCTAATTTATTTCTCATATATATATATATATATATTACTAGTAGGATCCATGGAAATTCATTTAATTAAAAGAAAATAGATTTTAATTATATTTTTTACTAGCTACTATTACCTGTTTTTTTTTTTTTTTTTTTTTTTTTTTTCTTTTTTAAAAAATTTTTTTTTTTTTACTTCTATCTATCCGGCATTGCCTGGGATGCAGTGACGTTATTTAACTTTTTAATTTTTGTTTGTATATTTTAAAACTTATACAGAAAAATTATTAAAATTTTATCTGTAAGATATACAACTATTATATTCTTCAATTTAAATTTATGAGTTATCCCCCTTGCTGATTTTTATTATATATACTTATTTAAGAATGTTTAATGTTACCAGTTGTCTGAGCTCGACTAAGAAATTTGTTTATATAAATTGTCACAAAGTATGTTATATTGCCAATAACATGTTACAACAATAAAATGAAAAAATGAAAATTGGCTAGTCAGAATAAAAGTTTGATGTGTCAGTTTAAATGCTTTTTGGATGTGACTTTGAAAATCCAAGAAGATAACTTTATATTAGGTATCCGAAACTAAACTTGTATTTTCATTATATCTAAAACCTTTTAATGTGGGCACGTAGATATTTGCAAAACATAAACAATGATAGCAAATTTATTTTGGTTCAATTAGCCACTGAACTATTACTGTTCAAAGTTTGTTGGAGATTTTTTTAAATTGATGTCTTGTGTGCTATTGATTTAGAAGCCAAATTTCAGTGTATTACTAAAAACGCAGACTTTTTACAAGTGGACAATTTTATTCTTCTGATATTAGAACATTTTTTAATGTGGCTGCATAGATTTTTGCAAAACAAACAATGGTACAATGGTATCTTGGTACAATGGTACCTTGGTACCGAATTATGAGTAGAAAATGTGCTTGTATGTTATTATTCCAGAAGCAAATTTTCAGTGTATAACAAAAAAATGCAAGCTTCAAACAAGTGAAAACTCCTTACAAATGAAATGCCATCTTGTGGCAATTGAGAATTAATCATAATCGAAACAATAATTATTAGATCAAGCCAGCTTAAATATTGGGCAAAATCCCATTACCTCTCAAGAAAATGTACAAAAATGACAGGGAAGCACAACTTTGACTGTTCATATAAGATTGATTTCAATAGCTAACACATTGAATCTTCTGAATATGATTCATAGCACAGTAGAGATTTAGCTAGATTTTTCCTTTTAATAGTAAATCAATAAAAAAAAAAACTTAGATTTGGATGATGGAAAAACAATTTGATAATAGGGTAAAAATTTAATTCACTAAAGTTTTCAACTTGGATTTTATTTTTTGAAAAACAACTTAAAACTCTATATTAGCCCCACCACATTTACGAGTTGAAACTTTTTCTTTGAGATGGGACTTTATTTTATATGCATAGAAACACACAATATCATCCACATTAAGTTGAAAACCACCAACATTATAAAATGACTCGCCCATCACAGAAAATAGTAACCTAACTTGTAAGTAAGCTGGAAAAAATATTAATGACGTAGAAGAAAGAATTGTACATTCATAAAGAGAAAAAAAATTATATATTGTTTGCATACAAGTTTTATCAAAATAATAAAAAATAATAAAAAACTTGAAATTGTATCAAAGGAGATAACTGATTTTTATAATCAGTTGTCGATACTTCAATAACCAATCCTTATCTAAAGAAAAGTCGTCTTCCCGAAGATGTTTATATTTTAAAACTGTCACGTGACCCAAAATTACATGCATATCAATAAAAATTTGAATCCGTTAAAAAATGAATTCATGCAAATTTTAATTTTCACTGAGCGCTGTAATCTAAAATGTAATATGATAATTAAAAAAAATAAATTCTCAAAATCGATGGCAAGTTTCATTGTCCACATGAAACGCTGAAATAAAAATTGGGCGGAAAAATATAGTCGCCATCTTTATAAACAAAGAAATATGCTAGCTGTTTATGTTTATAAACTTGAGTTATCGTTTCTTTTCTACTTGTTTAGATAGCGATTATATTTTTCCAACCTAATTTTGTACGATGAAACTTAGCATAACAAAACAAAAACAAAATTAAAACCCTTAAATTGTTTTTTTTTTTAATAAAACATGGTTTAAGTCTAAAAAAAAAAAGAAGTTATTTATCATCTACAATAAAAGATAATGCAATAAAGGTGGATGTAATGCATTAAAAACAGAGGAGGTAATTCCTGGGTGGACGGTCTTATGAATAATGCTGAAACCTATTTAACTCTAAATAATTTACGTGACTTAAATAGAGATTAACCCCAAATAAAATGTTTTAAAAACGATAATTAGAAACTTTGAAATAGTGCTGAGCGGAATTACGTTAAAAAAAGGGATCCCCCCCCCCCGTACACAGACTGCTCCGATTTTTTAAAATTAAATAAACAAAACAATATTTAATATGTTAAATTCCGATTAAATATTATTGTTTTATCTTGTATTAAATTGTTTTTAATGCAAATACGTAGTAAAAGCAAGAAATACTTAAAAAAAAAAAAAAAATTAAAATAAATGAGTTAGAACAAGTTGAAATTGAATGGCATTTCATTATATTTACCTAGTTTTGCACATTAAACTCTCGGCTGGTTTGTGATACCTATTTATATAAACTTTGAAATTTTAGAATCAGACAACATGACGCGAGATTTTGTCAAATAAATGAAATATTTATTAAATCATTTTTTTTTTAATCCAAATTTTTGGTTTTATAAAACCTTATTCATGGTAGTACAAATAATATTTTCCTTTTTTTCTTCTTTTTCTTTCTTTTTCTTTCTTTTTCTTTTTTTTTCTTTTTCTTTCTTTTTCTTTTTTTTCTTTTTCTTTTTTCCTTTTTCATGGTTGAAGTCTAACGGCGTAGCAGATGGTTGACGATCTTTTGGTGCTATCGAAGAGACTGTTTTTTTATGTCCAATCTGTAGTTGAGCATGCTGAAACGTGTGTGTACAATAATGATATAAGTGTTACTACAGTTTTGAAACACCGTTGAAATGATAAACTTTGAAACTATTTATATGGTAGATGTATCGATTTATATTTTATTAGTTTCATTTATTAAAATGAAAATGCATTGAATTTCTAAACTGCAAAAATAATTTTATAAAACTGAAAATTGTCAATTTTCTTTTCACTAAGCTAATCTTCCTACTACTGCGAATCTGAATGACCATCAGTGTCTAGACGTGAAAATTGGAATGTAATGTTGAGATTGTAAGGCATATAAAGAAAAGTGATAACATCAATAAAAGGAGTAAAAGCTTATGGGGAGAGATTGGACAAATTAGGATTAACTACTTTACGAGAAAGAAAAATGAGAGTTGATTTAGTTGAAACTTTCAAAATAATTAGTGACATTTCTAACTATAGTGGACATATAAAAACATATTTTTCATTTAAATTGCACGTTGTGTTGATTTTCAAAATATTTCACTTAAATACATTTTCATTGCATGCTTCAAAGATGTTGCCAATTTCCTTTTTCAAATAGCGCCAATCTGCGCATGACATCGACCGGACATACTTATCCTAACGTCTTTTAGAACTTGACGTGCCTTTCTACTTCTATCGTGATTCGACCCCTCGGGGTTAATACCATCAAAATGAAGGAGAAAATTTTAAAAAAACTATAGGACAAAGTTGTTCTACAACGAAAGCTTGCAAAAAAAAAAAAAAAAAAATCAAATGAATTTTTCATTTAAATTGTACGTTGTGTTGATTTTTCAAAATATTTCACTTAAATGTTAATTACTATTTCTGTCAATGTTTTATTTTATATTTTGTATGTTTTTTATTTCATTTCCTTCTTATTATGAAGACTAATTAAATTAGGGAGTTGGGCTGAAGAGTAAGCCCCCCCCGCCTTGCTAACATTTGTATATTTTTGTATTTGAAAATGATTAAATAATGAGGTTTTATTATTATTAACTGAACACAAGTCATTATTTTTCTCATAGCTGGAGGGAAATTGTAAGGTTCATACCTTTTACAACAGGGTTTGCACTCACCATAGTAGATTCTGTAAACTCCGATGCTATTCATTGTGTGTATAAACATATGCGTACATGCATGTGGGTGTATGTATATGCATGTATTAATGTGTATGTGCATGTATTAATGTGTATATGCATGTATTAATGTGTATATGCATGTATTAATGTGTATATGCATGTATTAATGTGTATGTGCGTGTATTAATGTGTATATGCATGTATTAATGTGTATGTGCGTGTATTAATGTGTATGTGCGTGTTGTTTTATCACCAGCTATTGAAATATTAATCTCTCTAAGTTTTACACATGCCAATGTTGTAATGATATTAAGATGACTTGGCATTCTTTCGAGATGTGATTTTTCCATGTTATCTTCCATCCTCATCCTGTGTGATGCACTACCCCCGTCCCTTCCCCCCACCAAATATGCGACAATCTCCGCTACACCCTACCACCACCACCACCACCACCACCACCACCAACGCTTTTTGATTCTTCATTTCCTTGTGTGCACTGACCACTTGAGTCTCCCACTGGAATCTCAACAGGCTTTGGCCTGAAGCAAAACAGGACTTGAGTTTGCCAATAACGAAGTCACACGGCCAGTTAAACTAACGCTAACCTCAACTGTCTCCGTGTCCCACCAGTTAGCGCTAACAACCCTTCAGCCATTTTTACATGTTACTGGCTTTAGGTCGGGCTTCATTTCGCTCTTCTTGTTTGATCAGATTTAGGATTTCAAATACGAGGATAAAATCAATAAGAAAATGTTTTTAATGAAAGTTTAAGGCATATTTAAAAAAACACGAGTGAAATTTTAAAATATTTAAAAAAAATAAAAGAAGGAAAGATTTTGAGAGAGAAGCTGAAGACAGAAACCATATTCTTAAGTGTGACAGACCAACTAAAATGCTGTTTCACCCTTAGGTGTTACAGACTGACGGACCAACCAAGCGATGGACAGAATCTTTTTCTACAGATGCTTGGAAGCATGACAAGCATTTTTTTTTTGTTTTGCTTAAATCAGACTGTAGTTAGGGACAGCCGTAATAACCTACAATATTGTACCTTTCTCCATCTCTCCTGAACTCTACCCTAGTTCAATAATGCTAAGACAGCAGTTACAATGACATGGTCACATGCACTCAATGTCCTTTCCTAGTCTTTATCACTCCTTCCTTTTCATACTGTTTTTCTCTTTATTCCTTCGGTTGGATTCTTTAACACTCAGTGTATTTTCTTTTTTTCAATCTAACATGAACGCCTGTCTATATCCTTATTGTCACTGTTTTTCTCTTCATCATTTCTTCTGCTGGCTTCATGCTACTCACTTTTTTTTTAGTATGCTATCTAACACATATACAACGACCTGTCTTAATGTTGGTTATTTAAAATCTATATTTTATATTCTATGCCTATACCCCTATTGACACTGCTGGTTTAGGAGAGATGACAGAAGATTATGGTTTGGGGTCCATCCGTAACTCTAAAAGTCCGATTTTCATAAATAAATACTTATGAGAATTGCTGTCATTTATATTTAGTTGTAAACATTAATACTGAAACACATTACCTATTGTAGATGAGTCATTGGTTACAATTGATTGAATACAAAAAAGTGGTACAAAACTGTTCTGTTCGGAGGGGAGGGGGATACATTTTATTTATCCTGGGACGAGTATTCTAGTATAATATACATATATATATATATATGGGTTATTCCAGCCAAGTTCAACAAGGGTCTGTCCTGTTCACTACCTCTTTGGATCTCTAAGTTAAACCGTTCCTGAAAATCGCAGCTCCCTTTTTGAAATCCATGGATGCATCTCTATAAGTTTAAAATATCATTTTCATTGTTATCCGCATATCTTGAATGGACGCATCTTAAGAATATTCATTCGGCTTTTTTGATTCTAAAACCTTAGCTGATGGCTCAAGTAAATAATTTAAAGTCAGCACATATTTCCCTTTCCAGTTGAATTGATGTGTAGAAAGAAAAAAAATCTAAGAAACCCAACTTAGCCATTTACTTCACTTTGTTATATTGTAATTATTTTATCTCTGATCCATTTTCTTGATTTTTTTTTTCCCCCCCTATTGTCATTAGTTCATGAATTATTCAGACAAGTATCATTAAATCGTCTCTTAGAAAAGTAGGTCACTCATTTGAAAGAAGCAGAAGAAAAAAAAAGAAAATTCTGAAACAAAAATGGCTCCCATCAGAAATTAAAGCGTAAACAAGAAAACTGACATTAAGCCAGAAAATGATGAAATGAAAACTTAATTTTAAATGATCAAAAATAAAAGTAATTGAACAAGATACGAAATAAATAACTGCTTCCATTAATTTTCCTTTTTAAAGCGATCGTTAAGACTTTTCAGTATCTTATCATTAGTTTACATCTTAAATAAAAGTAAGAACTGACCCCCTAAATGTTTTTCTTAGAGTCGGGTGTAAAGTCAAGGGTTTGAAAAAAGTTAGTGACAAATGTTTATATCATGTGAAGCACAAAATTTTCCATGAAAAACCTTTGTCATAATTATAGTACTAGTAACAATAATAATAATAATCACACGAAACCAAGGAAACTGAAACTGATCCCCCCCCCCCCCCCTAAAAAACACGCTCACACATGTGATGGCACGAGCCTTGGCTTGTATCGCACAAAATGGCCATGAAGGGCCAAAGAGGAGTGAAAGATAGAGGAGGGAGAACACCATCCAGACCTCCACTAGAATGATGTGGAGTGCACTGGAACCTTGGGGAGACTTGTCACCACTCAAATTCCAAAGAAGACCAACAGTCAGCACCAGTGAGAAATCAAAGGTAAACGGCTGTTGCGATAATGTAAAATAATTTGCAACGGTTATCGAATTAGGCACAGAATGCTGGATATCTGGGGAGACTTGCTGTCACTCAGACTCCAGAGAACACCACTGGTTATTGTCAGTGAGCAATCATTAATCATGACTTGTGTGGAAACTGCTAGTAAGTAAATAATAATAAACACGTATAGCCTTCAAAAGTACTGGGCAGATTTGAACTAAATTTAGCATAGAGAGCCTTTGAAATACTAGGTGCATAAGTGATAGTTAAAAATGAAAATATTAGTGCTACTTATCATGACGATGGTGATCATGATCACCAGCAACACTTATTGGCTATAAAACTATTGGGTAGAAGTGCACCATATTGGCATAAAGCACCCTTGTGATGCCAGCTGTAAGAAAATTAAAACTAATTATGTTTAAAGCCACAATCGCCTGAAAAATGAATAGTTTTGAATATAACCTCATGATGCATTGGGTTTTATCCTTTGTGATAACATACGTCTTGAATCATAATGTTTTTTTTGATATTTTTACATCGTAACAAACATCTAAACCAACCAAGTCAGAGCTGTTTAGACTGTGGCTTGTAACCTGGTAGCTACTTGTTTCAGCATAACAAATTTTGGCAAAGAAAAAAAAAGAAAGTAAAATAAGTCTACTGATATTCTTTGTGTGTCTGTTAATAAAGGTTCTGTTTTGTTGTCTATATCCACTGCACCACGGGTCCTTAGTATTAAGTAAAATTCAGTTCTAAGTGACAGTCATCTGAAGGTTGAAGGTTCAATCCTCAGTGTGGGTGATACGAAGAATTGCGAATTACTGAAGATTACTTCCCAGTTATGGCAGATGGAACGAGAGCATGCTACCACCGTGGATTTAATAAAGAATTCCGTTCAAAATTCCGTCCAGATTCCCGAGTTCGACAGAAAGATTCCGTGAGTTCGACAAGGTACACCTGAAGAAGGTCAGAGGTTACATCGGCTGAAACGTTGTGATAAAAACACTCAAGATGAGAACAGTAGTTCGAATATACCAAATTCTACAAATGATGGAATAGAATAGTGAAAGGCATGTCGCATTTTATTTTCAACGTTAATAGTAAAGTGACAACAAAGAAAGACTTATTTTCTTTGTTTTTTTTTGTCTGCATTTGACGGATAACAAAACATTTGTGTTTGGGAAGTAATTAACCACATTAAAATGTAATTCACAATGCATTTTCATTTACATACCAATTAAAATTAGATTGTGTTTTCTTTGAGGGTTGTAAAGAAAAATATTAGTACGGTTAAAATAAAACTAAGAGATTGGATTGTCTTAGAAACACAACAGATGATAATTATTTTGATTGACAAAGACATGAGTTTGTGTATTCTTTTCATAGTAGTAAACATATAAGGCAACTGAATAGAGTATTTAAATTTTAAAATTGTTTAAAGCAAAAAATTTTATTATATATTTAAAGATCGCACTCCATTCCCTTCCACATCTACAATGAATGGATCAACAGGTTATTGGACCAGTAACTTTACAGGTTATGGCCCTGGTAACATAACACCATCAAAGTTAATGGGATTTTTGAAATCGTTGTCTATCTTCATTGCAGAGAGAGATCACATCTATAAATAATAGAGATTTGGTATCTGTCTGTCTCAAGCCACAACTATACTATTTCTTCTATTGATGTACTATCTTTAATGCTCAATTCAGAGGTGGTAAAGGTAAAATTCGCATAGCCTGGACGCGCACGAGTGTCGTTGCCGACATCGCACACTGCCCATGGCCGTAGCGGCGGTGATTTGTACAGAATCACCGTGTCTAGGGCACAGCATATGGAAGGCGGAGCCCATCCCTCTCCTTCCGCTGCCTTGTTTTAGTCAGGTACCCATTTACTGCTGGGTGGACAGAGGTAGTTTTCAGACCCGAAAATTTGCATGCCGTAAGTGGGATCGAACTCGGGTCGTCCAGCCCAAAGACAAGTGCTATAACCACTCGTCCACAGGCCCTCAGTGGTGGTAATGTAATATCTATTCTGTTTCATAAGATCATCCTCCCAGGCATTGTTTCCTCTTTAGGACGGATAGCATACATCAACCAGAAATTATGACAATCAGCTGTTCGTTAGCAAACTCAACACCTATATTATAAATACGAGCAGAAATAGGCAATATTTTTGCTAGTATATATATATATATATATATATATGTATATGTGTATTTTTTAAATTTTGTACCATAAAGTACTTATAATAGCTCAATAGTTTAAAGCTAGAGCTATGCTATATGTAGTATTTTTATGTAGTTCAATACCACATCATTATCACAGAGTACAGATTCACGTCATTTTTTCCAACTTATTTTTTTATTTAGCAGACAATTGTTTCGGCTAACATCAATATATTTGTAAAATGCTCCTATGCATTTATTTATTTCTTGGTGTGGCTATCTTCAGTGCAAATTGTACAAAAACAAATTTAAAAACTTAAACCTTGGCGATTATAGTCCGAATTGCAGTCAATATTCATTATCAACTTAAATTAAAAAATTTTTTTTTTTTATTCATGGAATTATGTCCCTTTACATCTTTTTAAATAACATGTATGTATCCTATATATATATATATATATATATATATATATATATACATACATATATATATATATATATATATATATATATATATATATACATACATATATATATATATATATATATATATACATATATATATATATATATATATATATATATATATATATATATACATACATATATATATATATATATATATATATATATATACATATATATATATATATATATATATACATATATATATATATATATATATATATATATATATATATACATATATATATATATATATATATATACATATATATATATATATATATATATATATATATATATATATACATACATATATATATATATATATATATATATATATATACATATATATATATATATATATATATACATATATATATATATATATATATATATATATATATATACATACATATATATATATATATACATATATATATATATATATATATATATATATATATATATATATATATACTGGATGAGAAAATGTTTTTCATTCACAACTATTTTTTATTGTAAAGGTCATTATTAACACATTTGCACAGAGTTTTTAAAGTCTGCGTCCACTTTTATTTAAAATATTTATGAACTCGAAAATATTCACGATAAAATTAATCTGTAAAAAGAGAAGAATGTAATTATTTATATGAACGGTTGTGTAGTTAACAAACCTTTTCTGATGATAATATCATTTTAATAGAAACTATGAAAGAAAAAGAAAAAAAAAACGGTGCTAGTAAACAGATGAGAGGCATACTGAAAGAAGAGATTAACAAAAGGAAAACATTTTTGCAAGTCAAAAAAAAAGAAAAGATAATCGACTTCGCTTTGGTTCATTTCAAAAGTCAAATCAATGAATCTTGTATTCTTGTAAGCGTAGCCAATCACGTCTTTTTGAATTCAATAGAGAAATGGCAGTATACTTGAAAAACCATCCCTTCATAACGTCACTGCATTCTTATATTCTTGACTTAAATTTGCAAGAATTTGTTAATATGAGTGCCCAGCTCTGAAGTATTTGCAACCGGAGCCAGTGCTATCTATCTTTGAACACCCGACAAGGGGATGTGGTGGATGATGCGTTTGTTATCGCTCTGGAGGCCTCCAAAGTTTTATAATCCCCCCCCATCCTTACTTAAAATGTTGTCTGAAAAAATTACAGATTCTATTTAACAGTAAAATGTTTAAAAAAAAAAAAAAAAAAGAATATCATTGCAAATATTTGTTAATATTTCTAAAAGTTAAATTCTGTCAGACTTTCACTCTTTTGAAACTCATTCTGTTGAATTTGTTTGATTTGCTATTGTATTCCCATGTTATTAGCTCTAAAATCATGTACAGTTTATTTTTTTTCTTATGTAGTCCCACCCGGACAACTGGTAATATGGAAACCTTTTTCAATTATGACTGAAAAATAAAAATCAGCAAGGGGAATAACTCATATTTTTAATCAAAGAAAATAAGAGTTGTCTCCCTTACAATTAAATTCCTTTTTTTTCTTTAATTTCCTTATCTTTTTTGTTTTTGCTTAGGATGGGGCATTCTACCGGATGCCAGACATTCACCAGCTATTTCAGAGACTCCAACCAAGAGATCTTTTTGAGATTCTAACCGTCCATTTAAGCACAAATGTTTGTATCTCTCTTGCACTTCGTTCATCGGATATATTTTTCAGGTAGTTTTTGAAATTCTTTTTTATGAGCCCTGTAGCTCTTATGATTACTGGAATGATGGAGATTTTCCTAAGATTCCAGTTTTTTTTCATGTCGTACATAAGACCTTGGTATTTCATTATTTCCTCCCTCTCAGCTCTGTTCAAGCCAGCATCATTAGGGACACTGACTTCAACAAGGGTTGCTGCTTTCTCGTTCTTGTCCCATATCACGATATCAAGTGTAAAAGCTCCATTTTCTAGGAATGTAGCTGTAGGGATTACATAGTCATAGTGGATGGTGTATGACTTATTTCCAACAGTTCTTTCTGGTATATGTCCCCAGGACTTGCTGCTACACTGGGTATTCAATTTTTTACAGATGGTTCAGTGAAGATATCTACATACTCCATTGTGTCGCATTGTATAGTAGCCGTCCCCCAGCAGAACCTTACAACTGGATGTTAGGTGGCTCACACTCTCTACTTCTGTGTAGCAAAACTTACACTTGTTGTCGTTGCTGAGACCACTTATCTTTTTAATAGCATTGGCAGCCACCATCATCCTCTCCTGATCATAGTGGAGCGATCCTCTTTTGAGCCAGTCTACAGAGTCTTCCTTATAGTTAACCCAGAAAATATTTGGCACGTTGTTGGTTGACCCATTCTTCAAATGGAAAGTCTTGGTTTATTTCTGGCGGCTCTTTTGAGCTATTTCTATGGCAGGCTCATTTCTGAGACAATCTTGTTCAAAATGTTTGGCCAGTTTTGTGATGGAGGTTGTTCTTTGATGTTGATGTATAACCATAAGATTGTGGCTGTGTTCTTTCGGGTGGTTTCTTATTGGAATCGGTAATTGTATCAGAATCAGGAAAAATATTGGAATCGTCCCATCTAATATACATATGTATATGTATGTATGTGTATGCATAATTTTTTTTTTCCTAGCTATTTTAAAATTGTGTACTTACCAACATTTATTTATATAAAACGTAATTTTGCTATGTGATTCCTCTATTTAATTCTATTGTGTCCACCAGCATTTCCTTGTTAATTATTGCCTTCTTAGTGAAAATTATGATAGATGTTTGATTTTTTTTCTTTTTTTGCTGGGAGCATTTCTTTGCTGTTTTGCTTGTCATGAAATATTTTTGAATTTGGGTAAAGCAAAACATTCTAATTACATTAGGATTGTTTTGGCAATGGTGTTTTACCTTTTTGCTTAGAAAAATGCTATAAGACAATTCAACTCCTTTTAATTTTTCTACTTTCAAATAAAAACACTTCTTGTATTTCTCTTTGCTCGATAAATTTTCTCGTTATTTATTTTTTAAATTTATTTAAATTTATTTTTATTTATGTTTTGAATTTGTTTTACTTTTTAAGAACCGTTCCTCTTTTTGTTTAATCATGTTCTTCTTCTTTTTTGGGGGCGGTTGTTGGAAGATGTCTATATGGCATAATCACATGTTGTTAGATCATCGAAGTTATGTAATAAAGGGGGAAAATATCACTTTTAATGAGATACGAACCGGGTGGGCGTTATTTTGTCTTGTTAATAGCTACAAAATCATTAAAAAAACATTGAGAAACTTTTCGCTTGCAAGATTTTGATGTATTAATTAATAATTATTAAAATTATTATCAACAAATTAAATGCTGAAATTTTCGGTGGCTTCGTATAAAAATGTAGCCAATTAGAATATATCTTTCATTGACTGCTCATAATTGACCAATCACAATCATCGTAGCATGTGTTATGAATTAATATGGCTGCCTCCAGGAAGAAGAAATATTGGTACTCTTATAGATAACGCACCATGTTTCCATGATTTCACGTCGTCAACGTTCGGGCAGGTCTTGGAATCGCCCGAGAGTCGACGAAACTATTAACCAATCAGATTGCAGCAGGAATTCAAGCAGCCGATAACTTTTGGAAGAAATTAATCGCTTTCAATAACAGAAAAATGAATTTCTATAATCTCTGTTAGCTCGTTGAATCTCCTGAAGGACTAACTGAGTTCTGCCAGGTTTCTTTTAGCGAAACACAATAAAAATGCGATTAAATGTCAACGTATGTGTCGGAAGTTCCGGAAAAGTCGTGCAGACCAATATTCCTGTAGATGCTCCAACAATGAATGCAGGTCTTGGATTTCATTAAAAACTGGAACTTTTTTTCCCGATCCAAGATGGAAATTTCAAATATCCTGAAACTAATACACCTGTGGTCCCAGGATATAGCAACTGGAAAAGATTTGCAAAAGGAATACAATGTTTAGTTATGGTTTTTTCGTTCTTTATTTTTATATATGTATTGTAGTTTGATTTTATTTGTCGTAATTTATCGGCTGCCAGTCTTCAATTTATCGTTTGGCAGTTTTCGCCTCGTTTTCGCCTCGTCAATTTTTGGGCGCTTACGTAGCCTGCCCGAACGTTAATGAAGCGAAGTCACGGAAACAGGGTGTGTTATCTATAAGAGTACTGAAATATTATGTAAACAGAGAGAGAAAAATGTTTATGTGCATATTTTCGTCTACAAATGCAAAGTTAGATCTCTTGCAAATAAAAAGACAAAACATGGACGTGCTTTCTAGAATATGTTCAAAATTTGAATAAAAAAAATAGTGTTGTGATTTTTTATTGATACATAATTCCTATTTTATAAGATTTATTTACAAAATAACATAATTTCTGTTTTCCTGTTAATTTTATTCTTTGATACTTTAGTAGATTAACAAACTCTTTTATACACTATGCTATGTGGCAAATATGTTGTGACCACCGAATTCTATATAGATGAACTCGAGAAAAATTAACTGATAAAAGATATCTAAAAAAAAGGGGGGGGTGTGGGCGTGAAATGGGATCAGTCTACCACAGTAGATTAAATAAAGGATTCAGTGGTTAACAACTCAGACTGAGGACCTGGGTATGCCGGGTTCGAATCCAGCTCGTTCCACATAAAATACTTACATCATAACCTACACCTGACCTTGCGTCTAACCTTCTGAAGAGGAGGTAAATAAAATACCGCTAGGTACCGACGGCAAAAAAAAACAAATGAAGAAGTATAAGGGTCGAAACGTCAACAATCTAGATGAGAAGAACATTCCGAAACGTGAAAATAATTAAAATAGTCTAAGGAGTTAATAGTAGATAAATAAGAAAATTCCAAATTTATCTATCTATCTATCTATCTATCTATCTATCTATATGTGAATGAGAGAGCAAGGATTTTTTTTTTTTTCCGTTTTAAGTAAATGATCAAAAATGTATATGAAAAATTGTCGTCTGCTTTAGGAAAAAAACAAAAAAACTAGGTTAATGCTTTTAAGTAATCTAATTTTAATAAATTTTAGATTAACACCCTCCGCTACCCCCCCCCCCCCCATGAGATTCTATTTATTTTAGGTGAGTACGTGTGAACAACTGAAAAACTTGGCAGAAATAAGGAAAATAACCCAACAGTAAATAATTATTTTAGAATTTAGAGTGGGTATCAGTTTCGTATATAAATTAAACGTTAAACAGTCTCTCCATTTCCCGGTCATTCTAACTTTTTAGGGCGATTGAGCAAATATTTTTTACCACTAACCCTAAGTACAAGTTGCAAGGTGGTAAAACGACATGTAATCACCTGAAATGTAGACCCCCCCCCCAAAAAAAAATGCACAGAATTTATCTTCCATAGCAAAAAAAAAACATTTTGATTAATGCCCCAAAACGCTAGAATGGCCTGGAAATGTGGAATCAATTTATATACAAACCTGATCTTCCACTCTAAATTCTAAAATAATAATTTTTTTTCTGCCAAGTTTTTCAGAATTTTCACACATAATCACATAAAATTAGAATCTCATAGGGGGGGGGGGTAGCAGAGGGTGTTAATCTACAATATCCTAATTTTATCTATTCGGTCCTGATCTCCAAAAGTGCCTATTTCTTAATGACTCTAAATATATGATACAACTATCTATGGCAACACTTTGAAGAGCATTGGTGATCAAAATCTTGCTAAGTCTTACTTCTAATCTAGAGTATGTAGTGCAATGGGAGGAAAATGGCTTGTTACTTTCAAAATTTCCAAAACCAAGCTGCTATCTTTTCACCATCATTGGTGCTACCAGATCAGGCTGTCTGAAGATACCATCTTCATGACTTAAAATGCACCAAACATTGATGTTATTGTTTTTTTTCCTTCCCCTTTGCAAAACTCAATCATGTTCTGCAAAGCTAAAACCAAAAACATTTCTCCTCTACAAAAAAACGAAAACCAAAAACAACAATTTTTCTTCACAAAACAGCAAAACCAAACAGCATAAATAAATATCTGAAGATATAAAGAACTTGACGCATAAAAACTTTTACCAAAATGACCTGATTCGGCATTAAATGACCCAAAAAGGGTTGATATTCCATAAAACAAAACAACCAACCAACCTTTCACCACCAATGCTCAGATCCTTTTTTTTTTTTTACTTGCTCCAGTTAATATGAATAGCTCTCTCCTTGAGGAGGCCCCTGATTTGATAATCTCTTAGGACTGACTTTCACACCAGATCTAAAATGAAAGACCTAGATCCAATCTAGTGCTAAGGTTGCTGAAAGAATGTTCGGATCTTTCTACCACTCCAGAAAGTACCGATTCCTGATGCAATCCTCTATCTTTATAAGAATCAGATATATCTTATATTGGAGTACTGTTGCCACATCTGAGAGATGCCGCTCTGAGCACTTTCAACCCATGACAGAGTTCAAAATCGACATTGTAATCTCGTGCACAACTGCAAAGAATTTTACTTTTTACCTTTGTGTGCCTAACATCAAACAGTTTCCATGAGCAGAGTTTCTTTCCAAGAACTTCTCACCTGTGGAACACGTTACCATAGGAATGCTTCCATATGGGTTACAACTTGGCCGTCTTCAAGTCAAATGTCAACCGTCCTCATAAGTAACAAAATTTTATTAATTTCATTCATCATTTTCAATCTCCGCACAGTATTCTTCATGTTTCAACTGACAATCTATTCATTTCACCAACCCTTATCCTTGAGTGGATTTTAGCCTTAATAAATGGTGACTCATCAGTACAAAATTAAATGCATTTCACATTGAATTTTTCTGCTACTTCCAATAATAAACATAATGCATGATTATATAAACATTTATTCGTCTGATTAATAATGATTCAACATTTAATTGTAGAATATAAACTAAGAACATCGAATTTTCTTTCTTTTTGTCTACAGAAATTTAAATGTGCATGTTTTTAAACTATGTAAAAATAATTTTTGAAAGTTTTTAATCAAATTTTCTGAATTTATCAAATAATGGTTGGATATTATTTTAAATTTGAACTTTTGCATATCCTTTTTTTTTTGTGTGTATAAGTTATTGTTTTCAAAGACCCATGAATATATATTTTTTTACAGGGTTACCATCTCAAGATAACAACAGTAGAACAATTACTGACAAAGATCCGGTTATTCACAAAATCATGGGTTCTATGGTTTCGTGAATAACCGGAGCCTGGTGGAAAAATCTAGGCTTAAATTCGATTCATTAGATTTAAGGCCAGGTTTTTTTCACCAGACTCCAGTTATTTGTGAAAAAGATGAACCACAAGCTAAAAAATACACTTTTCATTCTAATTTTTTTCGACCAACTTTGTCAGCTAGATCAAAGCATCTTCTACCAGTTGCTTTTATATTCATTCAAAATGTACACAATATATTGTGCAGAGAATCTAACAAAAAAAACCCAGAAAAGCTCGTAAAATGTTCAATAATAAAGGCTGTTAATTTAAAATAAGCAGAAGAAGAAAATGAAGCATTCCTTATACAAATAAAAAAGCTAAGATTGTATGGCAATCAGTGTGAAATACAATAACTTCTGCTAGTGTGACTTCACCTGTTACTTGACTGAACAGGAATCTGGACGGAATTTCAAACGGAACCCTTTAGTTCTAAGTGATAGTCATCTGAAGGTTGAAGGTTCAATCCTCGGTGCGGGTGATACGAAGAATTGCGAATTACTGAAGACTTCTCCCAATCATAGTTGACAGAATGAGAGCATGCTTCCCCCGTGGATTAAATAAAAGGTTCCGTTTGAAATTCCGTCCAGATTCCTGAGTTCGACAGAAATATTCCAGAGTTCGAAAAGATACACCTGAAGAAGGCAGGAGGTTATAGCGGCTGAAACGTTGTGAGGTAAGCTGAGAACAGTAGTCCGATTAATCGAAATTATACAAATTATCAATCCTCATCTAAAAAATTCAGGTACCTCCCTAACCCTAACCAGCTGTTGCCCGGAAGTCATTTTACTTTTATTCTTGTTTCGCTTTTTTCTTTGTTTTTTTTTTTTAACTGTGCCGCTTGGGCTTGTTTTTTTTTCCTTTAATCAAATTATTTTTTTCTGATAAAATTTTTTGCGAATAGGATGTTAAAAAAAGTTTGTTTCACGCACACACACGAGAAATGGTCACACAATTTTATGAATATAAAGATTTGCAAAGAGGTCGGTTTGCAATGACTGTCTGGAATGGGGTGACAGTTTAAAGTTGCCATCAAATATGTTACAGTGGTTGTCTAAGGGAATTTTGCAATATCTTGTTGTTGGAGGGTCGTTTGAAATAGCAGTCTAGAATTGGTTGTATACAGTAGCTGTAAAAAAGAACACCTACTCAGTATTTTAAAAAAGAACACCTACTCAGTATTTTAAAAAAGAACACCTACTCAGTATTTTAAAAAAGAACACCTACTCAGTATTTTAAAAAAGAACACCTACTCAGGATTTTAAAAAAGAACAACTACTCAGTATTTAAAAAAAAAAAGAATAACTACTCAGTATTTTAAAAAAGGCCAACTACTCAGTATTTTAAAAAAGAACACCTACTCAGTATTAAAAAAAAAAGAACACCTACTCAGTATTTTAAAAAAGCCCAACTACTCAGTATTTTAAAATCAGAACAACTACTCAGTATTTTAAAACAGAACAACTACTCAGTATTTAAAAAAAAAGAACACCTACTCAGTATTTTAAAAAAAGAACACCTACTCAGTATTTTAAAAAAAGAACACCTACTCAGTATTTTAAAAAAAGAACAACTACTCAGTATTTTAAAAAAGGTCAACTACTCAGCATTTTAAAAAAGCCCAACTACTCATTATTTTAAAAAAGCCCAACTACTCATTATTTAAAAAAAGCCCAACTACTCATTATTTTAAAAAAGCCCAACTACTCATTATTTTAAAAAAGCCCAACTACTCAGTATTTAAAAAAAAAGAAGAACAACTACTCAGTATTTTAAAAAAGAACGACTACGCAGTATTTTAAAGCATAAAATGGATGAGTTCAGTTTTGAACAATGTAGAAGGATAAGCAAATCCTAAGAATTGGGGTTAGGATCAGCATGTAGTATCTGTCAGTTACTCGTTTAATATTCTAAATGAGAAAGATATTAGTATGGTGACTTCTTGGTTCCTTATGGCTAAGATTAAAGTGTAGTATCTGTTCCGATGGATACTGCACCCCATAGACTGGTATTGTCTTGGCCTTCGGGGCTTGATTTACGCCGGTCTATGGGTCTGTCCTGTGCAGTTCTAGGAGGTCCACCCTCCCAGGTTTCACCTCCCCTCTTTGGGGAGGAGTAAGTTTATTGCTTACTGCCTGAGGCGCCCCTACCGGGGAATGCCGACGGGGCTGCCCAGGCAATTTTTAAATCGCACTTTCCCGACCTGACCTTGGGTCACATCTTACTTGTGGGAGTAAGATAAAAACTGGCCTTGTGCCTAACTCCTGGAGAGGAGTAAATCAATACTTGGTTGTCTGTCATGTGCAACAATTACAGTCCTCTTTCCACATCGAGAGAGTGGCATATCCCTGTGCAAAGATCATTTTGATGCCGACTGAAAGTACATAGGCCAGATGATATTCTTCGTTGCCAGTGAAATCCAGTGGCAATGCAAAGCAATCAGTGTGCAGCAGCTGTAGTCATCCATAAAGAGTTACTTCCCTTTAATTAGGGGAGGAGGACAGCATTTTATCCAAAATATTATGTTTTGTTTTTTGTTCCAATCAAAGGAAAATAACTTTGTATGGACAAAGATGGGGCTGTTTGAAAATAATTCTGACCTGGACAAAGTATTTTATGGAAGGAATTAAATCGTATTACATCTTATTTTTCTTAATATGTTGCAATGATCCACAAGGAAAAAAAAACTGACGAGCCATTGATTTTGTAGGAAGAAAGCTATCGATGACAAACAATGTAGAGACTGGCTTCCCATATCTCCATTTTGTTCTTCCATGTGTTCCTTATATTCCCGTTACTTTCTCCTTTTGTGGCTCACCACATATCTCTATTTTTTTCCATATCTACTCATATATTCATCTATTTCTTTATCCCCCCCCCATATGAACCCACTCATCTCCTACCATTTAAAATTTTTTTTACCTCCCACCCATCTTTTTATACTTAGTCTTTTTCCTTTTTTCCTTTCTCGTCCTCTTTATAACCAATCTTCTATTTTTATTATTTTCATTTGATCGCCCCCCCCCCCCCCCCATCTCCCTATCTCTTAACACACCGACACACTTCTCTCTTTTCACACTTCCGGTTGATTTGCTTATTTTCTTCCGGTTCAATCCCGTTTTGCATCGTCACCCATTTTTACTTCTTTCAGCTTCGTTTTCTTCCCAACCTCTAACAGGTTTCAACTATTTCACCCCATTCTTCCTCTCCTTCTCTCTTTTTATTTAAAACACGTATTTAACAGGCAAAACGAGACAATCTTACAAATTTTATTCCCTCTGAAATAGAAATAAAACAAATAATTAAAAAAAACTGACAACCCCCCCCCCCCAATCTTATTTTAAATTTTTCAAACATATTTACCCCCCCCCCTCCTTTCCAACATTCACTTCTTTCAAGCAATGAGTAAATGCAATTACCTATGTTGGTAACAATCGTTTTTTATGGACTTTTATGAATTTATTTTAGCCATCATCATCTCTTAATGAAGTATTGTCCTTCTACAGAATGGAAATATGTTTGGGTGCTTTTCGTTTCTTGCCAAACAAGAAATCTTTCTTTCCTGTTTAACTATTGGTCTTTTAGATGCACCCAAGTACCACTATAAAGGGCTCTGTCCATCAGCATAAGTTTTTAAAGGCCATTTTCGTCAGTCTGCCATGCTTCATTTTAAAAGGCCATTTTCGTCGGTCTGCCATGCTTCATTTTAAAAGGCCATTTTTGTCAGTCTGCCATGCTTCATTTTAAAAGGCCATTTTTGTCGGTCTGCCATGCTTTATTTTAAAAGGCCATTTTCGTCAGTCTGCCATGCTTCATTTTAAAAGGCCATTTTCGTCAGTCTGCCATGCTTTATTTTAAAAGGCCATTTTTGTCGGTCTGCCATGCTTCATTTTAAAAGGGCATTTTTGTCGGTCTGCCATGCTTCATTTTAAAAGGCCATTTTTGTCAGTCTGCCATGCTTCATTTTAAAGGCCATTTTTGTCAGTCTGCCAGGCTTCATTTTAAAAGGCCATTTTCGTCAGTCTGCCATGCTTTATTTTAAAAAACCATTTTCGTCGGTCTGCCATGCTTTATTTTAAAAGGCCATTTTTGTCGGTCTGCCATGCTTTATTTTAAAAGGCCATTTTTGTCGGTCTGCCATGCTTCATTTTAAAAGGCCATTTTCGTCAGTCTGCCATGCTTCATTTTAAAAACCCCTTTTCGTCCGTCCGCCATGCTTCATTTTAAAAGGCCATTTTTGTCAGTCTGCCATGCTTCATTTTAAAAGGCCATTTTTGTCGGTCTGCCATGCTTTATTTTAAAAGGCCATTTTCGTCAGTCTGCCATGCTTCATTTTAAAAGGCCATTTTTGTCGGTTTGCCATGCTTTATTTTAAAAGGCCATTTTCGTCGGTCTGCCATGCTTCATTTTAAAAGGCCATTTTTGTCGGTCTGCCATGCTTCATTTTAAAAGGCCATTTTTGTCGGTCTGCCATGCTTCATTTTAAAAGGCCATTTTCGTCGGTCTGCCATGCTTCATTTTAAAAGGCCATTTTCGTCGGTCTTCCATGCTTTATTTTAAAAGGCTATTTTTGTCGGTCTGCCATGCTTCATTTTAAAAGGGCATTTTTGTCGGTCTGCCATGCTTCATTTTAAAAGGCCATTTTTGTCGGTTTGCCATGCTTTATTTTAAAAGGCTATTTTCGTCGGTCTGCCATGCTTCATTTTAAAAGACCATTTTTGTCGGTCTGCCATGCTTTATTTTAAAAGGCCATTTTCGTCGGTCTGCCATGCTTTATTTTAAAAGGCCATTTTTGTCGGTCTGCCATGCTTCATTTTAAAAGGCCATTTTTGTCGGTCTGCCATGCTTCATTTTAAAAGGCCATTTTCGTCGGTCTGCCATGCTTCATTTTAAAGGCCATTTTTGTCAGTCTGCCATGCTTCATTTTAAAAGGCCATTTTCGTCAGTCTGCCATGCTTCATTTTAAAAGGCCATTTTCGTCAGTCTGCCAGGCTTTATTTTAAAAGGCCATTTTCGTCGGTCTGCCATGCTTCATTTTAAAAGGCCATTTTTGTCGGTCTGCCATGCTTTATTTTAAAAGGTCATTTTCGTCGGTCTGCCATGCTTCATTTTAAAAGGCCATTTTCATCAGTCTGCCATGCTTCATTTTAAAAGGGAATTTTCCTGTGCTGATTAAATGAACACTTAAAAAATATGATCTCGTTTTAAATTCTTCTGACATCTGACTTAGCAGTAATATGTGTTAAGTGTAGATATGATCTGTCATATGTATGGGGTTACTGTAGTGGAGGTGAAATTGACGGTGAATCCTCTCAGGGGATCCACATTTGCTTACAATGTATCTTGTTTATTTTACAGGCTGCATATCGTATACACGTTAAATATTTTGAAGAGCGTCCACACTACAGTGTAAGTTACAGTTACTCACTTTGCATATTTAAGACCAAATGACTTGTACATGGGAGTCAATTTGGTCTGATGAATACAAGTCGAGAAACTATTACTATTCGGATGTTGTTCTGAACTTCTGTAATACATATATAAATATATATTACACATTTACTTTTTATTGATAATCGAGCACTCTGCTGAGGTTCTCTACTACTAATCTTACAAAGATATATATATATATATATATATATATATAAATGTATGTAACAATAATATGTATGTATGTAAAAATACTGGAAGCTATCTATATAAAAACACAACAATCTAAAATTAATAACATCACATATGAAACAAGTGGCAAAATTTTAAAATGCTTTATGTAATGCGAGTTTGTTCTGTGATGCCACTCTGGCGTTGCTGAATTTAAATCATTAACAACTTTCCTGGAACAATGCGAAAAATGTTCTCTGTGCGTTTTAAAAATTCTCTTTCTTCAACTTTTTTGTTCATTTGCTTTTGATACCTGAGGATGATGGGACGAAGAATCGAAAACATCCGTGAAACCTATGGAACATTTATTCATTTTTCTGATTTTAATACAAAAAAAGACCATCAGAAAAATTTTAAAAAGAAAAAAAGGTATAATTAAAATTTTTAACAATGTTTGCATAAATGATAAAATGCTGCCTAAATACACACACTATATATATATATATATATATATATATATATATATAAATTACAGATCAAAGTTACATCATACAATGATTTAATGTCAGTTTCGGAGCAAAAATCTTTCAAATACATGACGTGTTTGGGACCCTAATCCCCTTAAAAGTAGACCCCTTGTGCTTGCACACACTTAGCCCACCGATCCATCCACTGACAGAAACATCTCTGGAAGTCTTCTTTTGAAATGATGTTCATCTCCGCCGTTGTGTTCCGCATTATTTCTTTTTTTTCGCACCCTGTTAACAATAGCTGCACCCCAAGCAGTTTATGGCCTGCCAGAACGCTGGTCACTCTCCGCTGATGTACGGCCATTTTTGAATCGGTTGAACCACTCCTTAATTATCATTTTCTCCAAACACCTGCTGAATCTAACGCGACAAGGCAGATGAACATCATTTCAAAAGAAGTCTTCCAGAGGTGTTTACGGCAGTGGATGGATCGTTGGGCTAAGTGTGTGCAAGCACAAGGAGCCTACTTTGAAGGGGATTAGGGTCCCGACCCCGTCACGTATTTGAAATATTTTTTCTGGCCTAAGGTCGGATACTTTTTAGACAGACCTTGTACATCTTTAAAACACTAACCAGAGTTCAAATCTGATTTGCATGTATTTAGTTTTAATATCCATTTTGTTTCGCTTGCTTGCGTATGGGGACGGGGATCTGGTGACCGTTAGAATGCATCTGATATTATCTAAATTAAGGAGTATGTCTTTGTTTATTTTGATAAGAAGTTCAATGAAATCTCAAAGGCTATGAATATTGAAATGATTTATTTGTACAAATTAAAAAAAAAAATACAATAGGAAATATTTATTGGATTTACAGTAAATTTATATTCTTGTAAATAATTATTACAGTATTTTCTTGTCTGGTTCGTATCAATTCCCTATCAATTTATTGCGATCCATTCTGTATGTATGTGAGTATTTAAAAAGATTTTTATCTGCTGATTTGCCCTGAATCATAATTGCATTTGATTCTAGTGGAGTTTTTCTTTTTCATGGTGGAGATCAGTGTGTATATGCATGTGTCCGTTTAGTGTGTATTATTATATTTGGTGAGAAGTGCACAAGTTCCGCATGTTGTACGATATTGCTTACTATTTATGATGTTACTGTTGTCTTTTATATTTCTTCCCTTTTATTTTCTTTATTTCTTATGAATAATAATAATTAAATTAGGGAATTGGGTAGAAGAGTACCTTATTAGTAAGCCCTTATCCCTCCCTAACATTTGTACATTTTTTTGTCTTTGGAAAAATATTAAAGATAATAAAGGTATTAAGAAGGCTGAAGGCAATGCAGAGAGCCGGATTGATGGATGCCAGAAAGTTGAAATGAAATGTTCCTGTTTTAATTTTTACTTTCTGACATCCATCTTGCTGAATTCCACACAGTCTGACTTTTCTTTTGTGTCCATTTTTGACAAGGGGAGGCGTCTCCCGAAATATCAAATGATTTTTAATCATCCAGACATTACACACAGCTAACAAAATACTTGATGTTTATTGTGTAAGATTTAAAAGAAAAATAAATAAGATAGTTGTAAGACCTCTCCTTCGATTGTTTATTTTTGTTCTTTCCAGCTTCTCATCAATCCGGCTCTCTGCATTGCCTTCAGCCTTCTTAATACATTTATTACAATTCCCAGCAATGCTTCAAGCAAACTACCATTCTCTATTAAGTAAAGATGTTGTTTTTTTTAATTCTTATATTTCTGAAAATGTTTGTCTATTTAGGAGACTGGTGATTTTTGTCCAATACTAAATGTATGGTTTTATCCAAATGAATAAGTGCAAAGTCAAAACACTTTATTTAATTCAACTTTACACAATAGCAACTCCCTATCTTATATACGACTTATGTATATTATATACGACTTATGTATATTATATACGACTTATGTATATTATATACGACTTATGTATATTATATACGACTTATGTATCTTATATACGACTTATGTATCTTATATACGACTTATGTATATTATATACGACTTATGTATCTTATATACGACTTATGTATATTATATACGACTTATGTATATTATATACGACTTATGTATCTTATATACGACTTATGTATCTTATATACGACTTATGTATCTTATATACGACTTATGTATCTTATATACGACTTATGTATCTTATATACTACTTATGTATCTTATATACGACTTATGTATCTTATATACTACTTATGTATATTATATACGACTTATGTATATTATTTACGACTTATGTATATTATTTACGACTTATGTATCTTATTTACGACTTATGTATCTTATATACGACTTATGTATCTTATATACTACTTATGTATATTATATACGACTTATGTATCTTATATACTACTTATGTATATTATATACTACTTATGTATATTATATACGACTTATGTATCTTATATACGACTTATGTATCTTATATACGACTTATGTATCTTATATACGACTTATGTATATTATATACGACTTATGTATATTATATACGACTTATGTATATTATATACGACTTATGTATCTTATATACTACTTATGTATCTTATATACTACTTATGTATCTTATATACTACTTATGTATATTATTTACGACTTATGTATATTATTTACGACTTATGTATATTATTTACGACTTATGTATATTATTTACGACTTATGTATATTATTTACGACTTATGTATATTATTTACGACTTATGTATCTTATATACTACTTATGTATATTATTTACGACTTATGTATATTATTTACGACTTATGTATATTATTTACGACTTATGTATCTTATATACGACTTATGTATATTATATACGACTTATGTATCTTATATACTACTTATGTATATTATTTACGACTTATGTATATTATATACGACTTATGTATATTATATACGACTTATGTATCTTATATACTACTTATGTATCTTATATACTACTTATGTATCTTATATACTACTTATGTATATTATTTACGACTTATGTATATTATTTACGACTTATGTATATTATTTACGACTTATGTATATTATTTACGACTTATGTATATTATTTACGACTTATGTATATTATTTACGACTTATGTATATTATTTACGACTTATGTATCTTATATACTACTTATGTATCTTATATACTACTTATGTATATTATATACGACTTATGTATCTTATATACTACTCATGTATATTATATACTACTCATGTATATTATATACTACTTATGTATATTATATACGACTTATGTATATTATTTACGACTTATGTATATTATTTACGACTTATGTATCTTATATACGACTTATGTATCTTATATACGACTTATGTATATTATATACGACTTATGTATCTTATATACGACTTATGTATCTTATATACGACTTATGTATCTTATATACGACTTATGTATATTATTTACGACTTATGTATATTATTTACGACTTATGTATATTATTTACGACTTATGTATATTATATACGACTTATGTATATTATATACGACTTATGTATCTTATATACGACTTATGTATCTTATATACTACTTATGTATCTTATATACTACTTATGTATCTTATATACGACTTATGTATCTTATATACGACTTATGTATCTTATATACGACTTATGTATCTTATATACGACTTATGTATCTTATATACGACTTATGTATCTTATATACGACTTATGTATCTTATATACTACTTATGTATCTTATATACTACTTATGTATCTTATATACTACGTATGTATCTTATATACTACTTATGTATCTTATATACTACTTATGTATATTATTTACGACTTATGTATATTATTTACGACTTATGTATATTATTTACGACTTATGTATCTTATTTACGACTTATGTATATTATATACGACTTATGTATCTTATATACGACTTATGTATCTTATATACTACTTATGTATCTTATATACTACTTATGTATCTTATATACTACTTATGTATATTATTTACGACTTATGTATCTTATATACGACTTATGTATCTTATATACTACTTATGTATCTTATATACTACTTATGTATATTATTTACGACTTATGTATATTATATACGACTTATGTATATTATATACGACTTATGTATCTTATATACTACTTATGTATCTTATATACTACTTATGTATCTTATATACTACTTATGTATATTATTTACGACTTATGTATATTATATACGACTTATGTATATTATATACGACTTATGTATCTTATATACTACTTATGTATCTTATATACTACTTATGTATCTTATATACTACTTATGTATATTATTTACGACTTATGTATATGCGATCTAAATCATCAGGTATATTGCTTTATAAAATTGTCAGTTTATTAACTGTTTTTTGTTATTATTTATTGAATGATTGTTTTGATTTGAATATTCTGTTTAGAAATATTGTTCTATTTTGTGGACAGCAAAACCACCTAGAAAATATATAAGCGCTAATAAGACTTCATATAAAGTATTGCACACAGGCATGGCCTCCAGTGTATAGACATGGAAATTGAAATGTAATATTGAGATTGGAAGAAGACTGACAAACTTTTGACTAGAGTAAAAAAATTAATGATTAGAAATATTCAGATTAACTACTTTATTAAAGACGTAATTTGACTTAAACATTCAAAATAATTAACAGAATTTCTAATTATCGAGTAAATTTTTATTTTTTTATATTAAATATTTTTTATTTTAAATATTTCTCCTCAATCTCAAAAACTACTGTACAGGGAAGATTTAAAAAAATTAAATCTATTAACCAATTGGATTTTGTTTGCTTATATTTTTGGATAAGTTGCCAGATCAGATTAAGAAGAGCACTAGCGTGAATCAAATTATGGTGAGAAAAGGACTTATAAAATAGCATTTTGGAACTATTAGATAAAATAATTGGATGAATTGAAAATAATTATGGTGAGAAAAGGACTTATAAAATAGCATTTTAGAACTATTAGATTAAATAATTGGATGAATTGAAAACAAATTATGGTGAGAAAAGGACTTATAAAATAGCATTTTGGAACTATTAGATTAAATAATTGGATGAATTGAAAAAAATTATGGTGAGAAAATGGCTTATAAAATAGCATTTTGGAACTATTAGATTAAATAATTGGATGAATTGAAAAAAAATTATGGTGAGAAAAGGACTTATAAAATAGCATTTTGGAACTATTAGATAAAAAAATTGGATGAATTGAAAAAATATTATAGTTAGAAAAGGACTTATAAAATAGCATTTTGGAACTATTAGATTAAATAATTGGATGAATTGAAAAAAAATTATGGTGAGAAAAGGACTTATAAAATAACATTTTGGAACTATTAGATAAAATAATTGGCTGAATTGAAAAAAAAATTATGGTGAGAAAAGGACTTATGAAATAGCATTTTGGAACTATTAGATTAAAATAATTGGATGAATTGAAAAAAAATTATGGTGAGAAAAGGACTTATAAAATAGCATTTTGGAACTATTAGATTAAAATAATTGGATGAATTGAAAAAAAAATTATGGTGAGAAAAGGACTTATAAAATAGCATTTTGGAACTATTAGATTAAATAATTGGATGAATTGAAAAAAAATTATGGTGAGAAAAGGACTTATAAAATAGCATTTTGGAACTATTAGATTAAATAATTGGATGAATTGAAAAAAAATTATGGTGAGAAAAGGACTTATAAAATAGCATTTTGGAACTATTAGATTAAATAATTAGATGAATTGAAAAAAAATTATGGTGAGAAAAGGACTTATAAAATAGCATTTTGAAACTATTAGATTAAATAATTGGATGAATTGAAAATAATTATGGTGAGAAAAGGACTTATAAAATAGCATTTTGGAACTATTAGATTACATAATTGGATGAATTGAAAAACATTTTGGTGAGAAAAGGACTTATAAAATAGCATTTTAGAACTATAAGATTAAATAATTGGATGAATTGAAAAAAATTATGGTGAGAAAAAGAACTTATAAAATAGCATTTTAGAACTATTAGATTAAATAATTGGATGAATTGAAAAAAATTATGGTGAGAAAAGGACTTATAAAATAGCATTTTGGAACTATTAGATTAAATAATTGGATGAATTGAAAAAATATTATGGTGAGAAAAGGATATATAAAATAGCATTTTGGAACTATTAGATTAAATAATTGGATGAATTGAAAAAAATTATGGTGAGAAAAGGACTTATAAAATAGCATTTTGGAACTATTAGATTAAATAATTGGATGAATTGAAAAAAAATTATGGTGAGAAAAGGACTTATAAAATAGCATTTTGGAACTATTAGATAAAAAAATTGGATGAATTGAAAAAATATAGTAAGAAAAGGACTTATAAAATAGCATTTTGGAACTATTAGATTAAATAATTGGATGAATTGAAAAAAAATTATGGTGAGAAAAGGACTTATAAAATAGCATTTTGGAACTATTAGATTAAATAATTGGATGAATTGAAAAAAAATTATGGTGAGAAAAGGACTTATAAAATAGCATTTTGGAACTATTAGATTAAAATAATTGGATGAATTGAAAAAAAAATTATGGTGAGAAAAGGACTTATAAAATACCATTTTGGAACTATTAGATTAAATAATTGGATGAATTGAATAAAAATTATGGTGAGAAAAGGACTTATAAAATAGCATTTTGGAACTATTAGATTAAATAATTGGATGAATTGAAAATAATTATGGTGAGAAAAGGACTTATAAAATAGCATTTTGGAACTATTAGATTAAATAATTGGATGAATTGAAAAAAAATTATGGTGAGAAAAGGACTTATAAAATAGCATTTTGGAACTATTAGATAAAATAATTGGATGAATTGAAAAAAAAATTATGGCGAGAAAAGGACTTATAAAATAGCATTTTGGAACTATTAGATTAAAATAATTGGATGAATTGAAAAAAAATTATGGTGAGAAAAGGACTTATAAAATAGCATTTTGGAACTATTAGATTAAATAATTGGATGAATTGAAAATAATTATGGTGAGAAAAGGACTTATAAAATAGCATTTTGGAACTATTAGATTAAATAATTGGATGAATTGAAAAAAATTATGGTGAGAAAAGGACTTATAAAATAGCATTTTAGAACTATTAGATTAAATAATTGGATGAATTGAAAAAAAATTATGGTGAGAAAAGGACTTATAAAATAGCATTTTGGAACTATTAGATTAAATAATTGGATGAATTGAAAAAAAATTATGGTGAGAAAAGGACTTATAAAATAGCATTTTGGAACTATTAGATTAAATAATTAGATGAATTGAAAAAAAATTATGGTGAGAAAAGGACTTATAAAATAGCATTTTGGAACTATTAGATTAAATAATTGGATGAATTGAAAATAATTATGGTGAGAAAAGGACTTATAAAATAGCATTTTGGAACTATTAGATTAAATAATTGGATGAATTGAAAAAAAATTATGGTGAGAAAAGGACTTATAAAATAGCATTTTGGAACTATTAGATAAAATAATTGGATGAATTGAAAAAAAAATTATGGCGAGAAAAGGACTTATAAAATAGCATTTTGGAACTATTAGATTAAAATAATTGGATGAATTGAAAAAAAAATTACGGTGAGAAAAGGACTTATAAAATAGCATTTTGGAACTATTAGATTAAATAATTGGATGAATTGAAAAAAAATTATGGTGAGAAAAGGACTTATAAAATAGCATTTTGGAACTATTAGATTAAATAATTGGATGAATTGAAAAAAAATTATGGTGAGAAAAGGACTTATAAAATAGCATTTTGGAACTATTAGATTAAATTGGATGAATTGAAAAAAAATTATGGTGAGAAAAGGACTTATAAAATAGCATTTTGAAACTATTAGATTAAATAATTGGATGAATTGAAAATTAATTATGGTGAGAAAAGGACTTATAAAATAGCATTTTGGAACTATTAGATTAAATAATTGGATGAATTGAAAAAAATTATGGTGAGAAAAGGACTTATAAAATAGCATTTTGGAACTATTAGATTAAATAATTGGATGAATTGAAAAAAATTATGGTGAGAAAAGGACTTATAAAATAGCATTTTGAAACTATTAGATTAAATAATTGGATGAATTGAAAAAAAATTATGGTGAGAAAAGGACTTATAAAATAGCATTTTGGAACTATTAGATTAAATAATTGGATGAATTGAACAAAAATTATGGTGAGAAAAGGACTTATAAAATAGCATTTTGGAACTATTAGATTAAATAATTGGATGAATTGAAAAAAAATTATGGTGAGAAAAGGACTTATAAAATAGCATTTTGGAACTATTAGATTAAAATAATTGGATGAATTGAAAAAAAATTATGGTGAGAAAAGGACTTATAAAATAGCATTTTGGAACTATTAGATTAAATAATTGGATGAATTGAAAAAAATTATGGTGAGAAAAAGAACTTATAAAATAGCATTTTGGAACTATTAGATAAAATAATTGGATGAATTGAAAAAAAAATTATGGCGAGAAAAGGACTTATAAAATAGCATTTTGGAACTATTAGATTAAAATAATTGGATGAATTGAAAAAAAAATTACGGTGAGAAAAGGACTTATAAAATAGCATTTTGGAACTATTAGATTAAATAATTGGATGAATTGAAAAAAAATTATGGTGAGAAAAGGACTTATAAAATAGCATTTTGGAACTATTAGATTAAATAATTAGATGAATTGAAAAAAAATTATGGTGAGAAAAGGACTTATAAAATAGCATTTTGGAACTATTAGATTAAATAATTGGATGAATTGAAAATAATTATGGTGAGAAAAGGACTTATAAAATAGCATTTTGGAACTATTAGATTAAATAATTGGATGAATTGAAAAAAAATTATGGTGAGAAAAGGACTTATAAAATAGCATTTTGGAACTATTAGATTAAATAATTGGATGAATTGAAAAAAAATTATGGTGAGAAAAGGACTTATAAAATAGCATTTTGGAACTATTAGATTAAATTGGATGAATTGAAAAAAAATTATGGTGAGAAAAGGACTTATAAAATAGCATTTTGAAACTATTAGATTAAATAATTGGATGAATTGAAAATTAATTATGGTGAGAAAAGGACTTATAAAATAGCATTTTGGAACTATTAGATTAAATAATTGGATGAATTGAAAAAAATTATGGTGAGAAAAGGACTTATAAAATAGCATTTTGGAACTATTCGATTAAATAATTGGATGAATTGAAAAAAATTATGGTGAGAAAAGGACTTATAAAATAGCATTTTGGAACTATTAGATTAAATAATTGGATGAATTGAAAAAAAATTATGGTGAGAAAAGGACTTATAAAATAGCATTTTGGAACTATTAGATTAAATAATTGGATGAATTGAACAAAAATTATGGTGAGAAAAGGACTTATAAAATAGCATTTTGGAACTATTAGATTAAATAATTGGATGAATTGAAAAAAAATTATGGTGAGAAAAGGACTTATAAAATAGCATTTTGGAACTATTAGATTAAAATAATTGGATGAATTGAAAAAAAATTATGGTGAGAAAAGGACTTATAAAATAGCATTTTGGAACTATTAGATTAAATAATTGGATGAATTGAAAAAAATTATGGTGAGAAAAGGACTTATAAAATAGCATTTTGGAACTATTAGATAAAATAATTGGATGAATTGAAAAAAAAATTATGGCGAGAAAAGGACTTATAAAATAGCATTTTGGAACTATTAGATTAAAATAATTGGATGAATTGAAAAAAAAATTACGGTGAGAAAAGGACTTATAAAATAGCATTTTGGAACTATTAGATTAAATAATTGGATGAATTGAAAAAAAATTATGGTGAGAAAAGGACTTATAAAATAGCATTTTGGAACTATTAGATTAAATAATTGGATGAATTGAAAAAAAATTATGGTGAGAAAAGGACTTATAAAATACCATTTTGGAACTATTAGATTAAATAATTGGATGAATTGAAAAAAAATTATGGTGAGAAAAGGACTTATAAAATAGCATTTTGGAACTATTAGATTAAATAATTGGATGAATTGAAAAAAAAATTATGGCGAGAAAAGGACTTATAAAATAGCATTTTGGAACTATTAGATTAAAATAATTGGATGAATTGAAAAAAAAATTACGGTGAGAAAAGGACTTATAAAATAGCATTTTGGAACTATTAGATTAAATAATTAGATGAATTGAAAAAAAATTATGGTGAGAAAAGGACTTATAAAATAGCATTTTGGAACTATTAGATTAAATAATTGGATGAATTGAAAATAATTATGGTGAGAAAAGGACTTATAAAATAGCATTTTGGAACTATTAGATTAAAATAATTGGATGAATTGAAAAAAAAATTACGTCGAGAAAAGGACTTATAAAATAGCATTTTGGAACTATTAGATTAAATAATTGGATGAATTGAAAAAAAATTATGGTGAGAAAAAGAACTTATAAAATAGCATTTTGGAACTATTAGATTAAATAATTGGATGAATTGAACAAAAATTATGGTGAGAAAAGGACTTATAAAATAGCATTTTGGAACTATTAGATTAAATAATTGGATGAATTGAAAAAAAATTATGGTGAGAAAAGGACTTATAAAATAGCATTTTGAAACTATTAGATTAAATAATTGGATGAATTGAAAATTAATTATGGTGAGAAAAGGACTTATAAAATAGCATTTTGGAACTATTAGATTAAATAATTGGATGAATTGAAAAAAATTATGGTGAGAAAAGGACTTATAAAATAGCATTTTGGAACTATTAGATTAAATAATTGGATGAATTGAAAAAAATTATGGTGAGAAAAGGACTTATAAAATAGCATTTTGGAACTATTAGATTAAATAATTGGATGAATTGAAAAAAAATTATGGTGAGAAAAGGACTTATAAAATAGCATTTTGGAACTATTAGATTAAATAATTGGATGAATTGAACAAAAATTATGGTGAGAAAAGGACTTATAAAATAGCATTTTGGAACTATTAGATTAAATAATTGGATGAATTGAAAAAAAATTATGGTGAGAAAAGGACTTATAAAATAGCATTTTGGAACTATTAGATTAAAATAATTGGATGAATTGAAAAAAAATTATGGTGAGAAAAGGACTTATAAAATAGCATTTTAGAACTATTAGATTAAATAATTGGATGAATTGAAAATAATTATGGTGAGAAAAGGACTTATAAAATAGCATTTTGGAACTATTAGATTAAATAATTGGATGAATTGAAAAAAAATTATGGTGAGAAAAGGACTTATAAAATAGCATTTTGGAACTATTAGATAAAATAATTGGATGAATTGAAAAAAAAATTATGGCGAGAAAAGGACTTATAAAATAGCATTTTGGAACTATTAGATTAAAATAATTGGATGAATTGAAAAAAAAATTACGGTGAGAAAAGGACTTATAAAATAGCATTTTGGAACTATTAAGTTAAATAATTGGATGAATTGAAAAAAAATTATGGTGAGAAAAGGACTTATAAAATAGCATTTTGGAACTATTAGATTAAATAATTGGATGAATTGAAAAAAATTATGGTGAGAAAAGGACTTATAAAATAGCATTTTGGAACTATTAGATTAAATAATTGGATGAATTGAAAAAAAATTATGGTGAGAAAAGGACTTATAAAATAGCATTTTGGAACTATTAGATTAAATAATTGGATGAATTGAACAAAAATTATGGTGAGAAAAGGACTTATAAAATAGCATTTTGGAACTATTAGTTTAAATAATTGGATGAATTGAAAAAAAATTATGGTGAGAAAAGGACTTATAAAATAGCATTTTGGAACTATTAGATTAAAATAATTGGATGAATTGAAAAAAAATTATGGTGAGAAAAGGACTTATAAAATAGCATTTTGGAACTATTAGATTAAATAATTGGATGAATTGAAAAAAATTATGGTGAGAAAAGGACTTATAAAATAGCATTTTGGAACTATTAGATAAAATAATTGGATGAATTGAAAAAAAAATTATGGCGAGAAAAGGACTTATAAAATAGCATTTTGGAACTATTAGATTAAAATAATTGGATGAATTGAAAAAAAAATTACGGTGAGAAAAGGACTTATAAAATAGCATTTTGGAACTATTAGATTAAATAATTGGATGAATTGAAAAAAAATTATGGTGAGGAAAGGACTTATAAAATAGCATTTTGGAACTATTAGATTAAATAATTGGATGAATTGAAAAAAAATTATGGTGAGAAAAGGACTTATAAAATAGCATTTTGGAACTATTAGATTAAATAATTGGATGAATTGAAAAAAAATTATGGTGAGAAAAGGACTTATAAAATAGCATTTTGGAACTATTAGATTAAATAATTGGATGAATTGAAAAAAAAATTATGGCGAGAAAAGGACTTATAAAATAGCATTTTGGAACTATTAGATTAAAATAATTGGATGAATTGAAAAAAAAATTACGGTGAGAAAAGGACTTATAAAATAGCATTTTGGAACTATTAGATTAAATAAATGGATGAATGGAAAAAAAAATTATGGTGAGAAAAGGACTTATAAAATAGCATTTTGGAACTATTAGATTAAATAATTGGATGAATTGAAAAAAAATTATGGTGAGAAAAGGACTTATAAAATAGCATTTTGGAACTATTAGATTAAATAATTGGATGAATTGAACAAAAATTATGGTGAGAAAAGGACTTATAAAATAGCATTTTGGAACTATTAGATTAAATAATTGGATGAATTGAAAAAAAAATTATGGCGAGAAAAGCACTTATAAAATAGCATTTTGGAACTATTAGATTAAAATAATTTGATGAATTGAAAAAAAATTATGGTGAGAAAAGGATTTATAAAATAGCATTTTGGAACTATTAGTTTAAATAATTAGATGAATTGAAAAAAAATTATGGTGAGAAAAGGACTTATAAAATAGCATTTTGGAACTATTAGATTAAATAATTGGATGAATTGAAAAAAAATTATGGTGAGAAAAGGACTTATAAAATAGCATTTTGGAACTATTAGATTAAATAATTGGATGAATTGAAAAAAAATTATGGTGAGAAAAGGACTTATAAAATAGCATTTTGGAACTATTAGATAAAATAATTGGATGAATTGAAAAAAATTATGGTGAGAAAAGGACTTATAAAATAGCATTTTGGAACTATTAGATTAAATAATTGGATGAATTGAAAAAAAAATATGGTGAGAAAAGGACTTATAAAATAGCATTTTAGAACTATTAGATTAAATAATTGGATGAATTGAAAAAAATTATGGTGAGAAAAGGACTTATAAAATAGCATTTTAGAACTATTAGATTAAAATAATTGGATGAATTGAAAAAAAATTATGGTGAGAAAAGGACTTATAAAATAGCATTTTGGAACTATTAGATTAAATAATTGGATGAATTGAAAAAAATTATGGTGAGAAAAGGACTTATAAAATAGCATTTTGGAACTATTAGATTAAATAATAAAAAAAACCAGAACTAATACATTAATAGTATGATTGAAAAGAAATTTTTTTTTTTTTGAAGTGTTGAATCGAAAAAATCGTTGAAGAAAGATACGAAAAAGGACATAACAAAAAAAAACTACATTATAAAATCTCATACAACGTGGGAGATTGAGGTAAATCGTCGTAAAAATTACCAGTTTTCTGCATTAAATAATTAAGCGTACCCGTGACCCGTTGGGTCATAACCACTACTAGTATTTATTCCACTTTGATTTCATTCGAAATTCATAAAATGTGACATACTTGTTAAGATATTATTCTTGCATAACTGAAGATAATAAATCTCTGTTCTTCTAGATTATTCGATGAATAATATAGAAGTAAATAAACCTATTATTTTGCCATCTAATTTATATACATTATTGTGGTCGTACAAATACACGTATGTAAATTAGATGGCAATGCTGCTGCTGCTGCAAAAAAAAAAAGAATCACTCCTTCTCTAAATGCTTACGGAGCCATTAAGAAATACTGGAGTGTTAGAATCAATATAGTGAAAGGTGGTGAGAGAAATACATAGAAGAAGAAATGCATAGATAGCTAAGAGAGTGAGATGGGTGACTTGTTCAGTTAATTATAAATTACGGCTAATTAGAAAAATTAAAACGGATTTTTTTCCAAACCTAACTCAATCCCAGAACTAAGGTATATATTAGCATGTATAAAAGCCTTAGGGAAAAAATGTTGATTGACTCATATTTAGTATAATAATAGTTTTGGTTACAGACCCGAACTATGGAATTTGTAGCTCAAATGTTCAACTCCTAAAATTTTAAAAGGCCTAACTCTGACTTAAAATTTCTTCGTTCTTCAGCAATAATTTATATCAGGGTTGCAGAGTTGAAGGCAATCAAAAGTTTTGGTCAGAATGCTCGGAGTCGGATTTTTTAATCTATGAAGAATTAACACAGTCTGAATATTGGAAAACTTTAAAATAAGTAGTTGGGGTCAGAATTTTTAGAATCCCAAGCGTCAGCAACACCGCTACATATTATAGCGTTATTTTAATGGGAATGGCCCCATTTTTACAGGATCTGTGAATCCATCATTTTTTTTTTTTTTTTTTTAATGAACAAAATCTAAAGAATTCAATTAAAATCAAAATGACGGATGATTTAAAACGACGCCGTGGAGGTGGTAGCTCAAACATTCAAATTCTAAGTAAACTACCTAATAGTTTGATTTGGGCTCCGACTTCTAATATACTATGCCACTTGTATCGATCTGTAATGCTCTAGAATATATGCGTTGTTGAGTTTCTCTTTGGCTTTTAGTATTAGATCCTCAATTTTCCAAGAAATAAAATAGTCGACACGTAGACGCCAGAATATACGAAGGGGAAGAATTATCTTCGTTTATGCTATTATTATCGGATTTCTTATTTTTTATTTCTATCCTGTCTCCTAGCCTGGTTATCCATTGGATCAATTGAGCTGATACGGTGGAAATTGTTCCTCTCATTGATCTCCAATCACCAGTGGAGACATGGCAGAAGTTCAGCAGGGCACTACTTACTTTTCGCAACTCTTGTTTTCAAACTACTACTCCTACAACCATTATTAGTATTAGTATTTTTATTATTGTTATTATTATTATTATTAGTATTATTATTAGTAGTAGTATTAGTAGTAGTAGTAGTAGTAGTTCTCTGTAACGTTTATGATGGAATTGGTGATAGAATCTTTTGATCATTCTATTAATAGTTAAACCAAAGATAAACCAAAGTCTGGGTGAACTCTGGAATTTCATCCTTTAAACATTTGCCCGTCTTGACATTTTTATTGTTTTGTCTGCAAAATCGAAATTATTTTTAGTTTTAGCTTATTTTGTCCATAGTTTGATGGATCTTTTGTGCGGTTTGACTAGAAATTTTCCGTTCCTGGATTTTCTCTATATTTGAAAGATCGTACTCGTTTCCATCTCCTGCCATTTTTAGCCACACCCCTCTTTTTTGCATCCACACATCTCTGTAAGAGGCTCTGTCCATTTGTCAGTCTTGTAACTCATGAGTTTCATCATCATCATCCAGTTTATTTGTTGAATCAGGCCACAATTTATCCTCTGATGAAGGTGGGGCCTGATTGTCTAGTCTCATTTCGACTTAGTTTTTAAGGCAGTTCTTACAGTTGGATGCCTATCCTTCACTAACTTGAACACTTTCGGCAGTCTAAGACCTCCACTGTTTCTATCTGACTAGGACTGATGTACCAATATTACATATTACTTGTGCCTTTGCCACATACCCTGTAGCTTGGAATTGGATTGGTGAGTGTCAGGACGTGTCCCCATAACAGTGGGCTCTGCACACTGCACTTCTATGGCTACAATCTACTCCGAGATCCCTAGCCAATTAGCCTGGGTCCACAAGGAGCCCAGTATCCATGATGTACCACGGGGAGGTTTGGTCAGAGTCTTGTTAGTGGAGAGGTTATTATCCAGCAGGGAGACTTATGCACCCTGTTTCCTTTTTGTCCAAGGACTAGCTGGCGGATGAGGCTGAAAGCTGCGGGTGGGAAGCATATGCAACCATGTCTACACACCACTTTATACATCACACAGATCTATGGCATATACCACCACACAGATCTGTGGCATATACCACCACACAGATCTGTGGCATATACCACCACACAGATCTGTGGCATATACCACCACACAGATCTGTGGCATATACCACGACGCCACACAGATCTGTGACATATACCACGACGCCACACAGATCTGTGGCATATACCACGACGCCACATAGATCTGTGGCATATACCACGACGCCACACAGATCTGTGCCATATACCACGACGCCACACAGATCTGTGCCATATACCACGACGCCACACAGATCTGTGCCATATACCACGACGCCACACAGATCTGTGCCATATACCACGACACCACACAGATCTATGGCATATACCACGACACCACACAGATCTATGGCATATACCACGACACCACACAGATCTATGGCATATACCACCACACCACACAGATCTATGGCATATACCACCACACCACACAGATCTATGGCATATACCACCACACCACACAGATCTATGGCATATACCACCACACCACACAGATCTATGGCATATACCACCACACCACACAGATCTATGGCATATACCACCACACAGATCTATGGCATATACCACCACAGCACACAGATCTAAGGCATATACCACCACACAGATCTATGGCATATACCACCACACCACACAGATCTATGGCATATACCACCACAGCACACAGATCTATGGCATATACCACCACAGCACACAGATCTAAGGCATATACCACCACACAGATCTATGGCATATACCACCACACCACACAGATCTATGGCATATACCACCACAGCACACAGATCTAAGGCATATACCACCACACAGATCTATGGCATATACCACCACACCACACAAATCTATGGCATATACCACCACACCACACAGATCTATGGCATATACCACCACAGCACATAAGCTTGAAATCGCATTTTCATTGCTAAACACACAGATTTAATGGACACATCTTAAATATGTGTCTATTCCGGTTCTTTCCCCTTCGTCTCCTTTAGATTGTTTCGGGAGCGTGTAGTCACCTCTCCATTGCAATTATTCACAAGTCCACTCTCACTCGGAGTGACACTATCTGACTATTTATTTACAAAATGTACGCTTACAAAATAAATTAACTTACAAACCATTCGTATGATACGTGTGGTTGCGACAAAAAAATTACCTAACAAAGGTTGACATGTCATGAAAGCTAACAACCAACCAACTCTCTCCTGCACATGTTCTGTATCTTCCTTGCACACACAACCTATAGTCCAATCTCCATACACAACATATGTGCCATACTTTATTTTTCTTTCTTTCCTTTCTCTTTTCTGGTGCTACCAGATCAGGCTGTCTGAAGATACCGGCTTCCTGACCAAAAATGCACCAAGCATTGATGTCATTGTTTTTTTCCTTTCCCTTTGCAAAACTCAATCATGTTCTGCAAAAAGCCAAAAACAAAAATAACATTTTTCCTCTACAAAACAACCAAACAATTTTTCTTCACAAAACAGCAAAACCAAACACCATGAATAAATATTTGAACATATAAAGAACTTTAAGGATAAAAACTTTAACTAAAATGACCGGATTCGGCATTAAATAACATGAAAAGGGTTGATATGCCATAAACAAAACCAAGTTCCTTTTCTTTTTGATTTTTGTAAATATGCGTCTGTTTAATTTAACTAATTAGTAAAAAAGTGCTCGTCTATTTTCGACTTCACGTTTTTTTTTATTTGGGTTTTTTTGCTGAGTAGATTATGCATCTTGCTAAACAGTTATTTTGCAGAGGGCAATTCACCTTTTATTTTACATTTTCATTTTTTCCCTCATTTTTATCGGAATCATTACTATTTTTTTGTACTTATTTTCGTTTTATATTTTTATTATTATTATTATTATAGTTTTCTCTTTAGTACTATCATTTAATATTTTATTATTGTGAGCCTTAATAATCACTTCTAAATTCTCAACTGTAACTCAGTTTCAAATAATTTTCATGAACTGAAAACTCAAAACTCATATAACAAAAAGTATTATATAAACAGCATTTGATTTTTAAAAAGATATAAGAACAAAAGTACATTTAATTACTAAAACAGATATATTATATTATAATTTTTTAGAACTGAAGGATACTGAACGGTCTCCTGTAGTTGAACGGAACATCTTAAGATTATCTAGATTAGGGGTGTGAGTACTCCACTTCTTAGCGGAATTCAACTTTTTATTTTAAATTTAGAAAAGGCAAATTTCCACCCGCATTTTATTTTTTAAATAAGGAAAAGCTGATTTCTGCATATCATCGCGAGCTTTGCTCGATTTTTTTTCTCTTTTCTTTCTTTTCCTTCCCTCGCTTTCCCCACTTTTCCTGTTTGTCCTCTCTTCCTCCCCCTCTCTCGTCTTGCTTTGTCTTGCCTCCTTTCCTCTCTTATGACATTTCTCACCGAAAATGTTAATCTTGCCATACTTCAAACAATACGCATACGGAAGGTAGAGGATTTTTGTTTCATCTAAGAATGACTTCCTGTCTCCTTCCTTCCATATGCACACATGGTATCTTTCTTTTGATTTTGAAGTTATGAACCAAGAAATTGTAACTTGTAATTTGAGAATGAAACCTTCATATTTATCACATTGTTGTTTATTTTTTTGCCTTCGACCAAAATATTTTTAATGTTTTAAACTTTTATTTCACACAAAATAAACTCTAAACAGTCTTTTTACACAAAAAAACAACTTTAACGGAATTTAACGAATTTAAAACAAAATAGAAGTTAAAGTATGGAAAAAAAAAAAGGTATTGTAGATTATCACCTTTCGCTAAATTTGAGATTCTACCTTTTTAGGTAATTATGGGTGAACACCCTAGAAAAATTTGTCAGAAACCAAAAAAACAACAATTATTTTAGAATTTAAAGTGGGGGATTAGTTTCGGATAATTTTTGCTATAGGAGATAAATTCTGTGCATTCTTTTGGGGGAGATACTTTTTTTTTTTAGGCAATTACATGTGGTTTTACGAGTTTTTTTGGTTTTTTTGAAATCTTACCACTTGGACTTAGGGTTAGTGATAGGGTTAAGTAAGAGTTTTAAGGGGGCTTTCCACTCGAACCTATGATTAGTGGTAAGGTAATTTAAAAAAAAATTACTAACTTCACACAGAATTTATCTCCCATGGCAAAATAAATTAGTGGTTAACTGCTCTAAAATCTAGAATGGCCCGGAAATGGGGAATCATTTTATGTTAAATTTCAATCTCGATTTAAGTTTTTTTTTTTGCCATGGAGAAAGTAGATAATAAAGTTTATTGACATAAATTTACTTCACAATTGCTACAAACTGGAGACATGGGATACATTTTACTTTAGAATTCTCTCTCCTCAAAAACATGAGTATAAAAATTATGTTAGGAGTGAAGATAAGAGGTTGGGCTGATGTCAATAGTCTGATTAACCTAATTGTGAATTAGAAGCCAAGCATGTAAATAAGTTGAACTTTAAGGACTGAAGATAAGTGGTTTATACAGGCAATCAAAATACAAACAAGAGTGACAGGTGGTGAATTATGTGAACATTTTAACATGCTATAAAAGGGAGGGTAGAATTTCAAATTTTGCAATTAGCCTGATTTTATTCGATGGAATGAAACACAAACGTTTCTGTGTAGTTCATTTACCATATATTTATTTTTAATAATTACTACTAGATTTCAGGCTGTCAGAAAATGTCAGACCCCTGACCAGGGAAAATAAGAGGAAAAAAAATTTGATGATGATGAACGTTGATATTTATATTTCAACTACGTTTCGAACGATGTGATCTCCAGCCTTCCTCCAATGTATCACATATTTACAGTGACTATTTTTATTGTATTTAGATGTGATTTTTAATTATATGCTGATGTTTCTTTCTTATGCACATTTAAGTATGTACGAAACAACAATTATAGCTAGATACAAGAAAAGCATAAACTTAATGAACAATGCATCTGAAGAAGGGCAAAGGACGACTGAAATGTCCATGTTGATGAAGATATTCCGAAGAAAAACAAAAGATTTAATAATTATTGGTGTTGATAGAAGTTTCACAATTATCGTCATATTGTTTTATGTGATCAGCCAATGATGTAATACGCTAGTCACAAAACACCCAGAACATGATTGGACAGTCAGGGTTATTTAACAAAATTCTCTAGAAGAGACAGGAACAAATATATGGGCACAGATACTACACTCTTATCTGAACCAGTGTTTGCTATATACACACGGGTTATTAAATCTCTCTTACTCTCTCTTCACTTAACAACAATTTTCCCTTGTCCGGGCATCAGACGTTTTTTTGATATTTCGTAAGCTTAATCTACAGTCCTTACGGTTCAGTTTGTCAATTGTTTCCAAATTCCACTCTGTGTGGTCTTGCTCAATCATTTGCTTCCAAGTTTTCCTTGGCTGGCTAACCTTCCTGCCATTCAAGATATCCATGCTTCTGCAACGGTTTATCCAGGAAAATCCCGGTTGGCTACCCTAACTTTGTCAACCTTCGCCATGAGAATTTACTTTGTGTGAAAATATATCAATATTATTTAGTAGTTACTTTGCACTGAACTTATTAACAATTCATAAAATCAATATTTTTTTTTTGTCTAAATGGAAAATCATTTCCCAATCGTATTGTAATTCGTAGTTTGGCCATCATCTTAAATGTTATTGTTTGTGCGTGATTTACTTTTTCTGCTTTTTCTAACAGAAATTGACAGCAATTCAATCGTGAGAAATCGACAAATTTGAATAAGGCTGTTGAGAATAAAAAGATGTTTTAATATTGCATGAAATGTGGACAATGGATAAACACAATCTAATGATAATGTATTTGTTATGAATATTCTCATCTTGCTCTATTTTAGAAATACAGATTGAAAACGATATAGAGCAGTTTATCGTACAAACCAAGTCGAACAGACACATAAAAAGAAGTTTTCACAATATTCGACTGCACTTATAATCTTCCATGAATTTCATATGAAACCAAAGGAAGTCTAACATTTTGAATTAAAAAAGTTATTCTGAAAGTTATTCTGCTCTTTCATTTCAAATAATACATTTTTTTTCATCCAATTTGTATAGAATATGTGGATATTTATATATACAGAAAAAGTTATATATTCATATATACAGAAAAAGTTATATATTTATATATACAGAAAAAGTTAATTAAGAAAAATAGAGTCCTAATGTACATAGTAAATAAAAACGAATAAATAAAAATGAAAAAAATGTCTAACGAATAAACAAATAAGCCAACAAATAAAATAAAAATTAAGATTTTTAAAAGACTGGGAATAAATAAACAAAGCAATATAAAAGGATCGCAGAAAAAGGCAAACTGCAAAAATAATATCAAGAAGTAAAAAAACCCCAAAAAAACAGACAATGATAACGGATAGTAAATTCGAACCCAAACTCGAAGATTAGACTATTTAAGATCGCATGTGAAATCATGATAACAGTATAAAAAAAGCAAATTATCTTATATATATATATATATATATATATATATATATTTTAAGGTGTTGTATTTAGTCTACTACTAATGAGTCTCTTATGCTAGAGCAGAGGTAGTAATTGTTTTGATTCTCGGTGATGGTGAGTCTAATCTGCACCGATGAGTTGTAATAACAAGGAAATGGCTAGTTGTATGTGGATGACCACCTTTAATTTTATATATATATATATGTATATAAGACAAGCCACTTCCCCGCCATTAGGTCAAAATGAAGTGAGGAGAGTGAATGGCAACGGATTTCATCGCTTCCAGCTGTGCACTGAATTTGGACTCACCAACTGCAACAGCTTTTCACACCAGTAGGCTGCCCATAAGGCAACTTAGATCCACCCACGATCAAAGCATGGGTGCATCCTTGATTATGTTATTATCCGTAGGCGGAACCTTGAAGATGTATGCACTCTAAGAGTTATGTGGGGTGCGGAATGTGGCTCTGACCACAAACTCGTGTGTGGTAAACAGAAGCTCCACATCATGCGTAAGTCCTGTTTTCAAGGAGTAAAAGTTGCCAAGTGCATTAGTGTACTAAAACTTGAAGATGCGTTAAAGTTTGACGTTACATGGAACTAATTCAAGACAAGAATCTACGTTGAGGTTTTTGGTCTTAAGAAGCGGAATCATCATGACTGCTCCGGTAAGAATGACTCACAGATTAACCAGCTTCTACAAGAGAAAAATAAGCGATACCAGTGATATCTCAGCGCACCTGAACAAGACGGAATCTCTATCGCAGGCTCTTAAGGATACAAAATCGTCACTCGTGCAGTTTACGTAAAATGAATGATTTTTCTGAAAGAACGCAAAGGCCTACGAGAGGAAAGATGGCAAAACTATTTACTACTTCATTAGGCAAGTTTTTGGACCCCAGTCTTCATCCATGGTACTGCTTAAATCTAAAGATGGTCCCTCCTCTAAAAAAAGTCCTGAGAATATTATGAAACATTGAACTAAGCATTTCACAAATCTCTTCTACAATCCGTCAGTGTTTGATGAAGATCTCAACAATCTACCACAGAAGGCTATAAACCAGTGGTTCTTAACCTGTGGGGAATTCCCCACTGGTGGGGAATGGCCGGGTTGCCAAGTGGGGAATGACCGGTCGGACAGAAGAACCACTGCTTCAAAATTTAATACATTACATCCAAATGTTGACTTACTTTGACCATGATCATTTTGCTGTGGCGGCGCTCACACTACTGGTTGCATTTCCCTCTACGTACCTGTGCGAGTCGGCGTTTTCGAGCATGGTTGAGATCAAAAACAAATCACGAAACCGCCTGATTGACCTTGAATCTGATTTGCGCTGCGCTATTTCAAAGGTAGAACCGAACATTGAGGCAAAACAAATGCAAAAGTCTCATTAACCTGTATGCGTCTAGTGCTAGTGTTACATTTTTTGTATGCTTTTTATAGGCCAAATATATTTAGAAAAAAACATAACGAATCTTTTCGTATGTATTTATTTCCATGTGATAACTGTGGTGGGAATGGAGAGCTGGCTCACTCAATAGTGGGGAATTGGAGAAAAAAGGTTAAGAACCACTGCTATAAACCATCTGATGATGGATCACCCTAACCCTAATGAGATTTAAAGAATTAAATATCGATACCGAGCATTTCACAGATCTCTTCTACAATCTGTCAGTGGTTGAAGAAGATATCAACAATCTACCACGTGAGATTTATTAAAGAATTGAATATCGTAAAAGCACCTGGCCTTCATGGTATCCCTGTTGAAGTTCTCCCTTTTGGAGGTGATAAGATCGCTACAGAAGTCCGTCTGATATCTAATGTTTTGATGGATGCTGCAAAACTGAATAGACGCGATTCTGATCTTTCTATACAAAGGAAAAGGAGCACGGTCAGCCTGCAGGAATTATCATCGAGGGATTAGCAGTCACCATATATAATAGTATTAGTAGTATAAAAATATATTCATGGCAAGTAAGTTACACAGAAACGTTTGTATTTCATTCCTCTTCTATGGAGGTATATTTTATGTTTATACAAAGTTCTGCTCACGTATCAACACATAATTAGAATACCACGTATCGCTCTCTCATCAGTCAGTGACCCAAATTTAACCGACGAGGGAGCAATATGTGGTATTCCTATCCCAAAAGAACCAGATTTCTCATTCCCCCGAAATTTGCAGTATGAATAAATGTCTAATATATAGTATTACACATTATATATATATATACATATACAGGGCTTTACGGAGCCCTACAATAAGAAGCACACTCCTTTTTGCTGGAGAGGAGGGCTCATTTTATATTCAGCAGGAGTGGAGCGGGAGCAACTCCATTTGGGACTAAAGAGCATGGTTTTAGCGCTCAGTGCTCCTCGCTCCAAAATTATTTGATTTTTTTTTTTTTAAATTAGTTTTTTATTCAGCAATAAAAAGGAAAAGAAAAGAAAGTCTCAGAGTTTACTCTGAGTTATTTTTTAAAATTATATCTCTGGTAAATGTATATGAGATAGGGAGAGAGGGAGAAAGAACTAGTGAGTTAAGCATAAAAAAAACAAATTTGAAGATCTACACCGACATGTTAAATTTTTGATGGGACAGTTTTCTTAAGGCAGTAAACAATTTGGACCCAAATGTCTTTAAATGCTCCAGTGAGTCTATAGATTTCTTTGAAGTTATTTTCTTAAAGATTTGAACTTATTTTGTATTTATGACAAGGATGTTTATTGCTGATTGAATAAATAAGCCAATTTTTCTTTTAATTTGTGTTTTTAAATAAAAGATTTTAGGTTCAATTATACTATAGGGGCCGTTGGATTTTCTCGACCATTTCGCTCGGTATTCACCCAAATGTTCGATAAAATCGATTTTTGGGGTGAAATGCTACATGTTGTCCTGACAAAAAATTCTAATTTATTTTTTAGCATTTATCAAATTGAACTTTTATGCCACATTTTTACCTGTCGTCTTTTCGGCGACATTTTGTTCTTAAATTCACGACTAGTATGTTTTAACCTTTTCATGTTTGCTTTTAAATTCGTTAAATTCCGTTAAAACTTGCTTTTGTAAATAGAATTTTCAAAGTTTGGTTTTGTGTGTGTAATAAATTGTTAAAGCAGTAAAAATATCTTTAGTCCAAGGAAAAAAACAATAAAAACCAACATGGCCGCCAGCGATTAAAACCTCGAATTAAAGTTAGATTCTCAACACTTGAAGAAGTAAATGAGAATTTTATTTCAGGACCAAAAATACAATTAAGACCAACAATCAGTTTCATCCAAAATTTGGGTGAATACCAAGCGAAATGAGTGAAAGAAAAACATTGGCCCCGATTCTACAATTAAACCAATGTTTAAACTTAATTAAATTAAAGAAAATATCTTAAATTTTAATTTAAAAAAAAGCAAATAATTAGACTTTCTGACTAATTTGTTGTTTTTTAGAACCGAAAGTAGATTAGATATCTTTCTTTATCTTAAAAAATCTATGATCGAATATTAAAATTGTAAACAGTTTGTTTTTGTTAGAGATTTCAAATATAGATGTTTTCACCTTTTTATTCAAATTTTTAATTTTAATAAATATTTTTGCTCGATCTAGGAAAACTTGCTCTAGTTAATTTTTGGGGAGAGGAAAATTTGACCCGATAATTTTTCAACTCCCAAGGTCTAGGCCAGATATTTTGTATGAAATTTTAAGACATTAAATGGATCTCTGAATTGTTTATTGACAATTTATTGATATTTTTTGGCCAACTTATGAAAAATATTTTTTTTATTCAATCTTTAAAAATAAATTTCATTGGGTTTTTTTCGCCCCAAATTGTACTATTGAAAAAAAAAATGGATAAATCGATTTGTTTTAAAATACTTGATCGTTTCTCTGTTGTAAATTATAATATACATTATACAATATAGTTACGTTCGTAAAACAAATAAATATTAAACAACAATATGACGGTTAATGTTGCCCTGGCTGTCTCTCCTCGTCCAGACAAATGTTTTCTTTAAAAAGAAAATAATCACTAATAATATTTAAAAGTAAAACTTTATTTACTTAAAACAGATCTAAATTCCCTTCCAAAATAAATAGAAAAAATATCGGGTCAAATTTTCCTTCTCTGAAAAAATAGGTTGTTAATGTAATGAAAATTAAAATTGTTTTAAAATACTTAAGAGATTTTTCTATTTCTATTTTATACCTCAGGAAACGAAAATTGACGTATAATCCTATACTTCGTCCGACATGTTCTCCTATAACTCTCAAAATATTAGCGAGATTTTTTCAAATATTATCTTACGGTGTTACACTTAAAGTGCCATCCCAACCCATATTGACAGGATCCTTTGATGCCCACCCCTATCCTTCGACCACTCATTGGCAGAATAGAACGTTTATGAAAGAAGGTACATTTTTATTATGGAGCGCTGAAAAGAGCTGCCCCTTTTTTTCAGGAGTTGGAGCAGGAGCGTCTCTTTTTTGAAAAAGGGAAGCATGAGAGGAGCCAGCTCCAATATTGGGCATTGGACCAGGAGCAGCTCCAAAAGTAGTGGAGCGCGTAAATCCCTGTATGTATGTGTGTATATATATATATATATATATATATATATATATAATCTATATCCATTTTGGTGAATTTTCTGCACAGACGGATTTTCCTTTGGTGTTTATTATTTTTGACAAAGGGAAGATTTTCCCGAAATATTAAATAATTTTTAATTATCATCCGGACAACACACAGACAGTCAACACCACACTTTCTTTTATGTAAGAAGATTTAAAAAAAAAAAAAAAATAGTTAGTCCCCCCCTACACACACTTCAGTTTATTATATTTGTTCCTTACAACCTACTTGGCATTGCCCTCAGCCTTCTTAACATACTACTACTATTCCCAGCAATGCTTCAAGCAAACTATCATTCTCTATTTAAAATTTTTTTTTTTTTTTAACATAGTTCACCCCAAACAAGGCAGTAATGGGCTACTGAGAAAAAGGGTGAAAGTTTTATTTGGGCGGGAAGGGGGGGGGGGTCAACCTAAATTGGGATCTGCACAGCGAGATGTCTGTTTACATTAGTTTTAAATTTCTGCATGTCAGTATCGTCAGGAAAACAGGAGCAGGGAGGGAGTTCCAGAGTCCAGCAGCACGAGGAAAGGAGCTTTTGAAGTAGAAAGCTCTTCGGCATCTGGGGACCTCCACAGTGAATGGATGGGATTTGGCAGATTGTCGGATTGGTCTAGTGAATTTACGTCATGGGGGCACCAGAGCAGCAAGCTCATCAGAGCACAATCCATTGAAGTACTTGTAAAACAGGCACAAGGAAGCAACATTGCGGCGATGGGACAGGGGCTGGAGCTTGGTGGATAGTGAAGGACCTATCAAGTTGGCAACTCTTTTTGGACCTTGTCTAAGAGGGAGAGACTAGTGGATGATGCCCCAGCCCAGATGTGGCAACAATACTCCATGCATGGGCGGATGGTGGCTTTGTAGAGATATAGGATAATGTCAGGTGTGAGAAGTTTACTGGCACAGTAGAGGGAACCCACCTTCTTTGCAGCAGCCTTGGCAATGTCTTCAATGTATTTATTCCAATTCATGTTATCTGTGAAAGTTAGGCCAGGGAGTTTTAATGATGAACTCTCAGGTAGGGTGTTATTTGCCATGACAATCGGTGGTAGAAGCGGTTTCTTGTAGTTATTGAAGGAAAGTAGCTTTGTCTTTGTGGCATTAAAAATTACCATCCATTTTGTACCACATTCCACTCCATATATATATGTATATACACACACACACACACACACACACACACACACTAGCTGTACCTATCTGGAGTTGCCCGGGATGCACTGAAGTCATTTTAGTTTTAATTTTTGTTTACGCATTTTTAAACTTAAAGGAGACAATTTCTATCACATTTTTAAATTACAAATTAGTTATCCCCTTTGCTGATTTTTATTTTTAGGTGATTATTTAAAAATGGTTTGTATTAGGAGTCGCCTGGGTCAGGTGACGTACTTTTAAAAATAAATTGTAGCTAAGAATGTTATATTGCCAATAACATGGTACAACAATAACAAATGAAAATTGGCTAGCCAGAAGTTTGATTTGTGAGATTAAATGCTATTTGGGTTTGACTTGGAACATCTGACCGATCTAATTTTCTCTCTATCTCTCTATCTATATATATATATATATATATATATATATAATATATATATATATATATATATAAACACTTATTTCTAAATAATATTTTCAAATTAACCTATATACACGTGTTTCATGTCAAACCTGCAATCCTCAGTATGGGAGGAGACATCCCTGCCGGTCACACAGTTCGAACCCCAATACGAAAGTCATATTTAACTCAGTAGTATATATATATATATATATTTTTTTTTTCTCTCTTATCTTCTGTTACGGATATACATGTGTACACATGTGCCAATATAATCGCCTATCAATTCATTTGTTTTGTTTTTGCGCATCTCATCTGATTAAGTGAAAAAAAAAACAGTGAAAATAAATCTGTTTTTCACAAAACCTTTCTGCCAAGACTCCATCAAAGATGTCCAATTGCATAACTGCATTTGCTGGCTTTGTGTGTGTGTGTATGTATATGTATGTATATATATATATATATATATATAAATAAATATACACATGACTCCTTCTTTCCAACTGACTGTGCACAATAGCTATATCCTCTGACCAGGTTTCATGAGATTGTTCTTGTTGTTGTCATGCCACAGCTCTCGTTCCATTCCAGCACGAAGCTGTGTGATCCTTTGTGTTATTAACTCTTCATTTCTTCTTCATCGTTCTTTTTCTTCCGCCATTGTTCACACGTGAATGTCTTGCCGTATTATTTGATTCACTTCTTTTCATGGGGTTTTGTTACTCTCCTGGATCACCGCACGATACAAAACATCTTTTTTTAGATCATGAAAGGATACATATGGCTACATGATCATCATGCAAACCTTTCGCTTGAATATCGAATAATTTAGAATTAGCAGTTCACTATTATTTCTCCTCCGTCGATAGAGTGATGCATTGTTTTGTTTGGGGGGGGGTGGGAAGAATATACTAAGAACATAAAACATTTTCAAATGGAATTGGATGAATTCACAAATAATTGCAAAGAAAAAGAACATAAGGGGCACTATTGGGGACTATTCAATGAAATATTTAACAGAATTTGATTTGTATATTAATATATTAGTATTGTAAATATTCTGTGCAATAATATTTAAAATAAAAATATGGGGTGGGTGTGGTTAGAGTCGAGTTGAGAAGACGTTCAAAAATACCTTAAGTGAATAACGAACAATATAAAAATAAATTATCATTTGTAGTTTAATGGAGGACTGTTAAATTTAAAATATTGGAAGTGCCTCTTTATTGGTCCGGTTGAATTCGAGTCAAATCTCTTTCCCTGGAGCATTCTTTTGAGATTTGCAAACAACCAGTAGTCGCTTGGGGCCAGATCTAGAGAATAAGGTGGGTGCGGAAGCAATTTGAAGTGCATTTCATGTAGTTTGTCATTACGATCGACCTGGGACACGGTGCATTGTCTTGGTGAAAGAGCATTTTTTCTTCATTTGTGGCCGTTTTTTTTTGCGATTTCTTCCTTCAAACACACCAATAATGCCATCTGATATTCGCTATTGATGGTTCGTCCTTTCTCAAGGTAACTGATGAACAAAATATTTTGTGTATCCCAAAATACGGAGGCCAAAACCTTGCCTGCTGATATTTGCATCTTGAGTTTCTTTGAACGGTTTTCACTTGCTGCTATCCACTTAGCTGATTATCGATTTAACTCCGAAATGAAGTTGTGGATCCATGTTTCATTCCTTGTCACATATTGATGCAAAAACATCTAGTAAATACACTTCCTTCTGATATCTCTAACGCCTCTGCTATCTAATGCAACTTCAATTTATCGTTGGCCAAAACGAGGTTGTGAACATTTTGATGCTTTTTGGGACAGCTGCTGAATTTGGGCGCTCTGAGCATTCAGCATCATGTGTGTCTGTACGACCGCAGACGAAGCAAGCATACCACCTCTTAACCATTGTTTCCGATAAAGCAGTCTCTCAATAACACTTTGCTTGAACAGTATTTTTCCCATCAGAAAGCGATGTTTTATGAATACTCGAAATTCAGATATTTCCATTGATTTGAAAATTTGAAACGGTAGCTTCACTTAAATAACTGATTTGTAAATTAATAATCCAATTGGACTCAAATTTTGACATGGGCCATTTTTTATAAAAATCATATGGATTAAAATTTTTTTTTTTTTAATTATATGTCAATCCCTGAACTTATTGAATGTGTTATCTTACAATTTTACATATATATATATATATATATATATATGTATATATGTATGTAAAGATAGATGGACGAAGCGTGATAAACATGCACGAATGTCCAAATTTATTTTAAACTTCGATTGTTCAGTGCAAGTATATTCTGTAATAAAATTATGTTTATTATTATTTCCTTAAGCCAAGGCTTTTCAAAGATCGAGATCTTATCATCAGAGGAATTATACAGATAGATAAGTTGGCAATAGTAAAGCCAAAATTCAACATTTGAAAAAATATTAAGAAAATGATGGGTGAAAAAAGTTTGTGTAAAAAGATATTTGGTTAGTCCAGGTGGTAATTGTCTGCCGATAAGGTGTCTTATGGAAGGAAGTTTTCGATGGAGAAGAAAAAGTTTTGTGAAGACATCACAGAAAGGCGTTCAAAATGAAGTAAATCATGTTTATCACTCTTCGTCCATCTATCGTTATAATTGCTCTATTTCGTATATTGAGCTTTTACCATTTCACTATAGGTTCTTTCTACTAAAAGTTTACTTTTAGTTTCATATATAATGTATCTACGTATATTTGGAGAGTTTACAAAGATATTTTTTTCTTTTTCTTTTTCTTTCAGAGAGGATTCATCACAACGAAAAAAAATCTTTTATTTTATTATTTATTTATTTTGTAAAGCTATAGTTCCCTACACGTGTTTCGCTATCTAGCAAGCACCTTGCTAGGCAGTTCATCAGGGGAGATACAAACCTAAGATATTGACCTCAACAACTGATAATACCCCACAGGGAATTGACCTAGTTAAAATCACTTAAGAAGGAAAAAAAAGGAAAACAAGTTCAAAAGACAGCCCAAACAACTCGGTAATATGTGGTAACTGTGATGTATATATATGGAAGAAAACAGTTAATTTCTGTGAGAGTGGAAAACACGTTGCTAGACATTTTTCGAAGAATCCTCACTTAATGACAAAGAATGGTGTCAATGATTTAAAGAGATGGTTTCATCAAGTAGGACTTTGCATTTGCTTAAGGATAAACACTTAAAATCAGATTAGAACATGAGAGTGAATATTGGAACACTGTTTTATGCGAGATCAGACAAAACTAGCACCATTTGGTCACATAAACTCCCGATATGTATAGAGGAAATTGAATGAAGTTCATAAGGTACACTCCTTGCAATTAAGCAAGGTGGCAGGAGCATTGTGCTTTCAGTGGGTTTGGCTGTGTCTGATCCATGAGAACTAGTGAGAGTACAGAGTATCATGGATACAGATCAGTATTTATGTATTCTGAAAAATACAATAGCTGATGATTTGCTGAATACAGCTCGCTCAAAGAAGCTGCGCTGAGCCCCCAACAAAGCCTCCAGGTGGGACCTGAACCTGTAGCACGTTGCCTTCAGTGTCTTTTGTGAGACATTTGAACACCAGTTTCATCCTGCCAATCAGTCTCATCGTTGGTGTTACAGGCGGTACGGTTGGTGTCTTTATCAACTCTGCTCCACACATAATATAGTTGGGACTGGTGAAGTTATGAAAGCTCTGACAGTCACTTGTGGGTTTTTCTGAAAGTGTGACATGAAGCTGAGGCTTGCTGTTACATGTTACGTGTATGGCTTTCTCACAGCCACCATTACCATCCAGTGGTTGACAACAGTGGACAGCAACTCAGGCTCAATTAAGATGGGTATACTAAGTCTCTTTTTAAAGATGTGGAGTGGCATCACAGTTTGAGAGAACTTGGTCTTCATGCAGACTGAAGACTAGCCACTCGTTGTGCTGCACATCTGAGAAGAATCAGAGCATCCCCGGTTTGACTGCGTTTGACTTGATATTAGTGTGGAGTAGTTGGTCCTTGCAGCTCTTGTATGAGGTGTAGTGAGGGTCCTTGTTAAATTCTTCTTTCATAGTAACCATTCTGACACCCTTCTCCAGCTCGCATCACATGATTCAGGTCCCTCTTTTCCAATGTCTGATACTTTCCAGAGGTCCATTATACCAACCTCTCAAACCCACCAATATTAAACTGAAACAGCTATCCATTGCACTTACCTCTATTAAATATTTCAAATGGTTCTGAAATGAAATGAAATGATATAAAAAACAAATTATCAAATTTGTTTTGAACACTGTGTGTGTGTGTGTGTGTGTATACCCACACATACAGTAGTATTAAAATATAATAATAGTAAGCGACACAGAAACTGCATTTAGCCTGATGATTTTCATTGGGAATGAAACGTGTTTCTGTATAGCTTACATGTCATAAGTATATTTTATACTACTATTAAGCTCTACTCGTACATTGTTGAAGTAAATACTGAAATATATATACGTAATGTAACATTTTATAGGTATATATATATAATATATATATATATATATATCCATTTACTTTTATTCTTTAAGTGATTGTTGTTGGTATAATTTTTGAAAAACGGCGAATAATCCCAAATAAATACTTTCTTTAGAATGTCATAACCAATATTAATCTTAAGCCCCGCAGTTGTGTGAAATATAATAATTTGATCCCTTGATGAAGAAGTTATTTTCAGCCCAATGTTCGACTGATTGACTCAATCCATCCTGCGGCAATGTCAATTATCTTTCCCTCCTTGTTTACTCTGCTAACGAACTACATTTTAGTTTCTTGTTTCTCTTTGTTTTGCCATTTGTTGTCATTTCTTCAATTATCTGAACGAATCAACGCAGATTTGCTCAGATTTTTTAAAAACGTATTAAGTTATGAGAATTGTATTACGATTGTATTCAAATCAATTCTTGGACTTGTTTTACGCCTAATTGTGTAGTTAAGCATTTTGACATTGTGTAATCAGGTTGATCCTTCGTAGTGCTATGCATTAGAACAATGGTCAGTAGAATTAGGTGATACAACAATTTTTGTTTGGTATCAACATCTTTTTTTTTTTTTCCTTCATACCTCAGTTCCCAGTTTAGTTTCGGTATTTTATTTAGTATTTTTCTTTCTTAGGAAATCGTTCATTCTCTTGTTTGATTAGTCATTATGGCATGTCTTGTTGAATTCTGTCACTATTTAAATAAGGAGTTGGTCAATTTGGGACTCAGTCTAATTAAGGAGTTGAAATACAACCTATTATTCATTTATTTCATTTTTGACAGTTTCCTGGTGCTACCAAATCAGGCTGTCTGAAGATACCGGCTTTCTGACTTAAAATGCACCAAACATTGATGTTATTACTTTTTTTCCTTTCCCGTTGCACGACTCAATGCTAAAAACATAAACAACATTTTTCCTCTACAAAACAACCAAACCAAACCAAACACCATGAATAAATATTTAAAGATATAAAAAACGTGAAGCATAAAAACTTTTAACAAAATGACCGGATTCGGCATTAAATAACCCGAAAAAGGTTGATATGCCATTAAACAAAACAACTAAACCATTTTTGACAGTTTAAAATGGTGACCATGTTGACAAATTTCATGAAGTATAAATCTTTGAATCTTTGTATCTTTGTTCTGTTTTAATTCTTTAAGCTACTCATTTTTTCATGCTTTTTTTGTGGCGGTGGTATACACAATAGTAGAAAACAACAAAAGAAATTAGGCAAAAAGTTGAAACTTTGAAGTAAGTTAACCATGTGTTTCTTTAAAAGTTTTTTGGTTAAATAATTCTTCTTTTTGAATTATGGTACAACTTATTTTAAACTGAGACATGAAAGTAGTAGGATTTAAAAAAAAAAAAAAAAAAAATTGAAGGATGCAATACTAAAGCTAAAAATGAATAAGTGCAGTTTGCAGTTCTATTGTAAATCAGTGTAAATTAATCTTTTAAATTTTGAGTTTCTTGCATTTAATATTAAAGTTTATTTCTTTTTAATTTTAAAGAAAAATATATTGCACAAGTTTAAAAGTATTTATGTTGTCTTGCTTATGGATTTCATATTTAGGGAGATTGTATCATAATTTAAAAATCTAGAATTATTTTTGCAACAAAAGCATGTAAAAAGAACACACATTTAGAAGTAGTAGTTTAATATTTGACCCAGGTAAATTTTAAGGGCCTGAAATTAATAGTAGACATTTTTTTTTTACACACCGGATTCTTGGAGATGTAAAAAAAAAAAAATTCAATGAAAATAGAAAACATTGTGTTTTGCAAAGACGGCCTGTCCTGTAAAATAAATGCTTAATATACTTTTTCAACTTTCGTGTTGTCTTTTTAAAATAACTGCCATTTAGGGTTTTCGAAGTTCTGTTAACTGGAGTTAATATTTCATGACATAGATTAAAGTTTAATCCTGAAACTGCCAAGTAAATTGTCAACTGTAAAGAAATACCATTCTTTAAGAATTTGGTAAAATACTAAAGAAATACTTGCATAAATATAAATGCATTTGTGTGTGTGTCCCTATTTACTGGCCTCACCACTTTACTGGCCTCACCACAAGGAAAGAATTAGCGAAAAAGTAAATTATTTTTAATGTGAGGAATATCCAACTCACCAAAAACTGGACACTTTGGAATAGGACAAAAAAAGATTACTCTAATCAAGAAGGGTTTCTTTTTTTTTTTTTTTTTTTAACATAGTTCACCCCAAACAAGGCAGGACGCCACTGTAGACGTAAGGGGCTACTGAGAAAAAAGAGGGGAGAAGGTAGGGGGCAGTCAACCTAGATTGGGATCTGCACAGCAAGATGTCTGTTTACATTAGTTTTAAACTTCTGCATGTCTGTAGTGTCGGGGGGGGGGGCAGGGAGGGAGTTCCAGATGCCAGCAACACGAGGAAAGAAGCTATTTGAGTAGAAAGCTCTCCGACATCTGGGGGACCTCCACAGTGAATGAATGAGATTTAGTTGATTGTCGAGTTAGTCTAGTGAATTTACGTCGAGGGGGCACCAGAGTAACCAGTTCATCAGAGCATAATCCATTGAAGTATTTGTAAAACAAGCACAAGGATGCTACATTGCGGCGATGGGACAGGGACTGGAGCTTAGTTGACAGTGAGGGACCCATTAGGTTGGCGATTCTTTTTTGGACCCTGTCAGGGAGGGAGAGACTAGTAGATGATGCACCAGCCCAGATGTGACCAAGAACACATTCTTTGATCGGTACTTTTTTACATTAGGACCTGCGTTAACTTTGACCATGATCCTAACCCTAACTCCCACTTTTACCCTAACGAAAAATACTGAAAAATTAGTGTAAAAATGGGACGAAACGCATATGGTCTTAAAGAGAAAAATATCCAATCGTGCCAGGCACAAAAATAGTCATAACTTTCTTATTTTTAGTCAGATTTAAAAAATTTAAAAAGATTCTTTCTTAGATCATCAAGCTTTTTCTATATATGCAATTATTGAGATATTTTACTCAATTAAAATTTTTTCATGTGATACTCCAATCAAGAAGGGTTTCTTCTCTTCTCACCAAGAACAACAAATACTTTGATCTCGGCCGTAAGACTGGGAAGTCAAGTTGTGTCTTCAGATAAAACAATGTGTAATTTTCTGGTTTACATCCGGATATGTTATTGAGATTAAGCATTAGTTCCAAACTTATTTTTTTTAATAAAATCATGATTTATGTATTTATTGTTATGTATCGTTTCGAAAGAATTTTAATTCAGTAACATTCATCATCATATTTAGTTTAACGTCAGTTGAACGGCTTCAAGAAATTGACTTCCAAACTAACCAATCTCTAGCCAGGTCTTTATTTATCCCTCTTTATCTCAAGTCAATTTTTATCACTTTCTTCCATGTTTTCCCTGGCCCTCTTTTCCCTGTGAAGTGGATCTGTTACCTTAATTGTTCTACATCTACCGATACAAGAGCTCTCATCCATTCTTTCAATGTGGCCAAACCATCAAAATCTCCTGCTCTGCTCACATCTATGTATTTATTGTTATGTTCCATATTCTTTAATAAAAAAAATTAATTTAATAACATTAAGTGATAAAAATGTTTTTCATGCAATAGTTACCTTACTAGCAGGACGTGTGGAAATTCTCGTTTCATTCTTGGAGTTTGTGACATATTTTCATTTTATAGACGTCCGACATGAACACAGACTCCACAATATTATTGTAACACCTTGTTCAAGCTGAAACATGCTTACTTTTTTTTTTATCATTTTAATTTAGTTTATCTAAAGAGATCAAGGGGCCCCTCTTGAGGCTAACACTTGATTTCCCTATGAGTAAAATTTATATCCGAGAGCTCTCTTAAGGATAGATGTTGTTTCTTTTTAGGGCTGCTATCTGTACTTCCCTACAGTTTGGTCTTCCCGGAATTGTTTTTAAGTATTTTCTTAGATTTTTTTTCACTAGACCAGTTGCCCCCACTACAACCGATATGATGTTTATTTCATCGAGGGACCATGTTATTTCTAAATCATTTTTGAGGTTTTGGTATTTTGTTAGTTTTCCCCGTTCGGCTCTATTGAGGCCTTACCTGTGTACTCAGGTTAATGTAGTTTCAGAATATATCTGTTTATAGAGGTCTATCTCCAAAACTCTTATTTCTATTCAATGGACGTCTGGCGCGAACGCTGACCCCGCGATCTTATTGTACCATCTTTAGACAGAACAGATACTAAACTTTGATCCCAGCTCGAAGACCAAAAACATGTATTCAGTTTGAGTTTCATGTTTGACACAACAATGGCATCAGATAAATTTAAAAATGAAATTCCTTTTCAAGCTTAAAATAATAAAAATAATCTCGTAATATTTATTTTTAGTTGATGCAAAACTGGCAAATACATTTAAAGAAATTTGGTGCCCTACTTTTTACCTAGTACTTTTCTATTTTAGATGAAGGGTTAGGAGTTAGGCTGTTAATAATACAAAATACAATATTAAACTGATTTTGGTATACAAGTAGTTTTGTTAGCATTCATTATAATGCACTTGAGATTCCTAAAAAATTATGTCTACTTCAATTAATGGACCTCTCCAACAGAGAGTTTTTATGTCCTGCGATTGACAGTAGATAGAGCTCAAGTGAACTCACTTGTTGCTCAAACAGGACTGACAATTGATATATATTCTGAATGAAACTGAGCAACACAGATGAGCCTTTGAGCCTAGCCTGACGAGCTGTTGTTTTATGTTGGAAGAAATTCTGTTCTGATTCCAAGTCTGGTAGAGAAATCAAGTATAATTTTAACTTCACAAAATAAAATATTGTTGTTTTAAACTCGATCTGTGGTTTCCTCTGGAAGAAAAATCCCTCTGTTAAAGCGCTGACCACATAATCGACACTACGACCAGTGTTAAAATGGAGTAACCCGATTTTAAGTGTAAACAATGACCGGACGATCACAACCAGTTTTCTCTTTTTTTTTCCTAATGGACCAGTCTATTTTTTTAATGGACCAGTCTATTTAAGCGTTGCTGTTTAAAACGAAACCTATGTAATGTATGTGTAAGCATATATCCTTGAAATATGTACATTTGTTGAAATGTTTTTAATTTACCTTTTTTATTTGAAAATATATCTGTATAGGTTTGTATGATTTTGAATTGAATGAAATATGTACCCTTCCCCTCAACTATTTTTCAGTTGAAACCATTTTATGCTAAAATATAAATAAAGACATTTCTGAGGTTTGTTATTTCCTATTTTAATTTTTAAAACATCATTAAATGTTTTAATGTTTTTGTTCAATAATTCCTTTTACTAATAGTACAAATGTTGATAAAATTTAATTTTATTAAAATCTGAACGACGTTTTCCATTGTTTCCTTGGATATGGCCGTTTGATAATAATAATACAATACCGATTGGTCAGTTTTTTGTTATTGTTAAAAAACTAGTTTTTCAGTAAAACCGCCCATCTCTAATGGTCACTCAAGTCCGAGTGCTGCAACATAACATAATAGTTAATAAACACTTTTGAATGCTGCCTACACTTTTGACTATGTAATGGTCATTTTATTTTATTTTTAAAAATTTTAATCTTGCAATATATCTGCTGATAAAAATTGTGCACTTTCACAGTATGTTGTATTCAAGAATGGGATTTTATTCTGCACAAAATAATTTTTATAAAAAACGATAGACTTATTTGACTCGTATGCATATTTCAGAAATCTTCACTACATGCTTGAGAACAAAATTCATACAGCAGCATACTAGTATCAACCCTTTTTTGATCAATCTATGGTTTTCCACTTGATCTTTCTTCAATAAAGATTTCTTGATTTGATTTCTGTACATAAATGGCGTCTGATTGTCGGGAAACATGTCCAAACCACATTAATCTCTTTTTTTTTTTTTTTTCAAACGTCGTTGATGAATCTGCTGATAGTAAGCTTCTTTCTGATACATTTCTTCATCTATCTTGCAAAGTTACTTCGATAAATAAGATTTATGATGATTTTATTTTCAGAGGTAAATTAGATTTTCTTTTCTTAATCAAATATACATTTCATCGATAAGTTGAACTGTAAAAAAAGTTAATGAAAAACAATTCTGTGAATTTTATTGATCATTCAAGCTTTTATAAAATTTGAATATTGCGGTGAAAAGCTGAAGCATAAATCAAGATGTTGGCAGATCAAAAGATTTTCTGGTCAGTCTTTTTTTTTTTTTTCTTGGAAGATATATATTTAGATTGGAATTGGTTAATATTTGCTAGAGTTCAATTGAACTTTGATAAATTCTGTTTTTTATTTCTTTTATCAATAAAAAAATATCACAAAATAAAATGTCATGTTTTCAGAATTTAAAATGAAGCTATTTGAAACGATGGCAGACTTCCATCATTTTTATTTATTGTTCAGCTTTTCACTGCAACAATATTAAATTAAATCTATAATAAAGTGAAGCCATTCTAATTTTCAAAATTTGTCATTGATAGCTTACTTCCTACAAAATCAACCTTTCATTCTGAATAGCTAGTCACTTATCAGAATGTTCCCTATGTGTTCTTCAAAAAAAAATTTCTAAGCTAACAGAATGCAAATCTTAAAACGAAGTCCTAACATAAATAAAATAAAAACTCTGAGAAATTACCTACCAATTGTAGATGCCATTTGAATTTTCTATTTGTAAACTCAGTGCTTTCATTGGATAATCATCTCTATTGATTATTCAGTAAAAATAAACAATAAATATCGGAAAAGTCAATAACGGAAAGAAATACCCGTTCTGATATAGTATGAAATCGATTTAAATTAGAAATTTTTTTAGCTAGAAAAATGAGATATTCAGAATGGACATATTAAAGGGAGATAACTTGTGTTCGATTTGGAGAATTACGTCCCTTTAGCTTCTAACTGAGACATACATTCTGTAATGACGTTATCGTTTCAGCCTCAAACTACAAACGCTTGCCGTTATCTTATACTTTCGTTAATATAGACACTGATTATTTCAAATCACAAATTAGTAAAAAAAATTACGAACGAAGATAAAAAAAATCAAAATGGCAAGATTAGTATCCTCTGCGAAATAAATTCCCAATAAGAAAAAAACAGTCTCTATTCTGCTGCATAGATGATTTCATTTAACACATCTTACAAAAATATAATTTTCATTTTATGAACTTAATTATTATGTTTCTGATTATTCTCTGGTAAAAAAAATTAACCTCTGAAAATGAAATCATCAGAAAGTCTTATGACATTTAAAGTCAATCATATTCACTGTGTTGTTGTTTAACATTTTTATGATTGTGTTTTTATTTTAATGAATTTATCGAGACGACATGTATAAAATCTCATTGGCAGTCCATTTAATGTGATATGCGGCAATTTATTTATTCAGATGAATATGGGGTTGTGAATAGTATTAACTGTTCATATTAAATTTTTGATATATTTCTGATATAAAATACTGGCAATTAGAATTCTAATTTATAATGCAATAAACTCAATTTTCAAAATTGTTAAGTAACCCCTACTAAAAGTTTTGCGTTTCATAAATCTTCCAAACTTCCAAATCATTTTTTCACATAATCTGATATCTGCCCAATTTTCTTGCTTTCAGTTAGGCGAATTTTAGATTTTAATCTTTTGTATTTTTATAATCAAATTTTAAAATCTGAAAGTATTAAATTCATCAGGATCTCCCTTCCGACTTCTATATCAAGTCAATCTGATGTTCAGAATAAGATTCAAATAGCAATTCGTCTGTTAATATTGGAGCTGTCTTCTTTGAACTCTTCAGAAAGTACAAAAAGTTCTCAGTTTGAAAAATTATACATTGTAGCGTGACATGAAAGAGCAGCGTCCAAAAAACAACCGTAAACTCACGTTAGCCCTTCAGCATTGCTCCATCATGCATGATAATCCGCCATCTAAAAATTGTCTATTTTGAAAACGTTTTTGTGAGATGAAATCAAATCTTGCCTTTTGGAATGTAAATGAACCTTTTTTACTTAGCTTACTATATATATATATAGTAAGCTATGAAAATATATTTATGGCAATTAAGCTACACAGATGTTCCCGCGTTTCATCCCGGGGGGAATTTTCAGGCTAAAATGCTTGGAGTTATTTTTGCCAAATGTTATGTGGATACATGAAATACTAATATATATATATATATATATATATATGACACAACGATCGGGACCATCGGGGATCGTGCACCCTGGGGGGGGGCGCACTAGTATGCGTCTTGGTGATGGTGCTGGACCCTACGTAGAAAGCCAGTAGAGATATAAGGCTAGTACGTATACTCAACATGGAATCAGCTATTGCAAACAAACTGGGTTAAGGCACCGGGCTGGCTGGGAAAACCATGTGAGATTGTCAATTGCATTTAAATCCTACACCGGCCGAGTTTAAACAGCTGCCCAAGGTTTGGACAAAATCTTTTAATCACCAACGAAAAACATACGGTGACATATCGGTACTAGCTGGGTGGTCAAGTTGATGGTTAGAAATAGTCATCTAAAAGCTGTCACCATTAATTAGGGCAGAAGTCTCCTCCTCAGCGAGAGACAATGATTTTTTATTATTTTTTTTTTAGAGAGATAAGGTCTAAAAGAGAGGAATTTCAATTGCTGTATCGCGCGCACCGCCCCAACCCCAACCCAACCCTGAGAGAGGAAGAGGGACACTGAAAAAGGGATGGGAGAGAGAAAGAGAGTAAGTCAGGATACCCAACACCACCCACCCTCGAGAGAGGAAGAAGGATTAGAGAAATAGGTTGGAAAAAGAAAAGGTGTGACAATATGCCTTTTTGGGAAGAGAAAGGATCTTTGGGTTTTGGAACGAGAAGACAGTTAGACGGACAGTGAGAGCTGGGCGTTCGGCCCGTTCGGACGTGGCTGGACGCTCGCATGCCAAGCATGCATGACTGACGAAGTAAGATCCACCGTTTTCCAAATATAAGTTAATGACTTAATTAAGAACTAACAATCGTAAAGGGATCCGCAAACACGCACAGAGAAAGAGACGACGAAATAGTTTAACACAAAGGACATTTTATCAACAAATAGACTTTAATTCGACGTTTTAAAAACAATTGTTTATCTTGTTAATAATTATTTCATACAAGAAGAAATCGCCGAGTTGTTTACCATTTTTCCTATTATTGATTTATTCTGCTTGAATAACCTTGCCTTCACAGAATCAACAAAATCATTATCATCGCCGTCATCATGACCTTGGAGGAAATTCGACACATCTTTTTTTTATTTGCCACTACAACTATCATCGGCCAAAAAGAGGCGTGAGCATAGATAGACAAATGACGAGTGCGAGACTATGTTTGTAAGTGGCTCCACGGGTCAGAGAGGCGTGTGGGGTACATGTTTATGACTGGCTCCATGACACCATGACGAAGAGAGTGGAGTACCTGTTACATATATATATATATATATATATATTAGTCATCCATACACAGCTATTTTGCCGGATCATGGCTCGTCTGTGTGGCTAGATATGGTGAGGGTTTCCAATTGAGATTTGAAATCCGACTGCTTGTGCAGTAGTCAGCAATTCATTCTCGTATGCCATCTCACTCACCATGAAAAAAAAGGAAATTTTGTTTTTGTTTTTGTATTTGTTTGCATTACTGGTGACCAAGAAAACTAATTCTAATTAGGAAGAGTAATGCTTTACACTAAGTTGAAAACCATTACTTTTACACACACACACATGAATTTATATGATAAGTAGGCCATGGGGAAAAATGTCAAGTAGTATTAGGACTCCTCGGTCTGTCATGTATAGTGGGCGTTTATTACAATATACATGACAAACTTAGGATTGCGCGTGTCATCAGCCCGTAGGATGAAACCGTTGGTTTCTGCCATTGTTTACTAATTGTCTAAATACAGGGAGAGGTAGTTTCATGATTTCCCCAAAAAGTGATTAGTATCAAGTGAACATGCCTAACCTTAAGCAAAATGAACTGATTTTTGTTTTACAATTTTTCTTTGCTCACCTTTCTTGATTCCACTTAATATTTTCCTTTTCTTTCAGAAAAAAACAAATCTGTTTGGTGGAAGGGTGTTAAAGGGCGGGGAGTCTTCTCTCCAGAAAAAAGCCCCCGCCCCATCCAACCCATCTTTTTAAAAAAAATTCTGCATTGGTTAAATCTTTGCTAAATCACTTTGAAATTGAGAATTCTGCCTGGCTAATGTTAGGGGAAGTTATTTTGGTTTAGTCTTCATGCCTGAGTGAATGCTCTTTGCAGAAAACGTGCAGTCCTAACCTAACTGTATCCCCCCCCCCCCCGGTGTTATTCCATGCCACAGGCTCCGTACCAAAATGCCAGGCTAGTGTGTCGAATCCACCTTTTGAAAAGTTTTTTCTTTCACTTTTTTCTTCACAAAAATAGAGATTCGTAGAAATTGTGGCGTGAGAATGGAAAGCCGAGACTTGTGTCAGGTCGCTGAATCAGTGATGGTTGATGAATAACTTGTGGCTATTTTTTTTTTTTTTTTAGACCGTTTTATTTTTTTGAAAACATTTTTATTGGAGATAATTGCTTTTCTGATGGCGAATCCGGTCTGATGCCAGTTCTAAAATAGACACGATTCCGTGTGGAACTTGAACAAAGTTTTAGGAAACACTGGATTTAAAAATATTTTCTTAAAATTTATTTCTGAAGTTGGGTGATTTCCATAACTTTTTCTGGGACAGTTTTAGCTTATTGGTACAAATATCTACGTGTCTTGATAGCAAACAAAAGATTATAATAAGATTAGCTTTTTTTGATTTAAAAAAACAACAAAAAGTCACTTAAAATTTCGATTATTTCATTATTGTTTTCATCTTGTTATATTCATAACGTTTCGGCCGATGTAACCACCAACCTTCTACAGGTACATCTTTTTGAATCTTGATATGCCGGACTCGGGAATCTGGAAAAGCTGCACCTGAAGATCAGAGGTTACATCAGCCGAAATGTGACTATAACAACCAATATGAGAGTAGTAGTCTGAAAAAAACCAGTTATCAATCCTCATCTCAAAAAAATTCTAACACTCAAAAAAGTTATGTTCATGCTTTTAATATCATCAGTTTAACATCCGGTTTGCATGCTGGCATGTGTTGGACGGTTTTTAGAAATTGACTTCCAAAGTAACCTATCTCTGACCAGGTCTTTATTTATCCCTTTTTCTCTCAAATTTATCTTGATCATTTCCTCTCCTGTTTACTGGTGATACCAGATCAGGCTGCCCTGTGGCTCCCTGAGACGAAATTCACCTACATTGACGTTTTTTTTTTTTTTTTTTTTTTTTTTTTTTTGTTTGTAAAACTTAATTATGTTCTACAAAACCAAAAACAAAAACAACAGCCCCTCTCCCTTTCTCCCTCCCCTTTTTTATTTTAATTTTTCCTACCCTACTCCCGGTCCTGGATATGACCTTAAACTACATCCGATGGTGAGATCCGGCTTACGGACTTTGGGGAATGTGGAGCCTCCTCTTAATTACCATTGCTCCCAGGTCCACCCTGACCCGGAGTGGTAGTACCTGTTAGGGTCCCAACTATGGGTTAAATAGAAACAGATATTAAAAGGGGAAGGAAACAAAAAAGAGAGGAAAACAAGACCAGATTCGGCATTAAATAACCCAAAAAGGGTTGATATGCCGTAAAACAAAACTACCAAACCATACCAAACCTCTCCTGTTTATCTTGGCCTTTCACTTCCTTCTACATCTACTAACCCAAGTACTCTCATCCATTTTTTAACTATCATCACTAAACTATCTCTGGCCAGGTCTTTATTTATCCCTCTTTCTCTCAAATCCATCTTTATCACTTCCTTCGACTGTTCTACATTTAACCCAAGAACTCTCATCAATTCTTTCAATGTGACCAGTCCAATAAAGTCTTTAGTTCTTCATAAATCTGTCTATCCTGTCATCAGATCTAAGCCTGTCTTTAAGACTCACAGTATATACGCATCATATCATTCTTATATCATTTCTCGCGATGCAACATCTATCCACAACTGGCCAGGTCTTACTTGTATCATCACACTGCATGCACATGTCTGATAAACCTTTTCCTTGATCGACAGTGGTAATGCTCTGCTGGTTAGTAATGGCAAAAGTTTCCTGAATTACTCCATCTGCACCTAGCTCTTACAATCTCACCAGCATCAGCTTCTCTCTGTGCTCCAATCGTATTACCAAGGTAACAAAACATTTGAACAACCTCAATAGCCTCGCCATCCAAATATACTTTCTCCATATCTGAGTTCTCATCCATCTTCATTGTCTTACACTTTTAGATCACAAACTGGTTATAATCTCTCAGCCTACCTGTGTAGCCAATACTTACAAGTACCACAACGATTGAGTTGGATCTAACTCCCTTTCCACAAACTAAGCAGAGGGTTTTCCTCTTCTGCGGGCTTCCCAACATTACAACCACTGATCATACTTTGATCTTGGTAAGCATACAAACACCTGCCCCCCCCCCCCCTGTACTCGAATTGTATCACCAAGGTAACAAAACTTCAGAACAACCTCAATAGCTTTGCCATCCAGATATACTTTGTCCATATCTCAATTCTCATCCACTGTCTTACACACGAACTGGTCATCCTCTCTCAACCTACTAGTAATTCTACTGCGCTTCTTGTGTACCTAATTCCTGCATGTACCACAGAATATTGAGTTGCATCCGACTCCCTTTCCACAAGCTGATCAGGGGAACTTTCCAACACTACGAACACTGATCATACTTTGATCTTGGTAACCTTCACTCTTAGACCTTTACTTTCTGTAGGATTCCTCCAAGTCTTAGTTAACATGTAGACGTTCCATTGTTTCACAGGAAAGCACTAAGTCATCAGCATAAATCATCTCCTTTTACGCTGGTGTTGCTGGAAGCGGTCTAAAGTCATTAGTTTCGCTGTTGTGAGCAGGTACTTATGGAGGAGGCCACGAAAAGGCTGACTTTATCTCCTCCAGCTTCTGCTTTCAACACCCGGTGACGTCACAAAACGAATCTGGCTGAAACGTTGCTGGACGGAGGAATGGCAGGCAGCAGATAAATCAAGGTTGCACAGATTTGTGGAGGACCCGGATAACCTACCAGGCATGGACCCCCCTCGCCGACAGTGGACAATGCTCAACCGCCTCAGGACAGGTGTCAGCCATTTCACCGCGACCAGGAAAGGATGGGGATTCAGGGTCTCGACTGTCTGCGACTGTGGTCACTCTGAACAGACAGTAGACCACATCATCGAGTCATGCCTTAAACATCGACCACCCAACGGCGAAGCCGGCATAGCTGCGCTAGACAAAACATTAGCATGGCTTTTCTCAACCGAGCTGGTGATCTAACAGTGAGATGCTGTGAATCAAACGAAAGAAGATCTCTTTTTAGACAACTGATACGAAAATCTTTGGACAAAGCTTCTAAGACACAAATCAAAGGCTGTACTGCCACTTTAACATTAAAGCTTTGAGCATTTTTGTACATTGCTTGAATAACTGTCACCAACCTCTCTCTCTCTCTATCTCTCTATCTCTCTATCTCTCTCTCTATCTCTCTCTCTATCTCTCTATCTCTCTCTCTCTATCTCTCTCTCTCTATCTCTCTCTCTCTCTCTATCTCTCTATCTCTCTATCTCTCTCTCTCTCTCTCTCTCTCTCTCTCTCATAAAACCAAACTGCACTTCATCTATGCTTATCTGACTTTTTATTTACTGCTTAATTATTCTCGGAAGACTGTTAAGACTTTGTATATCACCCCTAACCCTATATGATTATATATCCTCCTTTAACTTTGTATGTAATAGTTCACAATTATACTAAGATCCCAGTCTTTAGGAACAACCGCATCTTTTACGATATTAGTTGTCTGTGATCATCTCAACGCCTATTTCACCTGCAGCTTTCTACATTTCTGCAACAATGGCTGAGGCTCCGCCAGCCTGACTCTTCTTCATCTTCCGACTGGCCTTATTACTTTTTTCTCAATTCTTATAGCTAGATTAGATACTGCTTCTGCAACTTCTAGATTTCCTCGGTCCCTTGATGAATCAGTATTTAACAACAATCTATTATAATAGCATTTCCAAGCGTCCCTTTCATCCTCTTCCTTTGTAGCTTCAAATCAACAGAAGCAAAATACAGGTTCTTCTTCTTACCAAGATACTTCTCTTGCATTGATCTCAGGATAAATATAGCACCAGTGGTACTTTGCCTCGGCATAAAACCAAATTGCATTTCATATATGCTTGACTTATTTGCTGCTCAATTATTCTCTCAATCACTTTCAGGACCTCATCTATTAGCTTTAAGTCTCTGTAAATACCTCTATCTAGAGCCTCTCCTTTACCCTCGTAACAATTCACAATTGTACGAAGTTCCCAGTCTTTAAGGATAACCTCTCCTTTTATGATCTGATTCGTCAAGTCTGTGATCATCTCAATGCCTGTTTCATCCGCAGCCTTCAACATTCCTGCAGCCTTACCCTTCTTTATCTTACAGCTTCCGTACCATTTCTTTCTCAATTCTTCTGGACCAGAAACTGCTTCTACAACTTCTAGATTGTTTGGTCCCATGAAAACTCTGCATTCAACAATCTCTCATAGTAGCATTTTCAAGTATCTCTCTTGTCCTGTTCATTTGTTGCTAATACTCCATTGTCATTTGGAATTCACTTCTTTCCAACAATATTCATATTTGTCCTAGCCAGCTGTTCAGCTTTCTTGAATACTTAATTCTTCTGGTCATCCCTTTGTAGTATATCTTATAAATAAAATAAAGTAAAAAGTTTTTGCCCATATTATTTCCTGTAAAAAACACTTTAAAATACTAAAAAAATTGTGGAATATTTATTCATTCATGTCTAATACCTATTGTTAAAATTTCACAAAAATCGGACGTATCTGAATTTTTTCTGAAGGGAAGCCCTTCAGAAAAAATTCAGATACGTCCCTCTTTTCCCCATTTGCATAAAACTAAATTAAACTAATTATATCTCTCATTACCCACTCTTGCACCTAGAAGCTGCGTTCCAAAATTCATGATGGTAGATTAATTAGTTCAGGAGTGAATCCTATACATAGAAATATATCAACATATACACATAGCTAATTTTTATAGAAATATGATAGATGTGTGCTTTGATCACACGTCTCATGATTCTTAGATTTGTGGAACCAACCCTTCAACCATTATGCCACAATACCATATTTTTCCATCACAAATTAATTGAGAATAATCTTTGACTCTCTGAGAATGACAATTCCATTTTTAACTTTAAGCTTTCCGTTTTTGTTTCTTTTCGATTTAATCCAACTCAATTTAATCATGATTTAAATATTCCCGTCCACTCTGACTGGTGAGGAGGCTAGTGACAAATTACTGATAATTAATTTTCTTTCTTGCCTGCTCAAAAAATAACTTTTAATGCCGGATGATAAATGATATCTTTTGGTGGTGTCTCTTTTTTTCTAAATCTCCTTCTTGAAAATTAGTCGGCTTCTGAAAAACTAAATACAAAAAATGTTTTTATCAGAACACAATCAGTTTTACAAATGGGCTCTGGTTTCCAATGTATTATAATAAAGATGCAGTGTTTGTCTGTAATTGAAACTACTTCTCCCTGATGACGATGCTGCTGCTGATGATGATGATCATCATCATCGGTTTAACATCTGTTTTACATGCTGGCATGTGTTGGACGGCTTTTCCAAGCTAAACCTATCTTTGACCAGGTCTTTATTTATCCCCCTTTCTCTCAAATCTATCCTTATCACTTTCTCCCATATTTTCCTTGGCCTTTGTCTGCCAACTGACCCTGCTACCTCAACTGTTCAACATCTACTAACCCAAGCACTCTCATCCATTCTTTCCATGTGACCAAACCAATGAAGTCTCCTGTTTTGCACACCTCTCCCTATTCTGCCCAGATTTGATCTTCCTCTGATGTCATCATATCTAAGCTCGTCTCTAAAATTCACATTACGCATTCATTGTATCGTTCTCATATCGTTTCTCTCCATGCAACACCTGTCCTCAACCCTTACTGGCCAGGTTTCACTTCCATACATAATCATACTGCGCCTGATAGACTCTTCCCTTTGTCGACAACAGATTATTTAATTTTTTGTGTAACTGAGAATTATTGTCCTATATTAATATTGACTGGCATTACTATTTGCGTACATTCTCAAAAAGATTTAATTCAAAGAAGATTTTGTCATTCATCTGTATTGGCACTCATCTGTTTCCCCACAAAAAAACAAATCCTTCCACTACATCTGATGATGAGACCACAATTTGGGAGCTTTAAAGAATGTGGAGTCACTCCTTGTCATTACTCCTAGGTCCACTCTGAAGAAGTGGTAGTACCTGTCAGTCCCATCTATCAATTAAATAGAATCTGTCCCGGGTATGACTATAAATGGTTAGGCACCAATTTTAGAGCTTCAGGAATGTGATACTGATGGGTTTTTAATGTGATGAGTATCCATGTAACGTTAAATTGCAGGACCCCCCCCCCACCCCACCCCACCCTCTAAGAGTATTTTTTTTTATTTTTGAAAAAAAAAAAAATTGTTTATCATCCTGAGTTACTTCAATTGAGAAAGATAATTTTTGGTGCTGGTGTATTTGATTAGTACCAAAATTTTTGCCTGTAAAACTTGCGATCACGTGATATTATTTAAGACGGTGTAAGCCGAAGAAATGTCCCCCTCGTCTGAAATAACTGTGCGCTTTTTCCAAAGAAAATACAAACAGACAAGTAGTGAGTTTCATAAATGAATAAATAAATAAATTTATTACAAAATCAAATCTTTTTTTTCCAGCGAACGATGTAAGAAATATGTTTACTTAAATATAACTTTACTTGTTTTTACTTAAATATAACTTTACTTGTTTTTATTTGTAACGAACAATTAAAGCGAGTTTTATAAATAAATTTATTACAAAACAAAGTAAAATAATCTTTTCTTTTTTTCAACGAACAATTAAAAAAAATATCTTTACTTAAAAATAGTATAATTTATTAATTGTGAAATAAGTAATAACATTATTATTTTGTGAAATAAGTAATAACATTATTATTAACTGCATCACTCTTTATGTGACCGTACTATTGTCGCCACATGATTTCATCTAAATGCGATGGCAAGGATGAGCCGCCATGGCTAAGATCAAAGTGTAGTATCTGTTCCGATGGATACTGCACGCCTGTCCTGTGCAGTTCTAGGAGGTCCACCCTCCCAGGCTTTGCCTCCCCTCTTTGGGGAGGAGTAAGTTTATTGCTTACTGTCTTACCGGGGAATGCCGACGGGCTGCCCAGGCAATTTTTAAATGGCCAGAGTGCTCACCTCTCGAGCGCAGGCTTTTCAAACCCCACTTTCCGACCCGACCTTGGGTCACATCTTACTTGTGGGAGTAGGATAAAATTGGTCTTGTGCCTAACTCCTGGAGAGGAGTAAATAATACATGGTTTGCAGATCATCCACAAATTTATTTATGAAACTCACTTCTACTTTGTTAGTTTTTTCTTTGGAAAAGCGCACAGTAATTTCAGACGAGGGTACATTTTTTCGGCTTACACCGTCTAAAATAATATCGCGTGATCGCAAGTTTTACAGGCAAAGAATTTGGTACTGATCAAATACACTAGCACATCGTTTTTTTAAATTAATAAATAAAAAATAAAAAACCAGCACATAATCAGTTTGAGAAACTATATTTATATATATAAAGGCCAACTTTGACTGTTTATATAAGATTCGGCCTGATTTAAAATGCACCAAACATTGATGTTATTGTTTTTTTTCCCTTTGCAAAACTCAATCATGTTCTGCAAAGCTAAAAACGAAAACATTTTTCCTCTACAAAACAATCAAACCAAACACCATGAAGAAATAGTTTACGGTATAAAGTACTTGAAGCATAAAGACCTTTACCAAAATGATCGGATTTGGCAGCATTAAATAACCCGAAAAGAGTTGATATGCCATAAAACAACCAAAGCAAACACCATGAATAAATACTTGAAGCATAAAAATATTTCACCATACTATAACTAATGTTTCGGCATTAAATGACCCATAAGAGGTTGATATGCCGTAACAGAGAGCAACCCCAAACCAAATTATATAAGATTCATTAACACATGGAATCTTTATAAGATGATACATAGCACAAGGGAGATCAGACTAAAAATCTCAGATTTGGACCATGTAAAAACACTGAAACACAATTTGATGATCGGGCAAAAAATTAATTCATTAAATTTTTCAATTTCGGTTGTTTGTGAAAGACAACTTTCAAACCTATAAAAACCATATTGACGAGTGGCCCCTTTTTCTTTTAGATGGGACTTTTTTTTTATATTTATAGAGACGAAATATTGAGTAAATACCGTTGATGAATACCAAAATTTTAAAAAAATCGCTTTCCACTGAAAATAGTAACTTAATTTGAAGTATGCTGAAAAAAAAAATTAATTACACAAGAGAAAGAATTTGACATTTATAAAGAGAAAAGATTAAATTTTGTTTGCATCAAACTTTTATGAAAAAATAACCCTCCAAAATAAATGAATAATCACAAGTTGAAATTGAAGGGAATTTCACCCTATTTACTCATTTTCGCACACGAAACTCTAGGCTGGTTTGTGATACCTACTTAAAGAGATCAAATGCACAGAAACCATTTACCTTGACACTCCATCATCACTGATAGAAACAACGAACATGATAGAGAAATTGTTATAATAATTGATAAAGAAAATGAAAAGGATAGAGCCTAGATTATTGATTGAGACCTGCTTCACCTCTTTACAACGACTACAGCCTGCACGGTGACCACTCCGAATGTGCCTCTAAAATGTCATCTAAGATAACTAACATTGAAGAGTTTGAAAAGTAAACCACAATAATAAACTGTGACAATAAAGCGGAACACCTATCCTCTGAGAATAGAATGCGATGCTTCGCATGTCGTGACTGTCCATCTGCCTGAGTAAGAGAGGGGCTTCTCTTCACAGATGTATACTTTTGTAGTTGCAACTAATTAGCATATGTTGGAAATGAAAGAACTAAACTGGAAGTCGGGAAGTTGATTTTTAGAGAGCTGTGAGAAGAGCAGAGAAAAAGCGGTGGTTCTGGTGCTAGAAATCGGTTGGATTATCTTTAAAACCTTTTTTATTTGTCTATTTTTTTTTCCTATGGTTAGACAAGATAAACTTGATTTCTTTCAATTAAAAAGATAAACATTTAATTATTGAAAAGTTAGATTATAAAAAGAGAAACGTTTGAAAGCAAGAAAAAAAAAGTATTCAGAAATGTGCTAGAGTGAGGAAATGCAAAGTTTAACAATGTATAAAATGCTGTTTATTACATTTGGTACTCTTATATAGAACGTACCGCGTTTTCGTAACTTCGCGTCAACGTTCGGGCAGGTCTTGTAAGTGCCTGAGAGTTAAAAAAAACTATTAACCAATCAGGTTGCAGCAGGCATTAGACAATCTGGTTCCAAGTAAGCAGACGATAACTTTTGGAAGAAATTAATTTCTACGATCTGCAGCGCGTTAAAAAAAATGAATTTCTACGATCTGTGTCAGCGTGTTTAATCTCCCGAATTACTCATTGAGTTCTGGCAGCAACGGTCACTTCTAGCGAAAGACTAATCCTAACCCCTAACCCAGAAAATGTTTAAAAGAAAAAAACATTAAAAAAAAATGAAAAAACAAAAAACAAACAAGAAATTGGTTAAAAACAGTGGTTTCGTTGTTTGTTATATATATAAAAAAAAATCATCTTTTGAAACTTTTCCGTGCACAAAAAAAAACATTTTATTTAAAAACATTTGATTAACAATGGTTCCTTTGACAAAAAAAGTAAACATCTAATTATTGTTTAGCTATGGCTTGTTCGTTCTTTATTTTTACGTATGTATTTTACTTTGATTTTCTTTGACTGAATTTATCGTCTGCCAGTCTTCAATTTAGCGTTTTGCAGCTTTCGCCTCGTCAACTCTCGGGCGTTTCCGAGACCTGCCCGAACGTTGATGACGCAAAGTCACAGAAACGCGATGTGTTCTCTATAAGAGTACTTTACGTTTTGCATTCACACTCTTCAATTGTTCATGGCAAGCCTCTCGAACTCCCTTCCTGCTCCTTGTTTCTCCGACAGTACCGAATGCAGAGGTTTAAAACAGACATCTCGCTACACTGCTCCCAACTTAGGATGACACCCAAAACCTACACCCTAATTCTAAGTAACGTCTTACGTCTACAGTAACGGCCTGCCTTGTTTGGGGTGAAATATGTTTAAAAAAAAAAAGAAAAAAAAAGAAATATCCGCCTTCTTTTATTAGAACTTTCATTTAGTCGAGTAAAATTTTTTTTTAATGCTTATTTATATTGAGATACATGTGAAATATGGCAGTTCAAAATAAAATAACAAGAAAACTTACGGATATACTTACTTATCGGTGAAAAATATTAGTGTACATCAAAAATTACGGAAAATAAGCAAGTAGAATTTTAATAAATAAAATTAATTTACAATTTCGAGTCATGGCATCTTCATATTAGAAGGGAGATAATCTTCTACATCGCGCTTGGCTTGACGCGAATGTCGTTCGGAGTTTGCGGACTACAAATAGTAAATTAATTTATTTTTATTAAAATTCTACTCGATAATTTTCCGTAATTTTTGGTGTACACTAATATTTTTGACTGATAAGTATATTCATAAGTTTTCCTGTTATTTTTATTTTGAACTGCCATATAAATAAGCACCGAAATTTTAAATAAAATTTTTTTTTCTCATTAAAAATTTTATTTTTTGTCTTTTTAGGCTTAAAATTCAACTAAGCCATCTTGGAGACTGGCCCATTGGAAGATTTTTGGTAAGTTAAATTTGAAGAATTTCTAAAAAAAATCAAATTTGTACAATCAGTTTACAATCAGATTGGTGTCTATGTAGACTGGAGATATGTTTGGTATGTAAGAAACTTCTGACCATTTTAAAAATGTTATTATATTTAAGGTATTTTAAACCTTTTCTTACATGACACATTATTTTCTCTTGTTCTTCATCTGCCGGTCCTTTCATTGGGTGAAGTTTCTTCTTTGGGATTCTGGGGAACAGATCTTTGATCATCTATTATATGAAGGGGATACATCTGCTTTTTTGTTTTAGTGTTTGTTTGTATGTCTGGAAACTCGACAATTGCCATAAAGTTGACATTTTCTGAATCCTCCACCTTCCGGCCTCATAATATCCAAAGATTGGAAAAAACATCCATATCTTTGTATAGAAATGGCCCAAAACGTGTGACGGGGGTCAATAAATTTGGTCGCCTTTTGGCTGAGATACGATCTGTGCATGCATGCGTGCATTAAATGCGTGTCAGCTTTAGACTTCGTTAAACTGACTTATTTTTCGTAATATTTTATACTGTCTTCCGTAGTGCTGTGGTTATAGATGCAGGTCCATTATCTAAAGGTTTAGCGTTCGATCCCTGTTGACTCACAGGATATTTTTTTTGACGGTGACCTAAATATACATCAAAGGAGGTAGGGGGAAGACTTACTTTTGCCCCGGGCAACGGGGAGAGCGAGCAGGAATTCAGTGGGGTGAGATAGAGGGGTGGGGGGCGATTGGACAAGGGGAAGACACACTTTTGCCTGCAGAGTGGTAGGAAGATAGTGGGGGGGGGGTAGGGTCAGCCGTCAGGTTAGGGGATGAGATGGCGACCGGGTAAGACACAGCTTTTGCCCCGGGAAAGAGAGAGATAATTACACTTTTGCCTGCAGAGAGGGAGGGGAAAATGAGGGTAGGGAAGAGTCCCGGGTTACGCCGGGTACTCCTGCTAGTCATTGATAAAGCACAAACACAGTCATATAGAAATATATAGGTTTTTGTTATTATTATACTTAATATACATACTGTGTCGGGCAGTGAGAGATATAGCCCAACTACTAGTGATCACATTATTCTGCCCTATTGCTTGTAGACACTACACTGTTACTTGTGTAACTCTCAGACTAACTGTCAAAGATAACCCCCTTATGTATATATAAAATATCAGCCCATGCATATTTTAATCTATGGGGACCCTTTATTATCTAATTTCCAAGTATTGTAACGGTTGAAAAACTGATGAAGGCACCGCTTACACCCTGACTTGAACAGAACCGCAAACGACCCAGAAAGTATAACGAGCACCTAAAGCCTTAAATAAGGGTCTTTTAAAGTTTCTTCAGAATATTGAGCAGAGAAATCAAGACTTAAAGAAAAGCAGATATACATCACAAACAACATTTTACCCGGAACTGAAACACGCTAACAACATTTTACCCGGAACTGAAAAACGCAAACACCATTTTACCCAGAACTGAAACACGCAAACAACATTTTACCCCGAACTGAAACACGCAAACAACATTTTACCCGGAACTGAAACACGCAAACAACATTTTACCCCGAACTGAAACACGCAAACAACATTTTACCCGGTACTGAAACACGCAAACAACATTTTACCCGGAACTGAAACACGCAAACAACATTTTACCCGGTACTGAAACACGCAAACAACATTTTACCCGGAACTGAAACACGCAAACAACATTTTACCCGGAACTGAAACACGCAAACAACATTTTACCCCGAACTGAAACACGCAAACAACATTTTACCCGGAACTGAAACACGCAAACAACATTTTACCCGGTACTGAAACACGCAAACAACATTTTACCCGGTACCGAAACACGCAAACAACATTTTACCCGGTACTGAAACACGCAAACAACATTTTACCCGGAACTGAAACACGCAAACAACATTTTACCCGGAACTGAAACACGCAAACAACATTTTACCCGGAACTGAAACACGCAAACAACATTTTACCCGGTACTGAAACACGCAAACAACATTTTACCCGGAACTGAAACACGCAAACAACATTTTACCCGGAACTGAAACACGCAAACCACATTTTACCCGGAACTGAAACACGCAAACCACATTTTACCCGGAACTGAAACACGCAAACCACATTTTACCCGGAACTGAAACACGCAAACAACATTTTACCCGGAACTGAAACACGCAAACAACATTTTACCCGGAACTGAAACACGCAAACCACATTTTACCCGGAACTGAAACACGCAAACCACATTTTACCCGGAACTGAAACACGCAAACCACATTTTACCCGGTACTGAAACACGCAAACAACATTTTACCCGGAACTGAAACACGCAAACATTTTACCCGGTACTGAAACACGCAAACCACATTTTACCCGGAACTGAAACACGCAAACCACATTTTACCCGGAACTGAAACACGCAAACCACATTTTACCCGGTACTGAAACACGCAAACAACATTTTACCCGGAACTGAAACACGCAAACCACATTTTACCCGGAACTGAAACACGCAAACCACATTTTACCCGGAACTGAAACACGCAAACCACATTTTACCCGGAACTGAAACACGCAAACCACATTTTACCCGGAACTGAAACACGCAAACCACATTTTACCCGGAACTGAAACACGCAAACCACATTTTACCCGGAACTGAAACACGCAAACCACATTTTACCCGGAACTGAAACACGCAAACCACATTTTACCCGGAACTGAAACACGCAAACCACATTTTACCCGGAACTGAAACACGCAAACCACATTTTACCCGGAACTGAAACACGCAAACCACATTTTACCCGGAACTGAAACACGCAAACCACATTTTACCCGGAACTGAAACACGCAAACCACATTTTGCCCGGAACTGAAACACGCAAACAACATTTTGCCCGGAACTGAAACACGCAAACCACATTTTGCCCGGAACTGAAACACGCAAACAACATTTTACCCGGAACTGAAACACGCAAACAACATTTTACCCGGAACTGAAACACGCAAACCACATTTTACCCGGAACTGAAACACGCAAACAACATTTTACCCGGAACTGAAACACGCAAACCACATTTTACCCGGAACTGAAACACGCAAACCACATTTTACCCGGAACTGAAACACGCAAACCACATTTTACCCGGAACTGAAACACGCAAACCACATTTTACCCGGAACTGAAACACGCAAACCACATTTTACCCGGAACTGAAACACGCAAACCACATTTTACCCGGAACTGAAACACGCAAACCACATTTTACCCGGAACTGAAACACGCAAACCACATTTTACCCGGAACTGAAACACGCAAACCACATTTTACCCGGAACTGAAACACGCAAACCACATTTTACCCGGAACTGAAACACGCAAACAACATTTTACCCGGAACTGAAACACGCAAACAACATTTTACCCGGAACTGAAACACGCAAACCACATTTTACCCGGAACTGAAACACGCAAACCACATTTTACCCGGAACTGAAACACGCAAACCACATTTTACCCGGTACTGAAACACGCAAACAACATTTTACCCGGAACTGAAACACGCAAACATTTTACCCGGTACTGAAACACGCAAACCACATTTTACCCGGAACTGAAACACGCAAACCACATTTTACCCGGAACTGAAACACGCAAACCACATTTTACCCGGTACTGAAACACGCAAACAACATTTTACCCGGAACTGAAACACGCAAACCACATTTTACCCGGAACTGAAACACGCAAACCACATTTTACCCGGAACTGAAACACGCAAACCACATTTTACCCGGAACTGAAACACGCAAACCACATTTTACCCGGAACTGAAACACGCAAACCACATTTTACCCGGAACTGAAACACGCAAACCACATTTTACCCGGAACTGAAACACGCAAACCACATTTTACCCGGAACTGAAACACGCAAACCACATTTTACCCGGAACTGAAACACGCAAACCACATTTTACCCGGAACTGAAACACGCAAACCACATTTTACCCGGAACTGAAACACGCAAACCACATTTTACCCGGAACTGAAACACGCAAACCACATTTTACCCGGAACTGAAACACGCAAACCACATTTTGCCCGGAACTGAAACACGCAAACAACATTTTGCCCGGAACTGAAACACGCAAACCACATTTTGCCCGGAACTGAAACACGCAAACAACATTTTACCCGGAACTGAAACACGCAAACAACATTTTACCCGGAACTGAAACACGCAAACCACATTTTACCCGGAACTGAAACACGCAAACAACATTTTACCCGGAACTGAAACACGCAAACCACATTTTACCCGGAACTGAAACACGCAAACCACATTTTACCCGGAACTGAAACACGCAAACCACATTTTACCCGGAACTGAAACACGCAAACCACATTTTACCCGGAACTGAAACACGCAAACCACATTTTACCCGGAACTGAAACACGCAAACCACATTTTACCCGGAACTGAAACACGCAAACCACATTTTACCCGGAACTGAAACACGCAAACCACATTTTACCCGGAACTGAAACACGCAAACCACATTTTACCCGGAACTGAAACACGCAAACCACATTTTACCCGGAACTGAAACACGCAAACAACATTTTACCCGGAACTGAAACACGCAAACAACATTTTACCCGGAACTGAAACACGCAAACAACATTTTACCCGGAACTGAAACACGCAAACAACATTTTACCCGGAACTGAAACACACAAACACTGTAAATGCACTTTCTCTCCAAGTCCAGTAAAATAATAATCCCAAATGGTAAATTCTTCTTCTTTTTTATTAAACTTAAAAAATGACCAGTTCATGTATTTCTATTTGCTGCCAGGAATGTTTTCATAACGCTGATCATGAAAAACAAATTATTTAAATAAACCGACACGTCTCGCTTTTGCTATCCCAGATGTTTAGAATAGTGACATCACACGAGTCATTGTCGCTTCGACCTGCGTTATTATCCGTTATCAGTGGGGCAGTGTTCGAATAATCTTGTTTTCCCTGATGAATGATGCAAAACACATTCTTTAACGTGACCGTTTAACCTCATGTTCATTACAATTTTGTTGTTTTTTATTCTTTTGTTCGACCCAAACAAAGCAAACTGTCACTGAGAAGTAAGGGTTACTGTGATTAGGGTCCAGGTTTATAGGGGGAATCCTAAGTGGGGAGTTGTGCAGCAAGATGTTTGTTCACATTACATTTAAATTTCTGCGTATTGGTATGGTCGGTACAATTGTGGAAACAGAGAGTAGAGAGGTAATTCCAAGGGCAAGCAATACAAAGGAAGAACCTATTAAAGGAGAAAGTTTTCTGGAATCTGGGGACCACCACAGTGAATGGGATAGGATTTTGTTGCTAGTTGGGTTTGTCAGGGGTATTTACGTTGGGGTGGGGGTACAAGTGCAGTTAATTCGTTGGAGCACATTCTGTGAAAGTACTTCTAAAACAAGCAAAGGGATGCAACATTGCGGCGATGGAGCTTTAAGAAAAAAGGGCCACTCGTCAATATGGTGGGCTTAACACAGGGTTTTAAGTTGTCTTTCACAAAAAAGAAATTCATGTTTAAAACTTCAGTGAATAAAATTTTTGCCTGACTATCTAATTGTTTCTGTCTGTTTTTACATGATCCAAATCTTTTTTTTCAGGACCGGCGGGACAGTTATAAAAGTGGGGTGGCTCTCCTAAAAAATGGGGTGGCCCGGTTAAACACATGCATATATAACTTCATTATTGATGACCGTAAAGTGGGGGGGGGGGGGCAAGTCAAAAAGTGGAGGGGGCTTGAGCCCCCCCGCCCCCCGGTGCCGCCGTCCATGTTTTTTGATTTACTATTAAAAGAAAAATCTATCTTGATCTCTACTGTGTTATGAATCATATTAAGAAGATTCAATTTGTTAACTGTTAAAATAGATCTTATATGAAAAGTCAAACATTTGTACTTTTATGCCATTTTTGTACGTTTTTTTCATGGGGTAATGGGATTTTGCCCAATGTTTAGGCTGGCTTGATCTAATAATTATTGTTCCATTAGGATTAATGTTCATTTACCACAAGATGAAATTACATTTGAAAGGAGTTTTCACTTGTTTGAAGCTTCTATTTTTTGTTATACACTGTGAAAATTAACAAGGTACCATTGTACCAAGGTACCATTGTACCATTGTTTATTTTGCAAAAATATATGTGGCCACATTAAAAAATGTTCTAATATCAGGAGAATAAAATTGTCCACTTGTAAGAAGTCTGCGTTTTTAGTAATACACTGAAATTTGGCTTCTAAATCAATAGCACACAAGACAGCAATTTAAAAAAATCTCCAACAAACTTTGAACAGTAATAATTCAGTGGCTAATTGTGCTACCAAAATAAATTTGCTATCATTGTTTATGTTTTGCAAATATCTACGTGCCCACATTAAAAGTTTTTAGATATAATGGAAATACAATTTTAGTTTGGGATACCTAATATAAAGTTATCTTCTTGGATTTTCAAAGTCAGACCCAAAAACCATTTAAACTGACACACCAAACTTTTATTCTGATTAGCCAATTTTCATTTTTTATTGTTGTAACATGTTATTGGCAATATAACATACTTTGTGACAATTTATGTAAACAAATTTTTTAGTCGAGCTCTGGTAACATTAAACATTTTTAAATAAGTTTTTAGATATAATGAAAATAACACTTTTGTTTGGAATATCGATTCTGAGTTTATAACCAGCCTCACTCAGGTTTTCAGGTGTTTAAAACTCGCCCAAGTTAATTCTTTTACAGCGGGCATTTGATGCATTTTATTGAGACACATCTCAGTAGGATGAGTCCCATGCTAGCCTCTAGCAATTAACTTCCAGTTGATCCGGAACTGCTTATTGGTTATCACAGGTGGCCATTTAAAAGCCATTCCCCAATCCGCCACCCGGGGATTCACTAGGTGGGAGGGAAATGGTTAACTCCTAGATTATAAGGCAATTACACTCACTCCACCCTTCACACGAAAAAAGGTAACCGATTGTTTATGATTAACATTCAAATAGATTTCATTTGGCGATGTCATCGATGATGTGTGTGAATGAATTAACTCGAGAAGTGGCTAATTATGACAAAATGAACAAATATCACAGCTCATTTAGGAGATGATTAGAATGAGAATGAAAAGCTCTTATTTCATGTAAGTGATATTTTCGACAGGTTGTTAAGCAATTCCTTCAGTGGCTTTGATATGTTTAACCAAAATAATTAACAGGCATCGTAACTCACCTGACTTGAAACATGAGAATAGATCAAGTTTACTTTGAACCTTATTATCTGCAACTCTTCTCTATCGATTCTCTTTTCTTCTTTTTCTCTCTTCCCTTCTTTCTCTCTTCTCCTTTTTTCTTTCTTTTCCCTTCTTTCTCTGTTCTCCCATTTCTTCTCTCTTCTTCCTTTCCCTTCTCTTCCTTTCCCTTCTCTTCTTCCTTTCCCTTCTCTTCTTCCTTTCCCTTCTCTTCTTCCTTTCCCTTCTCTTCTTCCTTTCCCTTCTCTTCTTCCTTTCCCTTCTCTTCTTCCTTTCCGTTCTCTCTTCTTCCTTTCCGTTCTCTCTTCTTCCTTTCCGTTCTCTCTTCTTCCTTTCCGTTCTCTCTTCTTCCTTTCCGTTCTCTCTTCTTCCTTTCCGTTCTCTCTTCTTCCTTTCCGTTCTCTCTTCTTCCTTTCCGTTCTCTCTTCTTCCTTTCCGTTCTCTCTTCTTCATTTCCGTTCTCTCTTCTTCATTTCTCTTCTCTCTTCTTCATTTCCCTTCTCTCTTCTTCATTTCCCTTCTCTCTTCTTCATTTCCCTTCTCTCTTCTTCATTTCCCTTCTCTCTTCTTCATTTCCCTTCTCTCTTCTTCCTTTCCCTTCTCTCTTCTTCCTTTCCCTTCTCTCTTCTTCCTTTCCCTTCCCTCTTCTTCCTTTCCCCTCTCTTCTTCCTTTCCCTTCTCTCTTCTTCCTTTCCCTTCTCTCTTCTTCCTTTCCCTTCTCTCTTCTTCCTTTCCCTTCTCTCTTCTTCCTTTCCCTTCTCTCTTCTTCATTTCTCTTCTTTCTCCTTCATTTCCTTCTCTCTTCTCACATTCCTTCTTCATTCTTCTTCCTCATTTTCGTTCTTTCTCTTAACATCTTTCACCTGTTTTTATTGTTCCTTCCTTTCTTCTCTCTTGCCCTTTCTCTAATCTTCATTTTTTTCATCATCCACTCTTTTTTCTTCTTTTTCTTTCGTTTATTTTTCTTCTTTTTTATCGTTTCCATTATCTTTCTTTTTCACTCACTTTTACTCTTTTTCTACCCTCCCTATCTCCTCTGTATTTCTTGCTTTTCCTCTTCCCTCCTCTACTCCAAACCTCTCATTTCTAATTGTGGGCACAATTCAATTCAATTTAATCCAAATTTTAATCCTAATTTGGCTAAATTGGATTCTAATAATAAACAATAATAATGACCTTTCATAATTATTTTTCAAACCTTATTAATTACACTGAATGAGTAAACCCAATTTAAAACAAGAGACATGGACATTTCAGGGTTAATTAAAGAAAGGTTAAATAAATATTCACTTTTCCACTGATGTTTTACGGTTCAACTTGTATACTTTAAACCGCATCAAATTATTTAAAAAAAAAAAAGTTCTTTATTGTGCTATTACTAACTGTTAGAATCGGGTCGTGTTCCCGACTATAAGCGAGTTCATAAAATCAAGCAATTGTTGCATGCAAAAACAGAGTAATAATTAACAAACAAAAGGAGGTAGTTCAAATAAGGTTTATTGAATGTGTGTGTATGTGGGATGATAACGTGTGTGGTGTATGTATGTGTGTGTCGATAGAAAACAATTCTTGAAAGAGTATGTGAAGAAATGAGTCCGGCGTGGGAAAGTCCTTGAAAACCGTATACAAAGAAAATGAGTTGAGAACTTTTACCGTTGTTGAACACGTGTTGACAGAGCACTGGTGTCTTAGCTTCGTTCAGCGAGGCCAATTGAATAGAGAAGAGGCCTTTTTCCGGTGTTCCTTGGTTATATATCCCTTAAGGGCAGATAACTCCTGGTCGCTTTCAGCGCCACCTGACGGTGAACAGCGACACCCACCGGCCGGTTAGTGCAGTTATGTTTTGAAAGGAGGGGATAACTGCTACACTAACAAACGAACATATTCAAGGAAACAGTGAAAAATGTTATCAACGTTTGTACTTGTAAGAGGAAAGAGTGAACAAAAATCATATATAAACATTCAAGGACTATTTTAAATTATTTATTGGTGCCGGATACCATAAAGCGTTGTGATTGTTTGATTCCTAGATAATCCTTTTATATATTTTTAATTTAATTAAAATGCATAACGGTAAAATCTGTTTTTAGATAAATCCTTGGGGAACACTTTGAATTTTCTCCCCGTTATTTGACTCTTCAAAATTAAAGATAAACATTTTTTTTTTTCGGCTCTGTAATACAGAAGCACCCACAAATCGTAAACATTTAAGGACTATTTTATATTAGAATAGGAAGCAATTAATGTATTTGATGCAAGGCGATCCATAATACAGGCCTGGCAAACATGCGACTGGGGGCGAACATGTGAAGACTAAAATTACTACTAAATAATGATTACAGACAAAAGTTTTAGTAAGAAATTTCTTAGTAATGTCCAGTAATTAGCAACTATACATATTATTGGAAGCGGCTTACAATAATTGATTTATTTCCATCAAATCAAATGTAAAAAGTACAAAAATATAAAAGAACTAAATTCACAAAAAATTACTTCATTCACGATGAATTAGACACATTTTTGATATTTAAAAAATCATGAGTCAATTTGTTTATATTTACTAATTGATTACAGAAAATATGACATAATTAAATCAGAAAGCAAATTCAACATTTTACAAAATCAAATACTTTATAAATAAAATATTATTTTAAGAAACAATTTTAATAATTTTTACAAGATTTGTTGTTTATTACATATACAATTTGTTTTTACAGAAGATGAAGAAAATACTTATTTCTTTATGATATGATAATACGTATTATACTCAGTCTTACTAATAAAATCAACTTACATTAACAAGAACATAAAACTAATAAAATATATTTAAAAAGGGGGAAAATGTAAAACATATCTGATAACTGCTTTGAAAATTATGCATAAAAATAATTCTACTTTTTTAGGCAATTACGTGTGAACACCCTGAAAAAGCTAGCAGAAAAAAGATAAAAAACAATCCTAGAATTTAGAGTGAAGGGATCAATTTCGCATAAATTTAACATAAAATGATCACCCTTTTCCGGGCCATTCTAGCGTTTTACGACAGTTAATCAATTTTTTTTTTCGTTTTGATATAAGAGATAAATCTTGTGAGGTTTTTGGGGCGGCACAAGTAGTGGTTCTACTTTTTTTAGGCGATTATGTGTGGTTTTACGACCTTGCCACTCGGACTTAGGGTTATTGGTAAAATCTTTTAGTTAGCTGCTCTAAAATAAACAAAAAAACTAGAACGGCCCAGAAATGGGGGATCATTTCACAGTGGGCTGGGGGGTGGACATCAGGCAAAAAAGAAAGTCTTCTAAATTACTTAACATTAATGTTTTTAGAAAGTAGATTAAATTTCTGATTCAACAAAAAAAAAAGTAGATCAAAAGATAAAACGGCGGAAAAATAATTCAACTTTGCGTACCCGACATTTTCGGTTTTTGGACTGCGCGCGCAGCAGACAACCAAATTAAGGACAGAAATCGGGATTTTGAAGATTTCATTCTGTGAGTGTGTTTAATTGAACCTTCATAGTATAAATCCCCACTTTTTGCCTTAGGACTAGCCCAAAATAAGTATTTCAGCCTAAAAAGTGCCGTCAATTTAATATTTCTGGTTAAAATTCTCATTTTTTGACAATCTTTTCCCGAAAAAGGCCTATTTTTTGCCAAATGTTGCCACATTTTCCGACATTTACTTGAAATCTTGGTCCAAATTGCAAAAAACACCTAAAGCAAGATTTTGATCACCATACATTTCTAAAAAATAGAAGATATCAGTGTTTTAGCTAACATGATAACAAAAAAACTTGCCTTAGGTGTTTTTTTTTAATCCTTGAGTACTTTTAGGCCATATTTGAAGAAATATATATCCAAATGCCATTTACTACACTGTTTCACATCAGTTTCTTTTTTGTTTCTTTTGTTCTTTCAGTTCCAGTTTCGTTTCCTTGGTTCTGTTAGTTTCAGTTTTGGTCATTGCCAGCATTATCTGTTTCTCACCTTAGATCAAACAGCAAAACAAACATGATGAGTGAAGTGAAGCCCAGCCCATTCAAACATCCAGTGTGGGAAGATGTGTACCAGGAGTTGTCCACGCGCTTGGGTGTTCCTAATAATGAACTTCTTCATGAAAATGTTCGGCTGTTGCGTGAGAGGTATTTCAAACTCAAGAAATCGAGTCAAAAGAAGTGGAGCGCAGATCGTCCAGAGGACAATGATGAAATTGTGCTGAGGAGTGAAGATTTGTCTCCGTCGGACACCATCATTGCTACTGAACCACCAAAGAAACGAAAGACAAAATCCATTGATCAGCTTGGTGAAAAACAGATGCTACGACGTACTGATGATCTGTGGAACATGGTCCAAGAGTTCTCTGCAGAGAATAATGAAACACCACTCCGTATACTTTCTTTGCTTCTTCAGCGATGTGGTGACAAACATGCAAGACAATTCGGCAAAGAAGTATGGATGGAAGGTAATGATTCGACCAAGAAGGACAAACTGATCTCCGTTGATGCTGCCCTTTCCATCAAGTCAGATTGTAACCTTGGTCGAGAAAAGTATTACCACCTTCGGAAGAACTTGAAAAATCAAGGTCATGATATCCTTCCACCGTGGACGAATCTTGTTGCGAAAGAGAGAAAAATAACGCCAGAAACACAGCAGTTGACATACCCAAAAGTTGGTGTTCATTATTCATTCACAAAATCCATGATGCTGACCACAGAGAGAATCGTTAAGGATGAAGATCCCAGCAGGTTGCCATCATCAGCTGTGTTGGACATTAAGTTTGGATGTGACGGAAGCGGAAGTCATGCGATTTACAGGCAAGTTAACAACGCTCAAACTAACAACATGGTGATGACAATGTTTTGCCCGTTGAAATTGAAAACCGATGAAGGTGATGTGCTGTGGGAACAGAAGACCCCTAACAATCCGTTGACTCATCGCCCTCTTCTTTTAGAGATGGGGAAAGAATCCCATGAATCCATCGTTTCCCTTGCAATATTCAACGATGAACAGACAGAGCTGAAAACGAATGGATGTCTCATCAAAGTTGGTGGAGCGGAAATGTTGTTGAAAGTCAACAATGCATCAACGATGATGGACATGAAGGCTGCTCATCTCTACCTCGGGCTTGGGGGAGCATATTGTGATCTTTGTGACACTCCTCGAGAACTTGCACATGATCCAAGTCGAGTGAAAGAAGGATTCGACATATCCCGCCATGTTGAAAGTCTGCACAATCTTTTTGAGGATTTGGTCCAAGAAGATGGGTCCGTCTACAAATCTCGTAACGATTACGAAGAAAGAGCCGAATTGACATCAAAACCTGTCCCAACCAACGAAACGAAATCAGTGCAGGTCCTTCACGCTCTTCTCCGGTGCTTCGACCACTTCATGAAAGTAGCTGTTCATCTGAAAGCTGCTGTGTTTGATTGGTCAGAGAGTCCAACCAGCGTCAATAATCTCTTCCTGAAGGAAGCTAAGGCACAGATTCAAGCCCACATCGAAGTAATTGTTGGTGAGAAGTGGGATATCCCAGACGGAACAGGGAAAGGAGGAACGACGACTACAGGCAACACTGCACGGCGATTACTTCACCAACATAGAGATGTTGTAATCAATTTAGTTCCTGACAATTATCAGAATATTATGCATCGATTTGGTCAACATCTGTCAGTTATTCTTCGCTTGTTCTGTTCATCCAAGTCTATCAATGTCCACGAGTACAAGAAACTATGCACTGATCTGTATGTGTTCATTCTCGAAAGCTTCCCTCGTGTGAACTCACAGCCTGGAACTTGGGTCAGCATCACTCCATCGCTGCATAAACTTCTCGGACACTCCTGGGAGTTGATTGAATCGAATGATAGTCGAGGGTTGAAAAACTTGGATGAATCTGGCTTGGAAGGGAATAACAAAATCCTCCGTTCCATTCGATTAAACCTTGCAAGAAAAACATCACAGGAAGCCAATTTGGAAGACACGATTCGAAGAATGTGGGTCGGATCCGATCCGAAGATCAACAACATTCGTCTAAAAACTCGCTCATATTGTAAGCACTGCAAGGAGCATGGTCATTCTACTCGATACTGCAACATAAACAAACCAGTTTCTGGACCACTCACTGATGATGATGCATTGTTTGATAGTATGTTGATAGTATAGTTTTATGTTAGAGTATTTTCTATGACATCGCACGGGACCGAGAAAAAATGTTGAGATAGCTTCCAGGCCCATATTCAATCAAGAAGTAATTTAGGCCCCAAAAGCCCAAAATAATAGATTTGATGGGTTATTTTTGGACCTCACTTCTTTCTTTTCACTAATGTGTTTCTAATGAGCCCTGAACCAGTACTATAATGTTATTTTTTGGCTAAATAAACCAAAAACTATGTTTTTCTCGTTTTTTGAGCCGAAACTTGAAAATTAAGATTTTTAGGCCTAAAATGCCCCAGAATTGGAATTCTAGATTTTTTTATTTTATATTATATTCCCTTCACTCATAGGCTTCCAACAAGCCCTGAATCAGTATCACAGCATCATTTGTAGGCTAGTTTTATGTTAACAAACTGTTTTTCAACATTCGGGCCTAAATTCTGAAATTCCTTGTTTTAGGCCCCCAGGGCCCCAAAATAGATTTTTTTTTTTTTTTTGGTTTTCATTATTTTCTACTAACAATAATCAGCACACAAATCCAAAAATTCAGCCAGAGCAGTAATCTATATTGAAATAATTAAAAATGTCCGAAAAAAGCCGCTCCCAGCCCACTGTGCATTTTATATACGAAACCAGTCTCCACTCTAAATTCTTAAATAATTGTTTTTTTTCTTCTTTCCACCGGATTTTTTAGAGTGTTCACATGTAATCGCTAAAACAAAGTAGAATCTCGTTTTTTTTTTTTCAGATTAAAGTAAAAGAACAAAGCACGAATGGCTCCCATTATTAAATAGCCAAACAAGAGTTATTGTTGCTAAAAAGAAAACAAATAAAACATTTTATGTCAGGGCAAAAGTAGCATTTCAGACCAGACCAAAAATCAATTTTATTCAACATTTGGGCGAATACAGAGTGAAATGGGCAATAAAATTCAGGTCTCTTTAGTACAATTGAAGCTTAAAAAGTATTTAAACTTGTTAATTTAATTTTACTTGGGTTATTGCCCCCCCCCCTCCTCCTTCAGATAAAATAATTATAAGTAAAATCTTATGTCAGTTTCTGATATACATCATTTCAATATGAAAAGAGAGCATGGGTTTATATTATCCAATATATTTTTCAAAATTTATTGTTTGTTTGATTCAATTAAGGCAATTCAAGAACCAGCACTAAAAGTTTCGAAATTATCTTAAAATATAATTTATAAAATAAAAATGTTTAAATAATTTTAATGACATCATAATCAGTATTGATGATGCATAATTTTCCAAGCAGTTTTCAGATATGTTTTACATTTCCCCCTTTTTACATATATTTTATTATATTTTTTAGTTAATGTAATTTATTTTATTATTAAGACTGTATTATTGTATAATGAAGAAATAAGCATTTTTTTCATTTTCTGTAAAAAAACAAATTGCATATGTAACAAACAACAAAGTTTGTAAAAATTATCAAAATTGTTTCTCAACATTTTGTTCATAAAGTATTTGATTTTGTAAAATGTTAGATTTGCTTTCTGATTGTCATAATATTTTCTATAATCAAGTACTCAATATAAACAAATTGACTCATGATTTTTGAAATATCAAAAATGTGTTTAATTCATGGTGAATAAAGTTATTTTTTGTGAATTTAGTTTATATTTTTGTACTTTTTACATTTGATTTGATGGAAATAAATCAATTATTGTAAGCTGCTTCTTGATAATATGTATAGTAGCTAAGTACTGGACATTACTAAAAAATTTCTAACTAAAACTTTTGTCTGCAATCATTATTTAGTAGTAATTTTGTGTCTTCACATGTTCGCCAGTCGCATGTTTGCCAGGCCTGTATTATGGATCACCTTGATTTGATGGCATTTGAGCATCGAATAGTTTCAAAAGAGATGACATTGTATGTCAATTTTTGCTTGAAAGTCAATCGATAGATTTGCAAAGAAACGAGGCAGCTGAAAGGAATTTCAATAGATGTTATTAATGCTTTCTTTGTATATGTAAACAAGAAGAAAACGACAACTGATTTTTTTTAAGTTAATTTTATTACAAAAGTTTCAGTTAAGAAAATTATTAAGCAAAATTTGTAAGAAAAAATAAAAACAATAGAATGCTGTTCTATAAATTCAACAAATTTTGTTATTGAAAAATATGGTTACAAATAACTTTACTCGGAATAAAGTGAAAAAAAGATTTACTTGTACTTAAACTATAAAATGAAACTATCATTTGAAATTATAACATTTCATGATATTTGCACCTTTACAAAAATGTAATTTAAATGAGGAAAGCATAGGCTAGTATATTTTATTATTCTTAAATATGGATCCATTTCCTTATCTCTGAGTATCGTCTGGGCTATCTGCATAATTTTCCACATCATCTGAATATATACTTCTAATTGTTTAGCAATGCTATACGTGGGATGTGTAGATCACATAAAAAAGGAAATATCGTGTATTGATACTAATCTGTAAATAAAATGTTGTGTATTAATACTTTGTAATAAAAATACACAAAAAGAATAATAAAACCGAGAAAAATATTTTAATTTTGATTATTACAACGAGATGTAACTGCTACGATTTGCACACATCACAACTATGACTAGTATGAAATGAAAGAGAGGCAGATCAACTCTACACACTGTCTCTTCTAGGACTACTGCTGCTACTATGTGTCAACAAGACCTCCGCTACAAAAGACGTAGCGGCCATATTTGTCGAGGTCGAATAAATCGTGACGATATGGCTACAATTGTAATCGTTTCTATGTTGCTGTCATTTCACGACTTTTCTTGTGATATTACAAAATCTGCATTACGTAAAAATCGCCATTTTCTATTGTTACTTTATCAGGTCTCTCGGCCTTGAAACAATCATTTCTTGTTTATTCGATGTGCAATTTACTTTTATTAGATCGTGTCGGGTTTCAGAAACAATTTGATTAAGCGAACATCAGTTTCAATCCAACAAAAACATCCATCTTCCGTATTATCTATGTTTTTTTTTTGGTTCCTCTTTAAATTGTAGTCTTGACAATGCGTTGAAATGCAGATGGAATTTCATTTCAAGGTAACAAGAATTTATATGAGATAAACGGATAAATGTGCGACAGAAATAAAGAGAATCTTGAAAAAAAAATATTAAAATGAATTCAACCTAAGAAATAATTCCAAAGGTGATCGTAATTTCTCCTGTCAATTCATCCATTTTTATCTCGTATAAACCCTTGATAAGTGAGCGAGTGTTGCTTTTTACCTATGTTGGTATTTATTCAAATATTTTATGTTTTATAGGTATTTCCTTTTAACCCATCTTGATATTTGTTCATATATTTTTATACCGTGAATAATAAAAAAAATCTAGCCATCTATTTGTTCATATATTTTTATACCGTGAATAATAAAAAACATCTAGCCATCTATTTGTTCATATATTTTTATACCGTGAATAATAAAAAAAAATCTAGCCATCTATTTGTTCATATATTTTTATATCGTGAATAATAAAAAAAAATCTAGCCATCTATTTGTTCATATATTTTTATACCGTGAATAATAAAAAAAATCTAGCCATCTATTTGTTCATATATTTTTATACCGTGAATAATAAAAAAAAATCTAGCCATCTATTTGTTCATATATTTTTATACCGTGAATAATAAAAAAAAAAATCTAGCCGTCTATTTGTTCATATATTTTTATACCGTGAATAATAAAAAAAATCTAGCCATCTATTTGTTCATATATTTTTATACCGTGAATAATAAAAAAAATCTAGCCATCTATTTGTTCATATATTTTTATACCGTGAATAATAAAAAAAATCTAGCCATCTATTTGTTCATATATTTTTATACCGTGAATAATAAAAAAAATCTAGCCATCTATTTGTTCATATATTTTTATACCGTGAATAATAAAAAAAAATCTAGCCATTTATTTGTTCATATATTTTTATACCGTGAATAATAAAAAAAATCTAGCCATTTAATTTTTTTTAGCTATTCTTACATTTTATGCACTAAATATATTCAAATAATGATGGAAGCTGCTCGACTGAGCTCCAATCTCTGGTTCCTCTTTGCAAACCATTTACAGCAAGAACTCGTCTTCCTACCACAACTGCGAAGAATTTTCCTTTCTTCCTTTTGTGTACCTAAAACCAAACAGAATTTCCATGAACAGAGTTTCTTTCCAAGAACTTCTCATCTATGGAATTCAATTATGAATTACTTAAGACTTGGCTGACAGAGTGAGAGCAAGCAAGCTTCCGTTCAAAATTCCGTACAGATTCCAGAGTTTTACATAATGATTCCCAAGTTTGACAATCTGCATCGGAAAAAGGTTGAAGGTTACATCGGCTTAAACGTTGTGAAAATAACGTCCAAGATGAGAAGATTCGTTTGAATAATCCTAATAATACACATTCCATTCGTCGTTTTCAATCCTCTCATAGTATTGTTCATCATCCAACGGATAATCCCTTATCCTAGAGTGGCTTTTGGCGTCGCTGAATGATAATTCGTTACTAACCCCCCCCCCCCCAAAAAAAAAACAAAAAACTATGGAAGCTGAAATGAAAGAATATGTAATAATAGCAGTAATAAATTGTTAGGTAGAAAAACAGGAATAGCTATTCCTAACATGTATCCATACAATTTGTATGGTCAGCAACGAAAATGCTATTTCAAACTTAAGATAACAAACTAATCAACCGACTGACGGACAAAGTATTTTATTGAGATTCTTATCGAGACAGAAGTCGGATGCATCCATTCAGTTTGCTTGTTTGGCAATATAAATGCCATTTCAAACTGACATAGACGTATGAGGATGTGTCTAAAAAGAAATAAGTGTACTTTCAAATCACATCCTCATATAATTTACTCGTTTTTGCAAATCGTGCGATGTCGTCTGAATATTTTTACCTTCATAATACTACTTCATTTAATTCAATGGCCGACGAGTCAAATGGTGATAAGGTAGACATTTTCTATTTTCTTCTTCCTAAATCGTCAATAAAAACTTAAAACTCTGCAAAGATTTAAGTTTATTCATGTCAGCCGACCATAGTTTACTGTTACATATCTTTCCAGAGGCATTTGTCTCTCACTCTCACACACACACACACATATATACATATGAGTCAGTAGCATGGAATGAAATAAATGTGGATGGTTATGAGTGAAAAAGTGGAGGGGTGGGGGTGAACGGAAATAATGTGGCTGGCTGTTAGTGGAGAAAGAGGAGGGGAGGGGGAGGCTCTGTGATTTTGGTGAGTGGGTAATGTCATGGTTTTAGAAAAGATTTGAAAAAATGAGGTGGTTTGAGAGTGGGAGGGATGGGTGGGTAAGAGTATGAGAGAAGTAGTCGGAAGGGTTAAAACGGTGACTACTGACTCACTAAGCTCGGACCTCGGTCCTGCGCCCCCTGCAGTGGCTACTACTTTTTCTCATCAACCCATCCTGTCAACCCAATATTTCACGTACTTGCATGACATTTTTCTTAAAATTATCATCCTGAGGAAGTCTTACAATAAAGACGAAACGTTGATGAATATATAAAAAAAACATCCTTTTTTGGTTTTTCCTTTTTCATTTCCCATTACGTCGTATTACTTTCATCTTTCCTTTCTCATATATATATATATATATATATATATGAATTACTTATTAGACACCATCTGAATTTGAATTAACTACTAGACCTCATCCTCGCGTGTCTTCGGTCTCTCTGTACAAGGGGTTGTCAGCACATGACATGAGGGTACTTCACCCTACAAGTAAACGCTGACCAAAAATGCAAAATAACATAGTATTTGCAGCACAAATATGATCCCTCAGCATACACTTGCTCATACGAGGAATAGTGCACCTTCTCCTAGTGATGTTATCTCAAGTAACACCACGTACCTGGATACTCCACCAGACTAGATGAATTCTTGTCCTGGAATCCGGTAAGACAAGAGACCACAAGAAAGATATACTATAAGATAGTTAACTGGTCAATTGGGGAGAGGAAAATTAATGTTCTTAACTTCTTTACTAACTCAATGTTTGAGAAATAAAGGAGAATTTTAATAGAATATTTGAATATCTATGTATCTCATATAGAGATCAAGTGTTAGCCCCAGGAAGGGGCCCCTTGATTTCTGAGAACTTCGAATGAAGTAAAATATATATATATATATATATATATATACACACACACACATACATATACATATACTATGAATATATTCATTGATTCATGCTCTCATCGGTGTAGGAGTGGCGGTTGCATGGGCTCGGACGCAGTTCGTAGATTCAGTCTAGAATCACAAAACAAACGCTCAGGACCACAAAAGGAATCGATACAGACAGTAATTGAAATTAAGGTACATTAGGCGGGACTAGCTGAAATACTGGTATAAAGAGGAATATTTGATATTCCACTTTATCCTTTGAATTGACTACGTATTTAGAATGTTTATTTTCTGCACACGTGGTAGCCATTGTCTGTTGTATATTATCATTGATAATTTCAGACCAGAGTCTAAAAGTCTAGTGACTTTATGAGAAAAATAACCTCACAGGCTAGACCTATTAGGGTGAAACTAAAAAAAAAAAAAATAGACACCATACTATTTGACTGAAATAGGATTTAACCAATGAAGCACTAAAGAAAATAAAGAACACAATGCACAGTGAAGGCAACACAAACAAAGATGTATAAAACTGAAAAAAGTTTTATTTCAGAAATTTGGTCCTCGAAGTGATGGATAAAAGATAAATGTATTATTGTTTAAATGAGATGTGGTGTGTGTCAACATGAAATGAGAAAAAAAGTTCTTTGGTCAATGTGTGAATACGTATGGAGAGAGATGATTTATTTACTCAACTCGGAGATATGTCGATATCACACTGGTCCTTATTAATTCCACATTTACTTCAAATCTAGTAAGCAAACAAGTCTGAATTTTCCTAAGAATGGTTTTTTGACCAAGGCAAACACTTCAGAATATTTTCTCCAACTGACTTCTTATTAAAAGTCTTCTAAAATTTTTGCACGTGGTCAGCCCCAGAATTAGTATTTTTTTCAATATAACAACTCTGTTGTTTTATGATATCCGTCTTCCGGGCCGCTCCCTTGATTGAAGTTGGGGAAAGGGTGTAAGCCTACATCTGGTGTCAAATACGCGAGGGAGAGAAGTTAAAGGAGGGGCAAAGCACGCCGTGGTCTCTGTTCATTCGCGGCCGTATTTTCCTTCCTCTTCTCTTAGTAGTCGTCTTGTGAGCAAGGTTCGTTCACGTACGCCTTCCTTTTTCCCCTAGTATTCAGGATAAGGGGACTGCATCATATGATCTCAATCGTAAAAGTCAGAAACATCATGTGAGAACGAAGAGACAAGATAGAAAAGAAGTGAGCGTTATTAGGCTGCCGAAAGTAAATCCAAACCCACTTTCTATTCTCAATCTACTTGGGTAAATCAACTTCAGCTGGTTAGGGTTAGTGCAAGGATCAGGTTCAGATTGCACTATTTTCTTATACAAGAAAAAATTAGCGTCGGATAAATGATGCCTTTTCTCTCACCAATGCCAAACAAAAATGGAGTATTTCATTGTGAATTCAGCAAATCAAGCTCACCCACTCTGCTGCCAGATTCTAGCTCTGGTTCACCGTTTCCACTACACTCTGCCCTGACCCAAATGATTACACAAATAACAGTGCAAGACAGAAGAGCTGTTGGGAACTGTTCAGGTTGGTAATTAGGTGCTCAGACGAATCATCTGGCATAGATGGTATAGGCTCAACCAATAACTTGTTTCTAGATGGCACATTCTCACTGTCACTCGCTGATGACGTTGTTTCAAGGGTTGGACAGAGATCCTTCACTTGGTGCGAGGTTCCATCGACTATACCAGTGACACTCCCTTTTTTTAAGTCAGTTGTACACCGGCTATTGGGAGGCTTTACCCTTAAATCGTATGGTCCACACACTTCTCTTTCATCGGGCAGCTATGTGCCACCAATCCCTTCTGGTAGTCGTAGTTTTCAGCAGGTACTCTTGTAGCAGACTCATCATCCTTTGGTGGCATGTTGTACCTGTACACTGACAGCAATCCTTTTTACAATTCGATGCCACTTTTCTTGTTAAGAAGGTGGGTATTTCTGGAACTGCAGTATCGCATTTCCATTGCTTTCCCCCCCCCCCCCAAATATGCAAGCACCATTTTCCATCTGTTTAGGGTTCTTTCAGATGAAGCTAAACTGGGCCAGTTTAGCTGCTACATGCTGTGATGACACAAGACTTTCGTTTACATGAATGTTATCCTGAAACGACATATAACAAGCACTGATAATCGCCTTCATTTCATGCGGTGGCATATTTGAACTTCATTTCCTGCGGTGGCATATTTGAACTTCATTTCTTGCGGTGGCATATTTGAACTTCATTTCCTGCGGTGGCATATTTGAACTTCATTTCCTGCGGTGGCATATTTGAACTTCATTTCCTGCGGTGGCATATTTGAACTTCATTTCCTGCGGTGGCATATTTGAACTTCATTTCCTGCGGTGGCATATTTGAACTTCATTTCCTGCGGTGGCATATTTGAACTTCATTTCCTGCGGTGGCATATTTGAACTTCATTTCCTGCGGTGGCATATTTGAACTTCATTTCCTGCGGTGGCATATTTGAACTTCATTTCCTGCGGTGGTATATTTGAATTGAAACCCAATCTGGTAAGGCAGTAACTTCTGCCAGCAAACATCAACATTTGAAACACTGAATCTGACTTGCAAGTAAGCCTTCTTCAAATCCAGCAAGGATATATTGTATCTGTGCTGGTGCCATTCTCGCATCAGCCATATTGGTTCAGCTCTCGATAGTCCATTACTGGCCTCACATTTGACTTGCTCTGCTGAACAATCGCCATTAACGTAATTAAGCTTTTAGGTGGTCCTAGTTTTCTATGGAAGTATGGAATTAATCAGCCGTTTTTTAATCCATGTGCAGCGCTCCTTTTCTGTATAGGGATCTTATTTCACCAGGCACATCGTTCTCAGCCATTCTGTTTTCTAGCTCCCCCCCCCCCCCCCACTAACATGAAGCAGTCCAGGTGTTCTGTTGCTGATCTAATTCGACATTGAAGTCTGTTGCACACTCAAAAGCCTTTTCTCAAAACTTTAGACCTCCCGTCTGCATTATGAGAACGCTACCCACTTGCAGCATGTCAAAGTTTCATAACTTCTTATGCACCGCCAGCACTTTGACATCAGTGGAATTCCCAGTGTTCATGCAAATCTTCACAAAACCTATGTCGTGACACCCACATGTTTACTGCTTCTGACAATTCTCTTCTTCCAAGTGCAGCAAAGTATGAGAGCAGCCAGCATCTAGGAGTACTGAGTACAGTGTCTCATTAACACAGACTTCGATAACCAGTAATGCCTCATTTACACGTCTCGAGAAGAAATCGGCGCTGCCATCTTGTCCCCATCCCCATTTCGTCAGGTAATCCTGAGTCACATTCATTGCATCAGTAACTACATAGCAAGAAATTGTAAGTGCATTTATCTAGCCCTGACCGTTGCACCTGTTGCAGATAATTCCAGTGTGTGCATCCTTTCAGAGACAAACAACGACTGTTATTAGCAAGTAAACGAATGCTGCGAGAATGCAAAGTGATTTTGAACGGTGATTTAAATAAGCGGAAAGGACTAGACATCTGGGGAGACTTGTTGTCACTCAGACTCCAGGGAACCACCTGTTTTGTAATGGCTCGTGTGAGAACTCCTAGTGAGTAATAAATAATAATATTAAACGGCTGGTGTGAGAACGCAAAGTTAATTGCAATGATGATGGAAAGCAGCGAATAATACTGGAAGTCTGAGGAGACTTATTGTCACTCGGACTCCAGGGAAAACGATTGTATTTTACCAGTGAGCCATCATTAGCAATGACTCGTGTGAGAATCCCGAGTGAGTCAATAATTATAAAGGAGCACATGCGCTGACAATAAATGCTGCAGCGTTGGAGCGATTTGTTGTCGCCCACCCTTGAAATAAAAAACACTAATAAATAATTCAGACGGTTTGATAACTAATATGACATTTGTTAATAATTTTAAAAAATTACAATAATAATATGAATAAAATCCTTAAATATGCAACATTTTATAAAATGTTATAACGGCAAGATTAAAAAAATTAACATTTATTTAACAAAATTATAAAATTGTTTTCATTGCATAAATTAAGATGGTTACCTTTTCTTGCAATAAGAAATGAAAACGTGCTTGAAAATTTTGAAAATTATAATTGATGTTGAATTACAAAATTGCTTGTCATCAAAGATTAAATGAAATTAGACTTTTTTTTTCAAATGAATACACACATAATTTTAAAGTTCTTCATTTTTGTAACAAATACAAAAATGTTAAAATATATTCTAACATGTAAATTGTTTTGTCATCAAAGATTAAATAAGATTAGACTTTTTTTTTCAAATAAATACACACATAATTTTAAAGTTCTTCATTTTTGTAACAAATACAAAAATGTTAAAATGTTGAAATATATTCTAACATGTAAATGGTTTTGTCATCAAAGATTAAATAAAATTAAACATTTTTTTTTTCAAATGAATACACACATAATTTTAAAGTTCTTCATTTTTGTAACAAATACAAAAATGTTAAAATGTTGAAATATATTCTAACATGTAAATTGTTTTGTCATCAAAGATTAAATGAAATTAAACATTTTTTTTTTCAAATGAATACACACATAATTTTAAAGTTCTTCATTTTTGTAACAACTACAAAAATGTTAAAATGTTGAAATATATTCTAACATGTAAATTGTTTTGTCATCAAAGATTAAATGAAATTAAACATTTTTTTTTTCAAATGAATACACACATAATTTTAAAGTTCTTCATTTTTGTAACAACTACAAAAATGTTGAAATATATTCTAACATGTAAATTGTTTTGTCATCAAAGATTAAATAAAATTAAACATTTTTTTTTCAAATGAATACACACATAATTTTAAAGTTCTTCATTTTTGTAACAAATACAAAAATGTTAAAATGTTGAAATATATTCTAACATGTAAATTGTTTTGTCATCAAAGATTAAATAAGATTAGACTTTTTTTTTCAAATAAATACACACATAATTTTAAAGTTCTTCATTTTTGTAACAAATACAAAAATGTTAAAATGTTGAAATATATTCTAACATGTAAATTGTTTTGTCATCAAAGATTAAATAAAATTAAACATTTTTTTTTTCAAATGAATACACACATAATTTTAAAGTTCTTCATTTTTGTAACAAATACAAAAATGTTGAAATATATTCTAACATGTAAATTGTTTTGTCATCAAAGATTAAATGAAATTAAACATTTTTTTTTTCAAATGAATACACACATAATTTTAAAGTTCTTCATTTTTGTAACAAATACAAAAATGTTAAAATGTTGAAATATATTCTAACATGTAAATTGTTTTGTCATCAAAGATTAAATGAAATTAAACATTTTTTTTTTCAAATGAATACACACATAATTTTAAAGTTCTTCATTTTTGTAACAACTACAAAAATGTTGAAATATATTCTAACATGTAAATTGTTTTGTCATCAAAGATTAAATAAAATTAAACATTTTTTTTTCAAATGAATACACACATAATTTTAAAGTTCTTCATTTTCTTAACAACTACAAAAATGTTAAAATGTTGAAATATATTCTAACATGTAAATTGTTTTGTCATCAAAGATTAAATGAAATTAAACATTTTTTTTTTCAAATGAATACACACATAATTTTAAAGTTCTTCATTTTTGTAACAAATACAAAAATGTTAAAATGTTGAAATATATTCTAACATGTAAATTGTTTTGTCATCAAAGATTAAATGAAATTAAACATTTTTTTTTTCAAATGAATACACACATAATTTTAAAGTTCTTCATTTTTGTAACAACTACAAAAATGTTGAAATATATTCTAACATGTAAATTGTTTTGTCATCAAAGATTAAATAAAATTAAACATTTTTTTTTCAAATGAATACACACATAATTTTAAAGTTCTTCATTTTTGTAACAAATACAAAAATGTTAAAATGTTGAAATATATTCTAACATGTAAATTGTTTTGTCATCAAAGATTAAATGAAATTAAACATTTTTTTTTTCAAATGAATACACACATAATTTTAAAGTTCTTCATTTTTGTAACAAATACAAAAATGTTAAAATGTTGAAATATATTCTAACATGTAAATTGTTTTGTCATCAAAGATTAAATAAGATTAGACTTTTTTTTTCAAATGAATACACACATAATTTTAAAGTTCTTCATTTTTGTAACAACTACAAAAATGTTAAAATGTTGAAATATATTCTAACATGTAAATTGTTTTGTCATCAAAGATTAAATAAAATTAAACATTTTTTTTTTCAAATGAATACACACATAATTTTAAAGTTCTTCATTTTTGTAACAAATACAAAAATGTTAAAATGTTGAAATATATTCTAACATGTAAATTGTTTTGTCATCAAAGATTAAATAAAATTAAACATTTTTTTTTTCAAATGAATACACACATAATTTTAAAGTTCTTCATTTTTGTAACAACTTCAAAAATGTTAAAATGTTGAAATATATTCTAACATGTAAATTGTTTTGTCATCAAAGATTAAATAAAATTAAACATTTTTTTTTTCAAATGAATACACACATAATTTTAAAGTTCTTCATTTTTGTAACAAATACAAAAATGTTAAAATGTCTTTAATTGAAATATATTTTAGGTTACTCTCTTCAACAGCTTCCTTTGGGTTTCTCAAATTTTGTCAAAACGATTTTGAATTCGATTTGTGACTGTATACTTGTTCGCTCTAAATACTGGTCAACATTCCATAATTTGAACCACATATGAAATTTCCTTTTTAACAGTTGCTCAGGAATTGACACCGTCTTGCACTCCTTTGATGCTCTTTGATTTCTGGATCAATTTGTACTTGCTTCTTGCAAGACATCCTCACATGGAACACATTCTTCTGTTATTGTAGATTGCAACACAAATACTGCATTCTAACACACTCTAAATCATCAGAATTCATCATGGAATCAACTTTGAACCATTTACGGAAAACCGTAGTCAGTGCTTATCTGTTGAGATCAAAGTACAACCGTGTGAATGGAAGAAACAGAAGTTGCCACATCTGGGCTGGTGCACCAAACACTAGTCTCTCCCTCTCGGACAGGGTCCAAGAACAGAGTCTCTAACCTAATAAGTCCTACACTGTCTACCAAGCTACAACCCCTTGTCCCATTGCAACAATGTTGCATCCCTTTCTCTCCATTTTCAAATTTCTCCATTATCTCAGGAAGATTTTCAGCACAAACAATTATTGTTGTTTATTGGGTGGTGGTGCTTTGAACCATTTTAGAGAAAGTAGAAAGTGAACCTTGGCTTTACTTTTGGCAGCTCTCACTTCCCTTATTTTGTCCTTTAGTCCTCACATTTCATGAGCGATGTTTCTGACAAAGGGGGAAGAATTGCTGTTTTCTGGGTCGGAATCTATCCATCTAACACTTATTGTTGGCTAATTGTTTTGCTTTGAAGTAGTATTTTTCTTTTTTTAGCTCCTTACATAAAGTGGCTTCATGCCTCGTCTGGAGCGATTTCCATAAACAAAAATATATTGGCCTTATTTATCTACTGAACAGGTTAATTTAATATTTAATTTCATGCCTTGCTTGGAGCGATTTCCATGAAAAAAAAAATTAAGGACAACTGTAGTTAGTGCTTATCTGTTGAGATGAAAGTGTGAATGGAAGGAGGAGAAGTTGTATGGAGTATTGTTGCCACATCTGGGCTGGTGCACCAACCACTAGGTTCTCCCTATTGTCCAGAGTGCAAAACAGAGTCTCTAACCTAATAGGTCTCATGCTGTCTATCCAGCTACAACCCCTGTCTCATCGCCACAATGTTGCATCCCTGTGCTTGTTTTACAAGTACTTAAACAGAATGTGCTCTGATGAACTTGCTTCACTTGTGCCTTCTTCAACAAACCCAACAAGCAGCAAAACCCCAGCCTTTCACTGTCGAGGTCTCCAGATGCCAGAAGGCTTTCCACTTTAATAGCTTCTTTTCTCAAATCGCTTGCCTTTGGAATTCCCTCCCTGCTCCCCTGATTGTACAAACATGCAGAAATTTAAATGTAATCTGAACAAACATCTCACTGCACAACTCCACACTTAGGATGCCCCTATAAATCTGGCGCCTAAATCACAGTAGCCCCTTACGTCACAGTTGTAGTGTGCCTTGTTTTAGGTGAATTGAAGTTAAAAATAAAAAAAGTTGTCATGAACGAAGTTAGGGAAGATTTTTTGTAAGTAGAAATTTTTGTAAGCATAATGTATAAAAAGTGAAAGTAAACTGAGGTTGTCTCTCTTTCTTCTCCTTCACCACGACAGTGACTAAGATTGAATCAATAAAAGTGCAAGTTGTCGTAAATATTCGTTTGTGTTGATTAATTGATATTAACAGCAACGGAGACCACAAGGAAAGTTCATCATTTCTCCAGAGTCCAGCCTCAAGAGATGGCCAACCCCTAACCCTAATCCCGTAGCCTCAAAGTATTCCCATGAAGACAATCACCATGATATATTACAACATTATGCGGGAAATATATCATTTTCAAATATTTTTTATTCTGTAAATTTTTTCACTCACAAAATAATTTAAAAAAAAAGGAATGTTGTATATTTTACCTTTTTTTTTCACTTGTGGAAGGACAAGTATATTTATTTTCCTCATGTATGAACGATAAGTATATATCTTTTCTCTTTCATCTGAAGTGAAGTTCCTTGTAGCCAGCAGGAAGTTGTCTCAAAGAATCTTTATGCAAAGTAAAAATCAAAAGGTCCCATTCTTTAAAGATTAAAGGGTTCTGTTTTTTTTACATTTTGACGAAGCCCATTGAGTTCTGCCCGTTTACGAAAAGTTAATTTTTTACCTTTTAAAACACTAATAAAACTACTCAAAATCGCTTCGACATGAGAGAAGTCTTCTCAATTCCCGAATACATTTTTCTACCCCCAAATTATTGGCCTGTCTCTCAATAAACATGGCTGCAAAAAAAATTTCCAAAACTTTATATATATACTAGCTGGACCCTACGCCCGGCATTGCTCGGGAGAAAAATAAAAGAATGAATTAAAATTTGTCAACATCCGAGAGAACGCAAATAGGTCACATCGGACAATATTTACGCACGAAAAGGATTATTTCTGAGTTGAACAAAAATAGAAATTGCCACAGTGTAGAAGGATATCTCCTTCGCTGACCGATTATGGAAAAGGTAACTTGTTTCGGGCTGGACTGTTAGCTATTCTCTCGTCCGTCATTGAAAGCAAATCCTTGTAGAATGCGTAAATGTTTATTTATGTTGGTGGATTTTCGACACAGTAAGAACTTACATTGTGTCTAACTCTGCCCTTGTGGGTAGTCAAATGTGATTGAAAGTGGACCATGTGTAACGAATGACATTTTAGTTTAGACACATAAGATAAATATATATTATGTAATAATTAAAAAAAAATCAATTTTGATCTGAATTGCGCAAATTAAGGTGTTGATTAATTACTATTTTAGTCATGTAAATCCAAATTTCGTATGGAGCTAGAAATGCAAAACAAATCTCAGGTGTTGGTCAATAAATACTGTTTGAAGCAAGTATGAGAAAGTGTGAAAAGACAAAACTATGATTATTTAGTATGAACCAAATGCTGAGAGAACGCAAATAAGTCACATTATCAGTAGCATTTTTAGTGACGCTGGTCTGTGTTCCTTTTAACTGTCATGAGTTAAGTAAAGGAACGTTATTCATTATAAAAATATACTTAAAAAATCGACGAATGCTAATTTAAATCGTATGTGAGCAGAAAGAAATGTACGTATCGTTGTAATGTTTATTGGCTGCGAAAGTGTAAACACATTTTTTTAGGAATTGTGGCAAACAAAATGTATATATATATATATATATGAGAGAGAGAGAATTGAAGATGTAAAAAAGAAAAAACCTCTTACGAAAAATCCCCCCCCCCCCACAAAGAAAAATAGAAAAATACTTAACGTGAAAAGGAAAACACAAATGTTGGATTAATGTTACGTTTGGTATGGATGGGCAAAAGTGAAATAATGAACTTGTGTTGTCTGTTAGTTAAATTAGTGTACGGTTCGTAGGTAAACTGATATTACGTGCTTCCATAGAATTGGTATCAACAATTGAATGTTGTCGAAATGAACAGTTCGTTTTACTTGGTAAGTATTTGGAAAAGATTTTTAAGCCTTAAATGTGTTTTGGTTGAAATTTTCGAAGTGTTTAAGTAAAAAAATGAAATTATACCTGACGTAAACAAAGACTGATAAGAGAAATGGCTAAAGTCGAACCGCTGAAGAGATGGTAGCCGCCACTCTGAATCACGGAACACTTATGTTTGTTAAATGTATTCGGTAGAAACAGGAATGAGAATAAGTATATATGTAATAGTTAGAAATAACGTAATCCGATACTGTCAAAAATCAGCAGAATTTGATGGAGCGGCTATTCAATTTGTGCGCAATGTATTGTATTATGTATTAAATTAATGCCAGATGAATAGAAACTAATAGAGTTATGTTTTTAAAAAGTATCCATTGTTTATTAGTTCCCGGTGTAGATGGGGAGAATGCTAGTAGTAAAATATAGGAGTGAAAAGTTTTTGCTACCACCTCTATGGAGTATGTTATGGGGAGAGTCTACGATGGTGGTCTAAAAGTAATATTTAGTGTTAGATGGAGAAAATAATCATAAATTTATTATAACATGCTTGAGTGAATAAGCTTAATATAGTGGTGAGTTTAGTAGCCTGTGATGCATGTGGTTATTTTTTGCTCTCGTCTTAACTTTACATAGAATATAAAGGGCTCAATATATTTTCAGATACAAACTTTATAGCATTAATAAGTGTAGCTTATCTTAACACTTGTAGTGTCGTGCATTTGGAAACGGCAACAATGTTTACACCCGAGAGACAAGTAGTATCCTAATTACCTCCCTTACATTAGTCATTCTGTAGTTATCTCCCTTGTATATTTCTCATTTTATATAAATAAATGCTTACGTGTCGATCGACCTCTTACGAAAGGAAGCGATCGGAGCGCACGCATCAACTGTTTGCCTCTCTTATTTATTTCTGTGTTCCTACTTGAATTGTTATGTATGTGAAGCCGTTACCCCGCGAGCCGGACACTAATGGAAACACAATAACAACCGACAAAGCAGCAACGCTACAAATGGCGACGAGAATTTTAAAGAAAGAAACTCACGTTTAAAAAAAACCCCCAAAAACCGAAAAAAATATTCAGAAAACAAAAACTGAACTATACGAAGAAACGAAACGAAAACAAAAACTGAACTATACGAAGAAACGAAACGAAAGAACAGAACACACGGAGTGAATGGAGCGACAGTTTTGACCAAACTTTGATTTTGCTCCAAAACCTTTCTAAGAGCCCGTGTCCCCCCCTCCCCCCCCCAAAAAAAACAATGAAAGTTTTGCACGGAAACCTTCAGATACCCCCAAAATCATTCGAAGAGTCCGTATCAGAGACAAAGAACAGAAGAAGGTTTTGCACAAAAAAAAACCTTCAGATACTCAAGATACTTATAGCATATCTTAATAAATTTCTGAACGTTTTATACATATGACTAAAAGTATGTATTTAAAATTTTAAATGAATGAGATTTTATTTAATCAATGGCATATGTAAGTAAATACCTGGTATTCAGTCTTTCTTCTCTTAAGTGGTTCCATATTTGCCAATAAGGAAAACACACCAACTATCCTTCCAATCTTGAACTTAAAATCTTTCAAGTAGATTTTTATTAAATAAATACACTAAATAAATATTATTAAATAAATATTAAATAAATACAGTAAATGAATATTAATATTAAATAAATACAGTAAATAAATATTAAATAAATATTAAATAAATACACTAAATAAATATTATTAAATAAATATTAAATAAATACACTAAATATTATTAAATAAATATTAAATAAATACACTAAATAAATATTAAATAAATACACTAAATAAATATTATTAAATAAATACACTAAATAAATATTATTAAATAAATATTAAATAAATACAGTAAATAAATATTAAATAAATACACTAAATAAATATTATTAAATACACTAAATAAATATTATTAAATAAATATTAAATAAATACACTAAATAAATATTATTAAATAAATACACTAAATAAATGTTATTAAATAAATACACTAAATAAATATTATTAAATACACTAAATAAATATTATTAAATAAATATTAAATAAATACACTAAATAAATATTATTAAATAAATATTAAATAAATACAGTAAATAAATATTATTAAATAAATACACTAAATAAATATTATTAAATAAATATTAAATAAATACACTAAATAAATATTATTAAATAAATACACTTAATAAATATTATTAAATAAATACACTAAATAAATATTATTAAATAAATACACTAAATAAATGTTATTAAATAAATATTAAATAAATACACTAAATAAATATTATTTAATAAATACACTAAATAAATACACTAAATAAATATTATTAAATAAATATTAAATAAATACAGTAAATAAATGTCTTCCTGCCAATGAAAATCTAATTCCTGCCCATCACATTTTCTTTTTGATCTTCACAACAACTTGTCAATTTCCTCAGAGAAATAAAGAGAGGTTGGAGGAGAGACAGAAAAATGAAAAAGAGAGATCTTTCTTTTTTTTTAAATCTTATTTTCATTTTCCTTTTCCCCAAGCTAAAACAATTTACTGATATTAAAATATTATTAATTCTCATGAAATTTCTTTGAATGATGCCCACAATTTCGTGATGTCAAAAATCTACTGTCAATTTAAAAAAAAAATTGTTGTTTAATTATTAAAAATATAGTTTAATCGAATAGAGATAGAATGTATTTAGAATTAATTTAACCAAAAAAACGTTTGATGTGACTAAATAAAAAAAAATGGATAAGTAATTCGGGAGGATAAGACGATGATGAATAAGAAATTCGTCTAAGAAGTTCTGCAGTTTAACATTACAATTTATAAGGGAACTTTAGTTGGGACTTCATGCAAATGACTACCCATGCGTTCTGAGTATGCACTACATTAAAAACCTACCAACACTACTGTATATATGTATATAGACTAGAGAAAAAAGTAACCCATTGAGTCACCCATTGAGCTTGAGTTAAATTGTTTGAATAAGGAAAAAGTGACTTTGCAAAGACAAAATTAAAAAAAAAAAAGTAGACAAAATAAAAAATGAACCTGTTTCTGCACTATTTCTCGAGCTATGGGTTAAATGCTATTAATGCTGTTGTGACATTCCCTATTCTTTATAATGGACTCACTGGTGCTACCAGATCAGGCTGTCTGAAGATATTAGCTTCCTGGACCCAAATGCACCAAACATTGATGCTTTATTTTTTTTCTTTGCAAAACTTAATCATGTTCTGCAAAATCCAAAACACAAAACAACAATTTCCCTCCCTCTCCGTTTCCCTCCCTCTCCCTTTCCCTCCCTCTCCCTTTCCCTCCCTCTCCCTTTCCCTCCCTCTCCCTTTCCCTCCCTCTCCCCTTTTTCCTCCCTCTCCCTTTCCCTCCCTCTCCCTTTCCCTCCCTCTCCCTTTCCCTCCCTCTCCCCTTTTTCCTCCCTCTCCCCTTTTTCCTCCCCCTTTCCCTCCCTCCCCTCTTTTTCCTTTCTCTCTCCTCCCCCTTTCCCTCCCTTCCCCCTCCCCTCTTTTTCCTCCCCTACCCCTTTTCCCTCCCCTCCTCCTTCTCCCTTTCTCTCTCTTCCTCTCTTTCACTTAACCAAACACCATGAATAAATATTTGAAGATATAAAGTACTTGAAGCATAAAAACTTTTCACTATACTACAACTAATGTTTTGGCCCTAAATGACCCATAAGAGGTTGATATGCCGTAAACCAAACCAAAGCAAACCAATTATAATGAACTGTTTCAATCTTCTGTTTTATAGTTAGTTTTATTACCTTTGACTGTTAATAAAGAGAGAGAAAGTGACTGAAGCGAGAGTGATAAACACTGAATGAAATAAGAGTGGAGGAGGAAAAGGAAAAACGTAGAATGAGATAGAAACTTGGTGAGTAAATTACAAATTACGGTTTATTAATATTAGAATAATTAAAATAGATTTTTTTTTTTTTCAAACATAACTCAATCTTAATACCAAAGAATATTTTAACATGTATTCCCTTAGGGAAACAAACGTTCCCTTAGGGAAACAAACGTTGATTAACTCAATGTTATAAGTTTCTCAACCATTAAAACTATATTAAAAAAAAAAAAAAAAAAAAAAAAAAAAATTATAGTCCCAAGTCTTCCAGTGGAAAATCACTCATGTAAGTCAATTTATTTTTTACAGTTATTATATTAGTTTATTTCTAACACTATTTTAAGGGATCATCAGTTGTTTACCATGAAAAACTGTTTCGGGAATTTATATATATATATATATATATATATATATATATATATATATATATATTGGAGAGGCTACAATATATGTAGCCTCTATTTGACCGTGTATCATTCGGAGTTAATCTTATTAAATATTAAATCTGTAAAATCACAACCCTAACCGCCTAATCTTTGACACATCTATAACTAAGGCTTAACCGTCATGAAAGATCCAAATAAAATACCATAATGGAAAGTATTGATCTGGATTTGGTGTTTATTTATTAGGTCGACGACGAGTGATAGATTTCCTGCAAGGGCGGCAGTGATTTATTTGTAAGTTATTCGTTGCTAACAGCGATAATGACACGGCCACAACCACCATCACAGATAGATTGCCGCAAGCAAGAGATGATAGATTTGATATCAGAGCTCGGATATTTCAGAGTGATGAATCAAAGTTAAGTGCTTGTTTCTATGGGGGAAAACTTCCTGGAAAAAAACTTTCCCATGATATTTTAAAGAAAAGATCCGACCTTTTCCAAATCCCCCTCTCCCCCTCCCCCCCCCCCAAAAAAAAGAAAGAATTATAACCTCTTTAGAGTAAACAAACATTGCCAGGGCTGCTGCAAAGAAGGTGGGTTCCCTCTACCGTGCCAGTAAACTTCTCACACCTGACATTATCCTATATCTCTACAAAGCCACCATCCGCCCATGCATGGAGTATTGTTGCCACATCTGGGCTGGTGCATCATCCGCTAATCTCTCCCTCTTAGACAAGGTCCAAAAAAGAGTTGCTAACTTAATAGGTCCTTCACTATCCACCAAGCTCCAGCCCCTGTCCCATCGCCGCAATGTTGCTTCCTTGTGCCTGTTTTACAAGTACTTCAATGGATTGTGCTCTGATGAGCTTGCTGCTCTGGTACCTCCCTAATGTAAATTCACTAGACCAACCCGACAATCAGCCAAATCCCATTCATGCACTCTGGAGGCCCCCAGATACCGAAGAGCTTTCTACTCCAAGAGCTTCTTTCCTCGTGCTGCTGGACTCTGGAACTCCCTCCCTGCTCTCTGCTTTCCTGACGTTACTGACATGCAGAAATTTAAAAATAATGTAAACAGACATCTCGCTGCACAGCTCCTAATTAAGTTGACCCCTCCCCAAACCGTCACCCTTTTTTCTCAGTAGCCCCTTACGTCTACAGTGGTGGCCTGCCTTGTTTGGGGTGAATTATGTTTAAAAAAAAAAAGTTGTTTGAGTAAACAATAAAATATAACTATTTATACAAAAAAATAGCCTCGTTTCTAAGATAATCATGAGCACCTGTTGTTCTATTTTCAATTCTCGACTTGCTCAGATGCAAAGAAATTTCATATTTTATATTTTATATTTATCTGATGCGGCTAAAGTTTCATTGTTTTTTTTTGTTTCCTTTTCAAAACTTATATTGCCAAAAGGTAATGTTTGTTTTAAAATCGGCATTTTTTTAATCGATACATAAAATACACTTAATATTAGTGTGCAAATGACCATTATACTTCTGACTGGACTTGAACTCAGCATAGACAACTTCATAGTCTGTGATAGTATCTATTAGGCTACCACAAAGTATATATATATATATATATACATATATATATATGTATATTTCGGCAGCAAGTCGTTTATTAGACATGTGTCGTTGAAGACCACAGAGTTCTCTTTCTTTATGATCTTTCTGGTCAGTTTCTCGACTCGGCGAGCGATTCGTCGGGTTTCTGGTATCAATTGATGGATCATGGCGCCTAATGTTGTGTCTTGGGCCATTTCTCTAGCGCTTTCGGTCTCGCGTCCGTCTTCAGGAGGTTGTGTGTTGTTGTTTGTAAAGAGCCGTATTTATGGTTTTATTTTTGGTATATCCAACTATTTGCATATATATATATATATATATATATATATATATCTTTATTCTTTTATTTACTTATTTATTTATTTATTAATTTGTTAGAGAAATGACCCAAGACACATTAGGCGCCATGATCCATCAATTTTTTTTTTTACCTATCATCTCTTTTAAAAATTGCACCTCTCTCAGTTGAGATTAATGTGATGACAATTCATGGTTGTGCGACAAAAACTGAACTCAATTTATAGACATACATACATTAGAGTTAGGCAGTTTGGGAATTTTGGTTTCTGTATCGGTTTTGTTTTTTATTTCCATGATACCTCTATTTTCGGTTTACAAGTAAAATTAAACAAAAACGATAATGAAATATTTAACGGATAAAAAAATTAAATGTTTTTCTCATTTTTTTAAGTCATCATTAAGAAAACTAGTTTTTCTTCATCTTGAGTGGGTTTCAGCTTATATCTCTGGTCGCATGGTTTTCATCTGTTTGTGCTTCTGCCATTGCCCATCGTAACCATTACTTAAATCAATATCGTCAGGATGCTTCTGAGAATTCTAGACAATCCTACAGAAGAGCTAGCAATCCCACAAAAGAGTAATCTCTGGGGTAAGTTTAGCTACTCTCAAAGGATTTGTGACGCTATCTCATCTCAAAGAGTTGGCTCTCATGATTTTTGGAGAATCTACAATAGTATTATTAATAGAGGCAAGTCTTCTATTCGTTCTCTTTTTAATGGTCTTCAGGTTATTTCATCTTCTAAGGATAAGGCTGATCTCTTTGCTAGTCTTTTTGCTGACAATTCGTCTCTTCCAGATTTTCATTGGAAAACTGATCAGTCTCTTGATTCTGTTATTATCACTCCAAAGATGGTTCTTTCTGATCTTGACCAGTCTAAGGTTTCTGGTCCTGATTCAATTCCTGTTGTTGTACTCAAGCGTTATGCTCCTGAACTTTCTTCTATCCTTTCTAAATTATTCAATCTCTGTTTGTCTAAGTCCTGTTTCCCTTCTTGTTGGAAGGAGTTCTCTATTGCCCCTATCTTTAAAAATGCTGGTGATCGGTCTGACCCAACAAAGTATTGTCTGGTTAATTTCCTCTCTGTTATTAGCAAAGTTTTTGAAAGGTTGGTCAATGGCAAACTTGTTTATTTTCTGGAAAGTCTTGGCCTCTTTAGTGATGTTCAGTATGGCTTTCATGGTTTTCGTTGAACTGCTGATCTTTTAACTGTTGTAACTGAGAGGATCTGTCGATTTATGGATAATTCAGGAGAGGGAAGAGCCATTGCGCTTGGCAATTGAAGGCGTTTGACAGTGTGGTATTCTAATCTCCTACACAAACTTCAGGGTTATGGTATTGGTGGTGAGGTTCTTGACATTATTAGGTCTTTTCTTTCTGATCGAAGCTAGCGAGTAACTTAGGACGGTGTCTCTTCATTCTCTTTTCCTATCAATGCTGGTATTCCTCAGGGGTCTATTCTAGGCCCAACACTGTTTCTTCTCTATATAAATGATCTTCCAGAGAATATTATTCAGAAAATTAACACCTATGCTGATGATACCACTCTCTATTTTGGTGTTACTTCTTGCTGATCTCCCTCGGATCAGTCGAAATATGCAGCTGATCTAGAAATTGACCTGGGTTCAATTGTGGATTGGAGTACAAAATGGCTTGTTTCATTTAATCCAGTTAAGACTCAGCTCGTGTCTTTCAATCGTAGGCGTGTCCCTCTTCTTCCTGAGATTCTCATGGATGGTTCTGCTCTTGAGGAGAAATCGACTCGGAAACTTCTTGGTCTTTCTTTTTCATCAAATCTTTCTTGGAGTTCATACATTAGATCTATTGCTCTTTTTACTTCTTGTAAAGTCGGTTTTCTCTATCGCTCCAAACACTTTCTCACACCTGAGGCTTTTCTCTATCTCTACAAATCTACTATCAGACCATGTATGGAGTACTGTTGTCATATTTGGGCTGGTTAATCTTTGTCCCATTTGAGGGTTCTTGATAAGGTGCAGAAATGTGTCTATAATTTGATTGGCCCTACCCTTTCTTCTTCTCTGCACACTCTCTTTCACAGACGTGATGTTGCTAGTCTCAGTCTTTTCTATAAATACTATTATGACATGTGTTCTTCAGAATTATGTAATCTATTCCCCACTTCTTTTGTTCCAGCTTGTTTGACTCGTTGGTCTAGTGGTCACCATCAATTCGCTGTTTTGATACCTTATTGTAATACAGCTTCCTACTCCAGTAGCTTATTTCCAAGAACTGCAGACTTGTGAAACTCTCTTCCTGTTGACTGTTTTCTTACTACCTATAACCTTGGTCTTTTTAAGACTAAGGCCAATAGGCATCTCCTGTCTTTACGATAATCATATTTGTTCTTGTTAGCCTCTTACATCAAGTGGCTTCATGCCTTGTCTGGAGCGATTTCTATAAAAAAAAAAGAAAAAAGTTCAACCTTGCTGAATATCGTTTCACTCACTACAGAAGTAGCTGGAATACTCCGGAATTCCCTTACTAGAATAGAAATATTCGGATAGATCATCACATTTTCCTCTCCCACCAGACAAAATGGCAGGCTGATTAGTCGATGGGTTTTCCATCATGAAATTTTAATTCTTTTCTCACTCGTATTAATTTCCATTTTTCGTGCTCGCACCTTCTGACAAAACCCAAAAAATCTTTTCTCCCTTTTGGTTCCCTATTTGGTTGAACACATTTAAATTTTTGAATCTGTTCTTTAGTGCCACCTAACAGAGTTGACTGTAAAGATTCCTCATTTAATAATTTGTTTATTAGCATGTTTCCTACAATGATTTTTATTTCCACATCTGAAAACACTAATTCAAATCAAGAATCAAAACATATAATTCCTCGCTTTCATAGCTGGGTCATCCAACTCAGACTTCATCATTTCGCCAATAAGAGTATTGAGAATATGTATAATCCTTGATGTTGTTGAATATCTGGATGTAGACATAATTTTTGTTGCATCTTGTGAAAACATCAACATATTGTTATAATACTGTAAGCGTATGGTGACAAGCAGAAATGAACGAACAACACAGGATTAAAATTGGAAAAATACTATGGTTTATTTTCCGATAAGTTATTTCGGAATTGGAGTGAATGTCAATAACAGTCGAGAAGCCTTGGTGGGCAGTAGTAATTTGTTTGACAATGTCCTGTAGGTGAGCCGAGCGAGCAGTGGTAGAAGCAGTAATAGTTGCGGTGTAAAGATGTCGGCGTTGGAGGACGCGGTGTAGCAGTAGTGCGAATAGTTGTGTTGTTCAGCGTCGCTGATTCAATGGCGGTTAGCAAACAAAATTGTCGTAGAAGTCGTCGTGATAGTCGCGTTGTTGAATTGTTATTTTGTTGTACTTGAAGTTGCTGGTTTTTTCGTCGTTGTTTGAGGAGGACCGAAAGTCGCTATTCTTGTGTCCTTGGCTGATTCCAGATTTTTTCCTTCTCCCCCCCCCCCCCCCCCTTCTATATCTCTCCTTCCTGTAAAAGGAAAAATAAACTTCCTTTGTTCACTGGGCCCAGCTGTTTTTATGTGAAAGTGGCGGACGTAGTTGTAGACTCTTGGCTCGCAGGGGAGAAGACCAATAATGGCCGTTGACTCCAGAAAACTGTTTGTTTGTGGTACTATTTTTGGCCACAGTAATCACAGTACATGATCAGTCAGCCCGTAATTTCGTGGTAGTAAACATGATTATGTTTACCGACTTTTGTGCCACTGTGGCGATCACAGAACGCCTCCCAGTGCCTGGGATTCCACTTTTAAGCGGTCGGGAATCATGTAAATAAGGCCGACTTGGGTGGCGGTCGCCATGGTAACACATGCCAGACAGTATGACGGCGTCTTCAGATCAAAACGAGATCTAAAATCATAACAATATTCTGTCGCCAGGTTCTAATATGCTAGTATCGAGTTTTTGATCTTTTTAAGTGTGATGGTTATCTACTCTATTGTGTGATGATATGGACTGTTCTAGACGTTATGTACAGAGGAGCCTACAATGAAGGAGGAGCAGTCTTTCTGTAACCTACTATTCTGCACTTCTGTAAATGCACACAATTGTAAATCTACCTCCGTGTTGTCTTATTTATGGAAGTGCACTGTTGAAAATGGCTGACAATTTTTCTGCGTTTTGATGTCATCCTTAGTGTATCTGGGAATGATTTGAGGCTGTCTTTTATGGCAAATTGCAATTTGCGTGCAAAGCATCTCAATGGCTGATAGTTGCTTAGCAACAGATTTGAGGCTGCAACTATATTGGCTGCATTATTTGAAACCACAGAACTGTTTATTTTATTGCAATCGCCATCAGTAACCCTAACCTAACCATTTCTGTAGAAATGGTTTCTGCTGTGTGAGAATGAGGTGCATGAGAAACATTTAAACAAAAGCCCTTAATATCAAAAGTTGGCGTTAGAAAATGAGCAGTCACAAACATATAGACATCATCAGCTCGGCTGATTTAATAGGACATTGTCAAAGAAATGGACTGTATGTCTAACAACTGATGCCGAATGCCAGTCTTGATCGACTCATGAACCAACATGTTTTTAAGGTGTCGTCTGCTTGTCAACAGGTTGTAAACATTTGACAAAGGATTTAAATCCGTCGTACAATGCTCAGTTTGTAAATCAATGCATATCATTTGTACTCTTGTTGGCTCGTCTTGTTCTTGGATTCGATTTGTCTCATTTAAGTATTGGATTAAAAAACTAAACATTTTTTTCTTGCTTCACTGTGGCAGGAATTGTCGCAGTAATCAAAAATGGGGGAAAAAATATGCGGGTTTGACTAAAGCAAATCATTTCATTTTTGTAAAGAATGCATTTGTTTTTATGAGTGGTTATCTTGATGGCTTATTTTGGTTCTTTTCTCATTTAAGTACCAAATGCCATTTGGCTATTTTAAATTTTCAAAACAAGCTTTTTCGGTAAAGTTGTACGACAGGATTCCCCCACACAATTAACTTTTCTGTTGCGGCTGAACATTTCCATAATTGAATGACTTGTTCTTATTTATTTTGACAAGTAAATTTGCAGATGCTAACCCTAACCTGATGAAGTTCATCTGAAAAGAAAATTTTTTTTTTTTTAAATGTAATTACATCTAGAAACACCGTTACTTGATTTTTTTTCTTTGAAAAAATATCTCATTTTATTATTTTTGAAGGATCCTCTTTTTTTAAAATTAAAATTAATACCTATTTCTGGATCAGCAAACATTCGAAAAGAGAGTACGATCTTTGGTCAACAAGAATAAGACAAGTAATTTAGATGTAGTTGTGGGAGAATCTACTGTTAAAGTTGACATTTTAGCATTTCTTTTTGGTAGTTGAGGATTTTATTTAAAGTTTGTTTTTACGAAAAAGTAGCAAATTAAAATTTGCCATGCTTTGGGAAATGGGCAGATTCTTTTAGTGCCATAAAAACAATATGTAACATCATTATAAAAACAAATTTGAAAAGGAATAATGGTAATTAGGGGGGGGGGGAGTCCTATAATTAAAATATCTTGGTGGAATGAAAATTTAGGGTCATAAATTGCTTAAAAATAAATCAACGATTCATCATTTTTTTGTTTTTTTTTGTTAACATAGTTCACCCCAAACAAGGCAAGCTGCCACTGTAGACGCAAGGAGCTACTGAGAATTAGGGTGAAAGTTTTGTTTTTTTTTTGGGGGGGGGGGGGTCATCCTAAATTGGGAGCTGTGCAGCGAGATGTTTGTTCACATTAGTTTTAAATTTCTGCATGGTGGGAGGAGCAGGGAGCGAGTTTCCACGAGGAAAGAAGCTATTGGAGTAGAAGGCTCTCTGGCATCTGGGGACGTTTACAGTGAAAGGGTGGGGTTTAGCTGATTGTCGGGTTGGTCACGTGTATTTACATTGAGGGGACACCAGAGCAGCAAGTTCATCAGAGCACAAGCCATTGAAATACTTGTAAAACAAGCACAAGGATGCAACTCTGTAGCAATGGGACAGGGGCTGGAGCTTGGTGGATAGTGAGGGACCTATTAAATTAGCGACTCTTTGTATTTGTGTTAATGAAGAGACGTATGAATCAATAAATCTTTGTCTTCGCTGCATTCTACACTGCTGTCCGTCCTTCTCTAACACCATCTAAGACGATTCGGGCATGCAGTTTGAGGTCCTTCTCACCCTTCTCTACTTGTCTGGTGCAGCTGAAGGCGGTGACAATCAGAGGTAACCTAGCGGCACCATCAGGTTTATAAGTAGTTGGTCTTTGACTATGAACATGTCGATTTGCTCGCCATATCATGTGACTTAGCTCAGGATTAGCGAAAATGGGCTGCAATGGTCAAAGACGCTGTACTTGCTCAGGATAAAGCCGGTTCAACCCAACAAAGGTGATAGCCGTTACAAGTACAAAATGAATATGAAATTAATAGTATGAACAGGTACCCCACACGCTCCTTCTAGAGTGACGGCATCAAATGTAAACATAGGTCGTAGTGCCGAGTAATACAGATACCTCACTCTTATCCGGCGTCACTGAACCACTTATAACTTAAGTGGTCCACTCGCGCCTCTATCTCGGTATTCACACGTCTGGTCCTTGGCGCAGGAATCCTTCTAGACTGTGAACACCCTCCTTGGGCTCGCGATGTCGTAGTGGCAGAAAAAGAAAGATGGCTCGAAACTCCTCTCGGTCGGATGATGATGATAGCTTGATTCGCTGTGAAGGCAAGGTTACTCAAACAACAAACTGACAACAGGAATAATTTAACAAACTCAGCGGTTTCCTTTTGTATCCAATTAATTATTAATAATATAACAACTGTTTTTAAAACGGTGAATTAAAGTCTGCTTTTCGATAATGGCTTTGTTTACTAACTATTTCGTCTCTCTGTGCATGAAACTCTATTTACGGTTCCCAAGTTGTTAATTAAGTTGTAACTTAATCTATGTTTGGAGAAACGGTGGTGGGGAATACCACGGGCAACGTCATCCAAACGACGGGCCTTTCGCGCGATCCCCCGCTTGGCCGGCCCGTGTCTCAGCTCCGGCTAACACTACCGTCCAACCCGAATTCCAATTCCTAACTGCCCGTAACGTCTTCTCGTTTCAACAACAAAGGTCCTCTCGTTCCCAGAAAGGCATATCATTACACCCTTTCTTTCTCCAGCCCATTTCTCCATTCCTTCCCCCTCTCTCGGGGCCAGGGTGGGGCATACTGACCTACTCTCCCTCTCCCCTCTCTCTCTGGTTGGGTTGTTTTCTTTCCTGTTACCGTAAAAGACCTATTCTCTCTCTCTCTCTCTCTACCATGGGGGAGGGGAGTGACCAAAAGACTCTTGACCAAAATTGTACAGCCGTTATCAACATCCAGCTCTTTCTGGCTTTGTTCTCCCATTGTATCTGGATAATTATATCTGACGGCTTACACGCTTTTTCCCGCCAGCCCGGCGCCAGTTCTCGCTCGTTTCCCGTAGGTGATTTCGTGTGAATATATACTAGCTTCAATTCTCTACCTCAATTCTACGTAGGGCCTAATTTTCCTGATGCATATTAGTGCGCCCTAAAGGGGCAGACTCTGTCGGTTACAATCACTGTTTCACAATAGCTTGTCAGTTTCTCTTTAATATTTACAAAAAGAAAAAGCATCCTACTTGAAAAAAAGAATTATGGCCATGGGATACAAAACAGTCTATTTTTTTTTAATTGAAATCGCACCAGACAAGGCATGACGTCACTTGATGTAAGGAGTTAAAAAAAAATACTACTTCAAGATACAAAAGATAGCCAACGATAAGTGCTAGATGGACAGATTCCGACCCCCAAAAAAGCAATTCTTCCCCCTTTGTCAGAAACATCGCTCATGGAATGTGAGGACTAAAGGACAAAATACGGGAAGCAACAGTTACGAGGCTGCCAAAAGTAAACCCAAGGTCCTCGTTCAACTTTCCTGAAATAATTCTATTCAAATTAACAAATCAATTAACTTAACAGATCAATTAACTTAACAGATCAATTAAATTAACAGATCAATTAATTTAACAGATCAATTAACTTAACAGGTCAATTAAATTAACAGATCAATTAAATTAACAAATCAATTAACTTAACAGATCAATTAAATTAACAAATCAATTAAATTAACAGATCAATTAACTTAACAGATCAATTAAATTAACAAATCAATTAAATTAACAGGTCAATTAAATTAACAAATCAATTAAATTAACAGGTCAATTAAATTAACAAATCAATTAAATTAACAGGTCAATTAAATTAACAGATCAATTAAATTAACAAATCAATTAAATTAACAGATCAATTAACTTAACAGATCAATTAACTTAACAGATAAATTAAATTAACAAATCAATTAAATTAACAGGTCAATTAACTTAACAGATCAATTAACTTAACAGATCAATTAAATTAACAGATCAATTAAATTAACAGATCAATTAACTTAACAGGTCAATTAACTTAACAGATCAATTAAATTAACAGGTCAATTAAATTAACAGGTCAATTAATTTAACAGGTCAATTAACTTAACAGATCAATTAAATTAACAGATCAATTAAATTAACAGATCAATTAACTTAACAGATCAATTAACTTAACAGATCAATTTAATTAACAAATCAATTTAATTAACAAATCAATTAACTTAGCAGATCAATTAACTTAACAGGTCAATTAAATTAACAGGTCAATTAACTTAACAGATCAATTAACGTAACAGATCAATTAACTTAACAGATCAATTAAATTAACAGGTCAATTAATCAAATTAATTGTTGATTATATAATACAAAATGAACTAAATATATATGAAGCTGCTGTGGTGATTATACGCACAGGGTTCCTGTTCTGTTGGGGCTATTGCATCATGTTCACAAATACCCTTGGGAAAGGTATGAATTCATATATACTCCCCCCCCAGCTATAGATTGAAGAGTAGGGTAAACTAGATTCTCAAATCTTAGTTTTGCAACTAATCTGGGAGAAAGAAAGCTCTGAAATAACACTAGTCTTTCTCTGCTTATCCCGACATTGTTTCCAATTATTCTCGACTTCTCTTTGTCACAGTATTCAAGTCATGCCAGTTCAGGAGAGGTGCAGTTGGGGATTGTGCAACTGTTTCTTCATCATACTCCTTGTGAAGATGCATTTACTGTCGGTATCCATTCTCTCTCAACACTGAAAACGGATCATATATATATATATATGTATATGTGTGTGAGTGAAAATATGTTTTAGCATATACTTTCAATACTTTGTTTACCAACCTCTTCCAATTTAAAAGCTAGATGATTGTCAACTAGCAACAACAGAGCATATAGAGATTTCAAGATGGCGGACATGATGCAGCAATGCCGAAAAATGAATGTGAGTTTACGATTGTTTAGTTTTTTATGGACGTTCCCCTTCATGTCACACTACGGTGTATAATTTTTCAAACTAATGAACTTTTTTTGTACTTTCTGATGAGCCCAAGGAGGACAAATCCAATATTGACATACTAATGTTGGTTGGTCTACTTTGAGCGAAACGAATTCATAAAATAATTGCACTAAAGAGTATCTTTTTTGAAAATGTTTTTGTAAGATAAAATAAAATCTTGACTTTTGGAATGTAATTAAACTTTGCTTGCTTATATATATACACATATGAGAAGGAAATAGATCATCCCACGGCCACCGTTTTTTTAGTGAAACTCGAATACATGTCCCTAGATGGGTTAACAATACTGGGATACTCTTTGACCCTTTCATAAGGGCGTAGGAGTCAGACCCTAAAATACTTAAAATAAATTGTTATTTCTTCAGTGAAAACTGAAAATAAAGCTTCCAAAACTTGTTAGAGAGTAAAGTACATCTGACGTAACTAGTTGAGCAGATCATATGCTGTGTTAGAGGGTATTAAAAAAGAAAATTAGTCCCAAGTTAAAACAGTTGACAATTCTGTCTATTTATCTATATAATTTCTCTAAATATATAGGATTTAAATTTTTTTTTTTTTTTAAGTAACCTATCTGGATTAAATCTCTCCACCTCCACCCACCTCAGATTCTTCTATTTTGAGATTTATGTAGATGTGGGAGGATAATTTAATTGCAATAGTCTCCCTGTATCATAAATGTTGGTATGACCCATAAGCTTCTTCTTATAACACACTAGCTCTACTGATCCAGCGTTGCCCGGGATCTCTTATGTTAAAATTAGTTTTGTAAATATTTCTATCTTCTGTGTTATGTTCCATATGTGGTTTTTACTTAATAAGAACGTAAGTAAGAAAATTTTAAATAATCTTGAATGAAATATAAAAGCAAGCAAGTAAGGAATGCCAAATCTTACTAAAAGAATAAGAATTATTCCCCTTAGCTGATTTTTCCTTTAAGGTGATTATTTAATTATGTCTACATGTTGCCAGACCGGATTAAGTATTTAAAAAAATTAAATTGTAGTGAAGTACATTAGTACAAATAGTTTTAAAAAAAAATCATGCTCACTTAAAAATTAAGTAAATAGTATTTACCCCCCCCCCCCTTTACGTTTACAAACATTATATCGGACAGACAGACAGACAGACAGAGAAGGTGCTCGTTATAGTTTGAAGCTGTTGAAATGGATAGCAACCGAAGTTTAAGAAAAGTGAAAATGAGTCACGGAATGTTGTAATTCTTTATCTACTCAAAGAATTTCATTATCACACAATGATCTTTAATTATATATTGTTTTTTTGGGTTTTGTTTCTTTGATGACGTCATCGGACAAACATGGGAAGAGAGTATGATGAGATCCTGGCAAACAACAGGTGTGGTTGGCGGATTTTAAAAGGAAATTGCTTTGGCTCTGTTAAAAAAATGATCTAATAAAATTGACTAGAAAGAATCCGTTTGATTTGTCAGCTTAAATGCTATTTAGGTTTAACTTTTAAAATCTGGCCAACATGATTTCATGGATTGAATAATATTCTGTGTTTTAGAAGCCTTCCATGTTAATTTAGATACGGATTTATGTTTCCTGTTGTAAGATCAGATTTGAATGGTTTTCTTTCATGCCAATGAAATTGAAGCCACTACTGTTCTCAATCAATTCTCTTGATAAAAATGGTGAGATAGCGAGATGTTAATTTGAATGCAGAGACGCAAGGGTGTAAACACTTAAAAATTCACATGGGAACAGAAACCTCACCAAAGAGATTGATTTATGATATTTATTATTTCAACAAATCTAATAACACTTTTATCTAATACAAATGACAAGTCTTGAAGTTTCAGACATTTATGTTAACTGGCGATTTATTCAGTTAGATACTTTTCTTTTTTTTTCTTTTTTTTTTTTTTTTAATGATACTTTTCTTTTTTTCAGGGTATTTACCCTGAGAAAAATATCTAATATATCTAAAATATCTTATATATTCTATGTAAAAGTCACAAAAAAATCTCAAAATGACAAAAAAATTTAATTAAAAGCAGAAAATAAAATTGAAAAAATTGAAAATGTCAACAAAAAGGTCAACAAAAAGTTGCACCCCAAAAATTAAAAGATAACAAAAATATTCAAAAAGTTAAAAAGGAAAATTAAGTCACAGCAAAAATCAAAGGCAAATCTTGTCCGCAATTATTTGAATGATTTTACTTTTTGCAGTTTTTGAAGATTTTTAATCGTGAGAAAACCTGTACCTATATATGTTTTTTTTTTGTTGTTTTTTTTTTTTGCAATGATATCATGAGGTTTCTGTTCACGCCAGACGTCCATAAAAAGCAAACGATGTCTTCATTTTACAACTTAAATATGAGACAAAAATGGAATTAAGGGCTGAGACCAAGAGTACACATCGTTTTCATTACTTACTCAGTGATATGGGATGCCTTTGCTAGTTATATATATATATATATAAATTAAAAGAAAATAAAATTGAAAAAATTCAAAATGTCAACAAAAAGTTGCACCCCCCAAATTTAAAGATCATAAAAATATTCAAAAGTTAAAAAGGAAAATAGCTCGAAAATATCTAATATATTCTATGTAAAAGTCACAAAAAATCTAAAAATTACAAAAAAATAAATTAGAAGCAGAAAATATATATATATATATATAAATAAATTTGAACAAGTTCATTTTTTAAGCATCTTTGAAATTAAAAACTTAGAGAAAGTGGCAAAATAGCTGCATGTTTTTTTTTAAGGCATTTTGCCTCTTTCTATAAGTTTTAAATTTCAAAGATGCGTTAAAAAATGAACTTGCCAAAATTTATATATATATATATATATATATATATATCTCAATAATAAAATGTACTTAGCTTTAACACTTTATTGCAGTTTCACGGTATCACCGATCATTAGAAGTGTCAACAACTGGCATCAATATGAAAATAAAAACGTCATACCCCTTTGTAATGACATAAGAGCAGTAGCAAATATTTTTGTATTAAACATGCACAATAACCTGCGAACACTCCATGCTTGTCTATATTGGCCCCAATTTGTTATTTACCTGAGTGACGCAAAATCGTCAGCAAAGTCCTGTTCATGTTCCTTTGCCAAACTCTGGTGCTCGTGACAATGCGTGCATGCTAATCGTAGATTTTTTTTTATTTGCTATGTTAAGACGATTTTCAATGCGAATAATATTAAGAACATGTTGGAAATAAGTATCTGAAAATCATATTAAAAAGGAAAAAAATCGAATAAATTGATAAGTAAAAATGTTTCAAACGATAAAAGAGATTAAAAATGTAACTTTGGAAAAGCTACAATGGAGATTTTTAAGAAGAGTTTGCTCGGATGTTATTACGAATGTAAACATGACACACAGGAGAGCAGGTACTCGTATGGAAATTTAAGTATGACAGACTGATGAAAATGCTATTTAAAATTTAAATGTGACAGACCAATAAAAATACGATTAGAAATTTAAGCATGACAGACCGATGTAAACGCTATTTGAAATTTTAGTGTAAAAGACTAGTGAAAATGCTATTAAAAATTAAAGCTTGACAGACTGATGAAAATGCTATTTTAAATTTAAATGTGACAGACCAATAAAAATGCTATAAAAAAATTAAATGTGACAGACCAATGAAAATGCTATTTGAAATTTAAGGTTGACAGACTAGTGAAAATGCTATTTGAAATTTAGGGTTGACAGACAGGCAATGAGTCTTTATTTGAAATGCGTGGACGTATGTAAAAAAACCTCTCTAATATTCTTTTTAGGAGATGAAGATTTTTGAGTTCATATACTATACGCCCCCCCCCTTTTTCTTCTTCTCCCATTCCACTACAACAATCCCTAACACCTCTGTTAATAATAAATCCCTAACACCTCTGTTAATAATAAATCCCTAACACCTCTGTTAATAATAAATCCCTAACACCTCTGTTAATAATAAATCCCTAACACCTCTGTTAATAATAAATCCCTAACACCTCTGTTAATAATAAATCCCTAACACCTCTGTTAATAATAAATCCCTAACACCTCTGTTAATAATAAATCCCTAACACCTCTGTTAATAATAAATCCCTAACACCTCTGTTAATAATAAATCCCTAACACCTCTGTTAATAATAAATCCCTAACACCTCTGTTAATAATAAATCCCTAACACCTCTGTAAATAATAAATCCCTAACACCTCTGTTAATAATAAATCCCTAACACCTCTGTTAATAATACATCCCTAACACCTCTGTTAATAAGAAATCCCTAACACCTCTGTTAATAAGAAATCCCTAACACCTCTGTTAATAAGAAATCCCTAACACCTCTGTTAATAAGAAATCCCTAACACCTCTGTTAATAAGAAATCCCTAACACCTCTGTTAATAAGAAATCCCTAACACCTCTGTTAATAAGAAATCCCTAACACCTCTGTTAATAAGAAATCCCTAACACCTCTGTTAATAAGAAATCCCTAACACCTCTGTTAATAAGAAATCCCTAACACCTCTGTTAATAAGAAATCCCTAACACCTCTGTTAATAAGAAATCCCTAACACCTCTGTTAATAAGAAATCCCTAACACCTCTGTTAATAAGAAATCCCTAACACCTCTGTTAATAAGAAATCCCTAACACCTCTGTTAATAAGAAATCCCTAACACCTCTGTTAATAAGAAATCCCTAACACCTCTGTTAATAAGAAATCCCTAACACCTCTGTTAATAAGAAATCCCTAACACCTCTGTTAATAAGAAATCCCTAACACCTCTGTTAACAAGAAATCCCTAACACCTCTGTTAACAAGAAATCCCTAACACCTCTGTTAACAAGAAATCCCTAACACCTCTGTTAACAAGAAATCCCTAACACCTCTGTTAACAAGAAATCCCTAACACCTCTGTTAACAAGAAATCCCTAACACCTCTGTTAACAATAAATCCCTAACACCTCTGTTAACAATAAATCCCTAACACCTCTGTTAACAATAAATCCCTAACACCTCTGTTAACAATAAATCCCTAACACCTCTGTTAACAATAAATCCCTAACACCTCTGTTAACAATAAATCCCTAACACCTCTGTTAACAATAAATCCCTAACACCTCTGTTAACAATAAATCCCTAACACCTCTGTTAACAATAAATCCCTAACACCTCTGTTAACAATAAATCCCTAACACCTCTGTTAACAATAAATCCCTAACACCTCTGTTAACAATAAATCCCTAACACCTCTGTTAACAATAAATCCCTAACACCTCTGTTAACAAGAAATCCCTAACACCTCTGTTAACAAGAAATCCCTAACACCTCTGTTAACAAGAAATCCCTAACACCTCTGTTAACAAGAAATCCCTAACACCTCTGTTAACAAGAAATCCCTAACACCTCTGTTAACAAGAAATCCCTAACACCTCTGTTAACAAGAAATCCCTAACACCTCTGTTAACAAGAAATCCCTAACACCTCTGTTAACAAGAAATCCCTAACACCTCTGTTAACAAGAAATCCCTAACACCTCTGTTAACAAGAAATCCCTAACACCTCTGTTAACAAGAAATCCCTAACACCTCTGTTAACAAGAAATCCCTAACACCTCTGTTAACAAGAAATCCCTAACACCTCTGTTAACAAGAAATCCCTAACACCTCTGTTAATAAGAAATCCCTAACACCTCTGTTAATAAGAAATCCCTAACACCTCTGTTAATAAGAAATCCCTAACACCTCTGTTAATAATAACAATAGCAGCAGCATTTGTTAATCTTTTTTTATCTGTTAAAGTTGTCATTTTCTAGAAACATTCTTGCTCACCTGTCACACTTCAGTTTTAAATAAGTTTTTCATTGCAAAAAAAAAAATTAAAAAATTGACAAATCTTATTTAAAATGTCTTTGCCAATTGGTCTGTCATGTTAAAGTTTCAAATAACTTTTCTTTTTTATTGTTTAACGTTCAGATTGAATGAATTCGTCTCAAGAATATCCGGTCTTGTTCTGTAAATACATTGCATTTGTTTTCATCTTTCTTGGTTAAAAACCCTTATATTCTTCTTTATAAATATATTTATTTATAAATATTCTTATTTATTAATATAATATTGAAAAAATAAAAACCCGTTCTGTTGTTCTTCATTTTAATTCCAAACGCTTATAAAATGCTTATAAAATGCTTATAAAACGCTATATTTTTAAAATCTCGTCTTTTTTACTGTCTTTCTTTGTGTTATCAATTTAATATTTTACGATGATTTTTTTTCTTCAATCTTAAAGACATTTAAGTCTTGCTTGAAGAATCTGTTGTGTGTAAAATAAATGTAATAATTTGCAAATATGCGTGTTCATTGGAGATAGGCAATTTTACTGTAAGAATGCAGTTTTCAGGTTTCACTTGTCAACCAGAAACGGCATCATTTTTTTTTTCTACAGAATCAAAACTATTTGGTGCAGTGCTATCACTACCAAACGGCCATATCCAAGGAAATACTGTGGAAAAATCCTTTTTGAATTTGATAAAAATTAAATGTTAGCAACATTTGTGATATTAATAAGAGGAAAGATTGAACAACAATCTTTTAATATATAAAATTAACCCTGTTGGAGTCTCAACATATATTAATACATCTGAAAAAATCGTTATTTGATTCTGACTAGCCAATTTATCTTCTTTCTACTATGTTCTTTGAAAGAAAATAATGTATTTCACTTTAGTTTCTTTCAAAAAATATTATTCCAGCTACGAAGGATTGTTAAAATGGCGTATTTTTCTGATTATGACGAAAACAACACCATATTAAAATTAATAAACAGCAATTTCTACAAAGATCTGTGTCCGATTTCAAATAAACAATTATATATTAAAAAAATAGATAGTCACATATTTATTTTTTAAAGCTACTTGAATATAATAAATGTTGGTAAACTAATTTGAGTTATAATGGTCATTTACACACTATTAATGTTGTAGGGGTCATCATTATCAAAGCCCTCGACCAACATTTGGGATAAGCCACAAATCAAGTTTCTCCATGTATGGCCTTTTCACATCTGCTTACAGCCAACAATGCCAGGTGTTTCTTGTTAAGTTTCGAGCAGTAGGTAGCAACCCGAAATAAAAATAAATTCCTCTTTCTCTCCTTCTTCTTCCCTTTCGTTCTCTCTCTTCTTCCTTCTATCACTTTAGACGACGGCACCACCTGTTTCTCAGGCAAACTGCCCCCCCGCTCTTACCCAAATATTGATTGCTCTTATAGTGCAGCCTACTTCCCACAATCCGTCTCCGCCGAAAGCACTTCCGTTTCTGCCGGAAGTACTTCTTTCCCATAAAATGCATTGCTCCTTCTCTTTCTTTTCCTTCTCTGTGCCCGGCTCCCCACACGAGGTAAGTTGTACGTTTGTCGTCATCTCATTCAAATATACAACAAGCCTGCCCCTTTATGTTTCCAAAAGAGGCCAAATCCTGTTGTACTAGATGGAGACCACCGAAGAGTGGCCAATCCATCTCCAACGTCTTTGTAGGACTTCTTTCTCTATCGATCGCGGCACTGTTCTTTGCCAGAGTTCCGAGTTGGTTAATAACCAGCGAATACTCATGATTCTCTGGAGGCAGGTGTTGATAAATTTCTGGATCTTTCACATTGCGGAGTCAGTTGTTCACCATGTCGTCAGGAAAGGCATCTACCTTCAGTTTTCAGCTATGAATAAAATAGCAACTAGTGTTCAATTAAACATATGCAATTGGGATTATTTTGGCTGCGATGAGTGTGACCATCTCCGGTGATGTTGTACAATTTCCTCATCTATCAGTCGCAGAACTGTTCTTTGCAACAGAACTCTGTTACTGATAGTGTTGTTCTCGCATTAAATAACGCTAAAGCGAACCAAAATCAGTTTTTGGGTGCAATTGTAGAACTTTTCTAGTCTGCCACAACTCAGGCAGAAGATGTTATTTGCTCCCATCATTCATTTTTAAAGTTGCAAAGACTTTTAGGTGAT